>JAZKJV010005926.1:0-600000 GCA_037367405.1 Ottelia alismoides | reverse complement strand
TACATATTTATTTGGAGAAGTCAAGGAAAGTCAGTAATTATCTCAGGTCAAACCACCACATGAATCCCATTTGTTATGGTAGGTCTTATTAACCAGCGTTTTTCTGCTTAGCATCAACTTGAACATCCTTGACTTTCAAAGGCACATTAAGTAGCCAAATAAAAGCATTTCTATCTTTTTTTTGAAAAAATAAAGATTATTTCAAAAGCATTTCATGGTTGATGAATAATTTGGTGCCCTTCTACTGTATATACACCTGTGTGACATTGAATCCTCCTACTTCCAATACCAGACCCATTCGGGGTGACTTTTATCAGCAACCATTATATAGGGAATGTAGAGATATATTTGTGTTTGGTGTACTGTTTCATTATTTATCTTTACTAATGTCTGTCATATGTCATTTACACAAAGGTCTATCCTCTATATAAGAGATCCTAGGGTTCCCAAGAATAAAACAATGTTCATTCTTTTCCCAACATGGTATCAGAGCGGTGGTCTTTGGTTGAAGCTCTCGTACCCGAGAAAGCCCTAACCTGGTACATTGACGATAGAGATCGCCAATGATGTGTTACATCATCCTACCATCAAGGCGATGTTGGATATCCTTTCAACCACTTATTCTCTGGCGAGGAATGAAACAAAGATTTTGCATCTATAGCACGGTATCTTTACCATCAAGCAGAACGGACGACCCCTTCATTCTTTATATACGTCCTTGCGTGGAATGTTTGAGAAGCTCCCCAGTTTCATGCCCCTCACGTCTATTCTAGAGCAGCTGAAGACATACCGGAATGCCACCATGGTTGGTGTATTCCTTGCAGCACTTGACCTAGAGTATGAGGAGACCTATTCATAAATACCGGCAGATGCCACCATTCCTTCCATGGAGCAAGCGTTCCGTAGACTCCAGCATGATCACTGTCATATCTGTTGCTTCTAGTCAGACATCTTCTGCGATGACAGCCTCCCGTGGTAGGGGAGGCTCGTCTCAGTTTCGTAGACATAGATCTTGTGGTAGAGGAGGTTGTATTCGTCAACCATGCACTTATTGTCATCACCTTGGACAAACAGAGGATACATGCTACTCCAAGCATGTTTTTCCTGCATTGACTCGTGTAGTAGAGCAAGCAGATTCCCGTGCTACTTCTTCTTCGGATCAAAGGTATGATGACCTCGTTGCTCGACTGTGGGATATTATGCCTTCGGGGAGTTCCCTAGATTGCGTATCATGCCTCCATCTGTTTTTTATTGTCTTAGAGAAGGCTTATGATTCTGTCTCACAGGAGATATTGTGGAGAGTTATGGAGAAGAGACAAGTACATGCCTTATACATTAACCTCTTACAAGATATGTATTATACGGCTTTATCTTGTGTAAGGATATAATCGGGGAAGACTGACTATTTTGGCATCAACATTGATCTGCGTTAAGGTTCAACTTTGAGTCGATTCCTTTTTACTTTGATTATGGACGAGTTGACAAGTCACATTCAGGGTGAGATACCTTAGTATATGTTATTCACTGATGATATTGTGTTGATTGATGAACTAGAGATGGAGTAAATGAGAAGCTTGAGGTTTGGAGACATCCTTGGAGACTGAAGGATTTCGTATAAGTAGAGTAAGACTGAAAGTATGGAGTGCACTTTTGATGGAAGCAACGGTGAAGAAATCAAGGTGAAGATTGGTGACAATAACATTCAGAAGAGAGATTCTTTTAGATACTTGGTATCGATTTTGCAACATAATGGGGAAATTGATGGAGATGTTATTAATAGAACAAATGTAGGTTGGCCTAAGTGGAGAGGAGCTTCTACTATTCTTTGTGATAAGAAATTCCTTTGAAAATCAAAGGAAATTTTTACAAAGCAGTCGTGAAACCTACTATGCTGTATGGATCTGAGTGTTGGCGTATGAACCATAGACATGTGTAAAAAATGACAGTAGCAGAAATGAAAATGCTAAGATGGATGTGTGAACACACATGTAAAGATCGGATTTAGAATAATGTAATTATAAAGAAAGTTAGTATAGCTCCGATCGAGGATAAGATGCGAGAAAATCGCTTAAGGTGATTTGACCTTTTGCAATGGAGGTTAGCTGATGCACCGGTGAGGAGATGCGAGTTTTGGGATGTTGAGTCGGTTAAGAGAAGACGGGGAAGGTCCAAGAAGTGTTGGAATGAGACTATATGAAGGGATCTTAACTTTTTGGATCTAAGCTCGAGAATGACCTAAGATGGATCTGAATGGAGGCAAAGAATCCATGTAGCCGACCCTACTTAATGTGGGAAAAGGCTTTGTTATTGTTGTGTTGCCTATCATGCCTATTCCACAAGCCTTTTACTCCTTTCATCTCGTTTCATTCGGACAAGTCAGACAAAATAAAACGTACATATACATATACATGCATACACATATTAGTTGTAAGTTCTACATATATATGTACATTTACGCGTACGTATTAGTTCTAAGTTCTACATACGTGTACATCTACACTTATATCAGTTTTAAGTATTATAGTTACGGTATGTATTAGTTTTAAATGTACGATAATTACAGACATAACATTTAGGTACACACATGCGAATAGGCATATGCAGATATACATAATTAACATGTGTATATATGCATATCCATACACATGTATATATACGTGTATATGTATTCATATGTATGTGTGTATTACATTGACTTATATAATAGGTTGGTCTTGGATTGTAATTTAGGTGTACTCGTGTGTATACATATGCATGCATAGATATTTTGTGTCTGTAGTGCCTTACTTTTCTCGATGTGTCCCTAGATCATCATACCTTTTGGACACTCTAGCTCATTGTAGCTCCTCACACCTTCAACAACATCGTCACCAAGTTGAAACTGTGAGCAACACACAATGTAAAGAGGTCGAAGATGTCTGATTTAAACTTATATATTAGTTTTAAGTACTATAATTGCATGCATGTATTTGTTTTAAGTATACGATAATTTCATAAATAATTTTTAGTTACACATGAATATGCATATGCGGATATACATATCTATATATGTGCATATCCATACACATGTATATTTGCGTGTGTATATGTGTATGAATGTAAGTACGCACATATATACACATTTACATATATATTTTGGATTGTAATTTAGGTTACGTGTGTGTATACATATATGCATGCATACATATGTGTGTGTATCACTTTGCTTTTCTCAGTGGGTGGCCAGTGCCTCAGGCATTTTGGACCCTCTAGATCCTTGTAGCACCTCATGCCTTCATAACATTAGCACCAAGTAAGCCCAAAATGTTACCCTTAGATCTACCACTAAAGTTTCAACTAATACTTGCTGCTAAGGACTACAAACGAGCAACAAAATGGGCGATGAATCCCATCACTGAAAAAATGACGCCACTTCTACTTCCCCCTAAAAGCCATATGCAATAGGCCCACTACTGCCACCATTGGAAGCCCCACCATCTTCACTTCTTTCAAAGCCCTCAACAACTTCATAGCCTTCTATGGCATGATCCCATGACCCTCCTATGGTGCCGTCCATAGATCTTAAAGCTAGTTGTTGCCACCTAAGTCTTCAGTGGGCTCGTGCACAGAGTCCTACAATGATGAGCTAGATGAAGAAGGAAACTTTGTTGATGAGTGTTGGAAAAAGAATGATAATTGTTTATTCCTGAGAATCCTAGGCTCTCTTATATAGATGAGAGACCTATGGGTAAATTACATAAGGCAGACATAAGAAAATAAAAAATTGTACAGAAATATAAATATATCTCGACACCCCCTCAATATGGAACATAGATGGCAATCATGCTCAGCTTGGAAGAACACTTCTGAAATGATCCTTTGAACAAAGCCTTGGTAAAGATATCTGTCATTTTATCTTCTGGACTAACATGAGAGGTAGAAATCAAGCCCTTTTGAATCATGTCTCTTTTATAATGACAGTCTACTTCAATGTGCTCTGTTTTTTCATGAAATGCAGGATTGTTTGCATTAAATAGGGCAGCTTGATTATCACATTGTAACTGCATAGAAAAAGGTACATCTATATACAAGTCTGCTAGCACTGCTCGAACCCACATCTCTGTGCTTGCTTGTACCATAGCCCTATATTTAGATTCAACACTTGACCTAGCAACAACAGTTTGTTCCTTACTTTTCTAAGAAACAAGAGAACTACCAACGAACATACGAAATCCGAAGTACACTTCCTGTCCTTAGGACACATGTATAGTTTGCATCAGCATATGCAGAAACAGAAAGAGTTGCTCGTTTCCTGAATAACAGTCCTGCACCTGGAGAAGATTTTAGGTACATCAATATCATATTTATAGCACCATGTGTACCTGTCGGAATTGCTCCATGAACTGATTCACTTAACTCACTAACAACAACAACAACAAAGCCTTTTCCCACAATTAAGTAGGGTCGGCTACATGGATTCTTCGCCTCCATTCAGATCTATCTTGGGTCAATCTCGGGCATATATATCTAAAAACCAAGATTCCTTCGTATAGTCTCGTTCCAACACTTCTTGGGCCGTCCTTGCCATCTCTTAGCCGACTCAACATCCCAACACTTGTGCATCACCTGACCTTCTTTGCAAATGACCAAACCATCTTAAGCGGTTTTCTCGCATCTTATCCTCGATCGGAGCTACACCAACTTTATTTCTGATTGTATCATTCCGGATCCGATCTTTACGTGTTTGTCCACATATCCACCTTAGCATTTTTATTTCTGCTATAATCATTCTCTTCACATGTCTATGGTTCACATGCCAACATTCAAATCCATAAAGCATAGCAGGTCTCACAGCTGCTTTGTAAAACTTTCCTTTAATTTTTAAAGGAATTTTATTATCACAGAGAACAATGGAGGCTCCTCTCTGCTTTAGCCAGCTTGCATTTATTCTATTAGTAACATCTCCATCAATTTCCCCATCATGGTGCAAAATAGATCCTAGATATCTACAAGAATCTCTCTTCTGAATGTTATCATCACCAATATTCACCTCGATTCCTTCACCATTGCTTCCATCGAATGTGCACTCCATATATTCTGTCTTAGCCCTACTTATACGAAATCCTTTAGTCTCCAATGCATGTCTCTAGAACTCAAGCTTCTCATTTACTCTATCTCTAGTCTCGTTAATCAATACAATATCATAAGCAAATAACATAGACCAAGATAACTTATCCTAAGTGTGACTTGTCAACTCGTCCATAATCAAAGTAAAAAGAAATGAACTCAAAGATGAACCTTGATGCAAACCAATGTTGATGTCAAAATAGTTAGTCTTCCCAAACGAGGTCCTTACACAGGATAAAGCGCTATCATACATATCCTTTATGAGGTTAATATATAGGACATGTACTCGTCTCTTCTCCAAAACTCTCCACAATATCTCTCGTGGGATAGAATCATAAGCCTTCTCCAAATCAATAAAGATCATACGGAGGTTCTTCCTTTTAGCTCTATAAATCTCCATTGTTCTCCTCAGGAAATGGATGGCTTCAATAGTTGAGCGACCTGACATGAATCCCAATTGATTTTATTTTACTTTGGAAACTTTCGTCAACCTTCTTTCGATCACACGTTCTCAAATTTCCATAATGTGACTCATCAACTTGATACCTCTGTAATTTGAACAATTTTGAATGTCTCCTTTGTTCTTATAAAGAGGCACTGCGATACTCCTCCAATCTTCAGGCGTTTTCTTGCTTCACCAAATAACATTGAATAGATTCGTAAGCCAAGTCAAAACACACTCACCTAAAACTCTCCATACTTCTACAGGGATGTCATCTGGTCCTACACCTTTCCCAGGCATCATAACCTTCAAAGCCTCCTTTACTTCCTTTCTTTGTATTCATCTATAGCTTGCACGATTCAAGTAGCTTTCACTACTAGCTAGATCCCTAATGTAATATCTCTATTTCTTTCGCTAATGAAAAGTTTATGTAACTACTGCTCCCATCTAGTCTTTATATCCTTCTGAGTAACAAGTACGTGACCTTTCTCATCCTTAGTGCATCTCACTTGAGAAAGGTCTTTGGTCTTTATTTCTCTTATTTTGGCCAACTTGAATATATCCTTCTGGCCATCCTTAGAGTCGAGATTTTTATACAAAACTTCATAAGCTTTTGACTTAGCTTTGCTTACAGTCTTCTTTGCTTCCTTCTTCGCTATTTGATAGTTTGTGACAGTTTCCTGTGTTCCATGGAAGCTCATATCTATTTTGATATCGTATTGATACGATATTTCGATGATATATCGTTGAAATGTCACCCATATCGACACACTTTTGTGAAGGAAATGCCTGAAAAGAAGGATATATCTACATATCGGTACTCATATCGGTCTCATCTCGATATCGATATATCGGCGATATATCGCTGATTACGACCTTCCATGCTCTGTTCTATCCTTAGACATAGTTTTAAAACATGCTCTTTTAATTTTTAGCTTCTCTTACACCCCTTCACTCCACCACCAAGCCTCCTTTTGACCTGGAGCTCTTCCCTTTGACTCGCCTAGCATCTTTTTGGCTACCTTTCAGATACTAGATGCTACTGCCTCCCACATCTCGTTTGCACTTCCGTTACAATCCCATGATAAGTCTTTTAAAACCTTCTCCCTGAAGCTCGATTGCTTCAGTAGAAGATTCCACCATCTAGTTCTAGACTTCTAGTGGTCTTAGGAACCCTCATTTCTTTAACAGTCCTTTTATTTGCACATCCAAGACTAACAAGTGATGTTGGGTTGTCAAACTCGCTCTTGGGATTACTTTGCAATCTTTACAACACAACCGATCTCTTCTCCTCAATGCAAATTAATCTATCGGTGTTCTAGTTGGGCCATTCTTATAAGTAATTAAATGTTCCTCTTCTTGAAGAGAGTTTTTGCTATGAAAGGGGATGTCAAGTCTAGTGATAGTAATATAGAGGAGCTTTCCTACTACCTCTCTATATCTCCTAATGTCAACTTTATCTGTATCATCATCATATAACCTCATGTTGCGATCCATATGAGTAGTAGAGGGTCGACACCCAGTCATGTCTGTCTCAACAAGCATGTCTGTAACATACTTCTTTTCAATAATGACAAGACCCCACGTATTCCTAGCAAACTCTAACCCTAAGAAATACCTTAGGGTGCCAAGATCCTTACTGACAAACTGACGACTCAGAAATTCCTTTGCCATCTTTATCCCCTGCACATCATCTTCAGTAACAAGTATATCATCGACATACACCATGATAACAATTGTACCTTTGGGTGTTCTCTGCACGAACAGTGAATGATCAGCATTTGACCTCTTAAACCTCTACTTTTCGATCATATCCAAGAGCTTCTGAAACCATGCCCTTGGACTTTGCTTAAGGCCATGTATTGCCTTGTGAACTCTATAAACCTGCTGACACTCCCCCTCAATAGCAAACCCCAGAGGCTGCTGCATGTAGACTACGTCATGTAGATCTCCATACAAAAACACATTTTTAACATCTAGCTGATATAAAGGCCAATCACGTACTACAACAACTGAAAGGACACCTAGAATGGAGTGACGAGCAACATGAGAGAAAGTATCCAGATAATCCACTCCATAAGTGTGTGTAAATCCTCGTGCAAATGGTGTTTAACAGTAAACATCCATTTGCAACTGCCAACAAATGCTCCATTAGAAGCAGATACCAAGCTCCATGTACCACGTGACTGTAGAGCAACCATCTCCTCTTCCATAGCTAGACGCCAACGACTATCTCTCATGTCTCCTGATAATTCTGTGGTATTTCCACGGTAGATAGAGCAACAACAAACCTCTGGAATTCCCTTGTAAGACGATCAAACATAATATGGGAAGCAAGTGGATATGAGGCACATGTTTGCTTCTGCTTGCAAAGCGCAATAGGAACATCTAGGTCATTCAGGATTTCCTCAATCCGTATATCAGTCTCTTGCATTTGTTCCTGCTCAGGCACATCTCTAGACTCATCATTAGAAACGGTGTATTCAGAACAAATCTGAGGCATGCTGGATGACTGGCGATGACCATGAGCTGAAGCATGCTGATGAGTAAAGTATTATGGCAATATATGGTCGAACATGGATCGTGGGAGATTGCGGTATAGGAGGAGGTGATGGAGGTGGTGTAAGGGGTGGTGGTTGTAGTGATCGACTTGTAGGAGGCAGTGGCATGTAGATCTCATTATCTTAATTTGATGAAGAAACACGAGTGGGTGAGAACCACTCCTATGGAAATGCCGGAGAGGATGGAATTTTCACCCAGAACAGATGATGGCATGTGATTCACGAGATAACATGCAGTAAGAACCGTATCACCCTAGAACGAATGTGGGACACGACTCTGGATAAGAAGAGTTCATGTAACATTAAGTCTATGTCGATGCTTTCTCTCTGCAACACCATCTTGCTGAGAGATGTTGGTGCGTGTCGTTTGATGAACAACACCATGTGATGAAAAGAATTGAGCTAGTGCACGAGTACATAATTCCAAAGCATTATATGCTCTCACATATTTGACAGAAAAGGAAAAAGTATTCTACACTTCATTGATAAAAGTTTTAATCATATCTCCAGTCTCGTCTCAGACTTATTTTTTAAATAAAAAGACCCATGATAGACGAGAAAAATCATCAACTGCAACAAGGTAAAACCTGTGTCCCTGATGATGGGGAATACGACTCAGACCCTAAATATCGACATGAAATAACTCAAAAAGGGAGCTACTACTCCGACTTTGATGGCTTGGAAACACAGATTGATGGCGCTTCCCCATCTGACATGCCTCGCAATGGAAGGATGAGCGATGTGAGATCTGAGGGAGAACATGACACATCTTCTGAAGGGGAAGGTGACCAAAGTGCATGTGCCACATGAAAGGAGAGACGAGTCCCTGTAGAATGAGAAGATATGCCAACATATGGAGTTCGGATCAGTCGGTAGAGGCGTCCATGTTCACGACCACAACCGATCACCCTGTCCGTAAGAATATCTTGAAATACAAGAGACGACAGGTCAAAAATTGCATGACAATGTAACTCCTTCATTATATGAATGATAGACAATAAATTCATAGAAAAATCAGGTACACGCAACACATTATGCAGACACATCGAATGTGTCAAACTAATCTCCCCTTTTCCTGTGATCAGAGAATGGGTACCATCAGCTATGACAACAGTTCTGCCAGGAGGAACATTGGTAAGGCGCAAACTGATCTCTGTCCCCACACATGTGGTGTGTCGCCCCGGAGTCCACAATCCCTTCTGTACTATCAGATCCATGACAAATAGTAAGAGCATAGATGATATCTGAGGTATTATCAGTAGTCGAGGTACTGGTAGAGGTAGAAGATGCAAAATCTGAGTGTCCTCCTAGAGTAGGCGAAGAAGCTAAAGAACTCCCTAGAGGCATAATATCCCTCAATTGAGTAACGAGGTCATCATACCTTTGACCCGAATAAGCAACATGAGGGGTTTCTTGCTCCGCTACATGAGCTGATACGAGAAAACCATGCTTGGAGTAGCATGTGTCCTTTGTGTTCCCCGGGGGGTGACAGTAAATGCATGGCTAGCGAGTATGACCTCCTTACCACGAGATCCATGCCATGAAATAGACCTCTGAAGGTGCCTATGACGAGGATATCGACTTTGCTATCTGACATATTGCCGGATGAAGAAAAAGTAGGATTATGTAGACCAATAGAGATTTGTCTACACAAACATATAGGGATTTGATTACATGTGTAGACTTATGCAATCAAATCCATCAGCACGAGCGGAGAGAGCCGACATCAATGATGGCTGAGGAGACCATCATCGTCGCTAGTGGTGGCTGACGACAACGGCGACGACGGGGGACACCATCGACCATGGTAGTGGTGTCACGGAGGAGAATAGTGGCGATGGTGGAGGCCTCCCAACTACGATGGCTACATGAGAGTACACCACTGGTGGTGGGCGATGCGAGAGAGAAAGAGGGTTGGCGAGTGGGTTTAAGGTTAGGGTTTTCTTGGGTAGGAGAGCTCCGATCTAGAATCACCGCTCTGATACCATGTTGGGAAAAGAATGAAATTGTTTATTCATGGGGATCCCTAGGCTCGCTTATATAGAGGAGAGACCTATGGGTAAATACATAAGGCATACATAAAAAAATGAAATACGGAAATAGTACAGAAACATAAATATGTCTCTATAATGAGAAGATTGATGAATGTCGATAGTATGAATATGATGTTTGTGGCGATATCACGATTAGTCAGCCTGACCAATTAACTAGTTAATTGACTATTGTTTTTTTTTATTTTCCAAGGATTTTTATTTGACTTATCCATGTATCCCCCAAAATGTTGAAACTCTGATCCCGATTTCCCCGTAGTTTTTTAAAGGGTTTCAACTACTATGATTAAATATAAATCATTATACATTGCTTTTTGTAATTAAACTCTCTAATTTATACATCTTGACTCCATCTTGAGAAGTTAATCAGACGTGACTTACACATAAGTTGTGAAACATTCATCGTTGTACTTTACTGGGACCAAAATTACGTCGAATGAAGCTTGTTCCTCAACCTAATTCTTTCATGTTGCATGTTATTTCTCATCATTAAGCTTCATATTCCATCGAAGATCTTATATTCTGTATTTGTGAATCAAGTCCAAATAAAGTGTGTGGGGTTGAGCTCTCCTGATGCCCTCTCACGAGTTAGGGCTCGTGGTGCCAAAAATCGTTTGTGCACAAAGTAGTGTATGCTGCACCATCGAACGTGCAGTCGACAACAAGGAACGAGAGGGTGAGCTCAAAGCTGCAGGATTGTGGACTCAAGGGTTCCTCTCTTCATGAGGGGGGCTTGACAAGCGAAAGAGGAGAGGTGCTTGCCCTATCTCCCAAGTTTAGGGCTAGCGTTGGTGGTGGAGATGCCTCTCCATGCATGTGTGGTAGGTCCAAGCCTGGTTTTGCGAGCAAACAGGGCTCGAGATTGCTGCTTTATGAGCCTAGCATGGGTGATGGTGGCCCTCCTCCCTCGAGTGGGACCCCTGGAGGCATGGTAGGCTCTTCGGGAGTTGCTGCAATAGGACCCCTTTATGTTAGAAGTGTTGATCTTCTGATGGAAGAGGACAATGGTGAGGGGTTTGATCGCTGATTGTTGTGGAGTTGGTTGTGAGGAGATGGACTGGAAACATCCCAAGAATCGTCGCATACGAATCCCTAATGTGCGGAGAAGGGATTTTTTTTTGCTTCTTTTATGGGAAGATGCGGCACATGGCCTGAGATTGTTCATTTAAGGAGCTTATTTGTTTCAGATGTGGTTTGACATAAACGTCGTGCGTGCCAGTGTTGCAAAGTCGGTATTCGAGTCGGAGGGTCACTTAATACCAAACATTCAGTATTCAAGAATATTTAAAAATATTTGATTATGTGTTTTTTATTTATTTTAAATATATTGTCTAATACACACACGCACACTCGTATATTTATACATATATGATCATCAATCAATAAGAATTCAAGATAAAAGTACCAATTCGCTGTTGCAATAGTCGACCAAATATTCGACCAAGTACCCCAATATTTGGGTTGGACCGAATATTGACCTAATAGCAATATTCTATTCAGTCATACCATAGAATAAGAATACTCGGTTGAATATTCGGTCCACTCGGACGAATATTACAACAGTGGCGCACACTCAGCTGTGGCTGGAAGAAGCCTTCGACACAACCTGATGATGCCTTCATCCAAAGTGGAAATATTTCCAACGGTTTGCATCTCCTTGATATGAAAAAGGGTGTGGGATCCTCACCGCTGGATGGTGTAATGATTGGTGAGGGCCCGAAGGCAGATCTTGATAGCTCGAAGGTGGCTATCGCTTGGTCCTGAGCAGATGGGGTAGATACGGATGTTGTATGGCTACCTGGTGATTTGATTGGTTTGCATGGGCTATCGGCTAGTGGTGTGGCTTCAATACTAGCCAGGGGTTAGGACAGAGCATCGTCATTGATTCAGTGGTGTTGCCCTAGGTAACTTGATGGGGCCTCGTTCGCGACCTCAACGGGAAGGCCAGGATATCCACCTTTCCTTTGCGATGCTGGTCACTATCAGTGGTAAAGGAGGCACTGATCCCTATTGTATCAATGGTGGAAATTGTGAATAATGTCCTCGGGGGGGTGGGGGGGATCTATGTTTGGTGACACTGATTGAAGGTCAGGTTTTGGCCTCGCCTATGCAACTGAAGAATATGTGTAGGGCACTCAGTGGTGTTGCTTTGCATCATTCCTCCCAATGATGATGAGGTGGACAGATAGATAGATTCAGCTGTGGATATGCCAGCAGCGTGTCAGACTGATCTTTCTACTCTGATTTTGGGAGGCTCCTCCAATGCGGCGTCCAACACATCAGGAGCTAATGCAATGAATAATCCCTGATCATATATATCCTCGATCCTCCTGTGTTGCCTTTTCCCTGCTCCAACTTCCTGTGCTGGGGGGGGGGGGTGGCTGCAAAGGGTTGCATGACAGTTGCTTTCAAGGCGGGCTTGGAGTTCTGATGGTTAGGAAGCTGACCTCGGTGGCTGGTGGACGCACAAAGCATATTCCACACAGATATGCACGTGAGGTGGAGAACGGACACCTTGAGTTGGGAAACTTGCTTTTCGGAAAAGGGTAATAGGGAGGAACCGAGTCTGGCCAACATGACAGTATGATGGTGGTCTTGGTCTAAATCCCAAAGTCTGACTACATTCAAATCATGCAGATGTGGCGTGGGGATAGTGGGCTCCCTGGGTGCCGAAAGAAGAGTCAGTTGGACACTCTGGCCCTTCGGCATAAGATGGTCATGTGTATTAGAATGCAGGTGGCAGGGCTTACCCACTCTATTCGAAAGGAATCCTGATGCCTGGTCTGATGATGTATGTTGGCCTCTCTAGTCGACATGGTGGTGTGCTGTTCTTTCAGAAGTCACTCTGTGGGGCATGCTTTATAGTATGCATTTTTTTTCAGATTTTATCCTGCGTGTAATGATTGTGGGCTGCTCCCATTAGTAGCTTTGTTCTTTTAAAGTTGAGTTTATATAAAGAAGTTTCTGGGTGCGCACTATTGCGGTAAGCACCTTGTTTCCTTTAAAAAGAAGCATTCTGTATGTGTATAAATAGATGAGATTCACAGCATAATCAAGTATTTCCCAATAGTCACCGCAATAGCATTTATTCTTTATTCAGTCATTTGTTTGACTGAATTCCTACTCACAAATCTGCTTCTGTCAAATAGCACAATGCAGACAACAGCTAGCCATTCGAATCATGATCGTGGAGTCAAAGAGGGAATCTCTTGAAACCGCCTTTGTATTTGTTGGAAGATTCTGTTGTCTTACTGTCATTTCTAGGCTACAAGTCTCACATGAAGAATCGTTATGGAGCTGCATAAAACATAAAGAGATCCCTTGCAGAGGCTGCAAACCAAGATCAAATAATGCAAGAGAAACACACCATTTGGATGCTCTTCGAAGAGCATGCCTGACACCAACAACCACCTTCTCCAGGTCCATGCTTCATTTAGAAATGATCCCGACAAAGACTGATAAGGCTCTCTAAGCTGCCAAACACATGATAGTTGTGACTCATGTATATGGAGCTAACTGCACACTCCCAAAACGCTCTAGCAAATTGCCCCCTTGGGTCGGATCATAGACAATGAAACTGCAAAAATTGGCCCTTTGGATCCGATCATAGACACTGAAACTGCGTAAATTGCCCCTTTGGTCAGATCATCGACGCTGAAACTGCATAAATCGCCACTTTGGGTCAGATCATACATTGAAACTGCATACTTCTGTAGCTGGTTAGTGCTGTGGCCTCTTCTTCCTCTTAGCCTCCTTAGACTTACCTCTCATTGTCCCAGTCCCTCTCAGTTGATGACGGAGAGCAGTCTAAAGTTCAGGGTTCAGCCTTCTTTATCTTGTCACTGTCCCCCCTGCTCCTCTCATAATTTCCTCCGTAATTCTTTGCTCTGTGTGCTCCCTGCTTCCTGCTATTATTGTAACCTTGACTGTCTCTACGTGGAACAGTTGGGCCCTGACTATATGTCATCGTGAATCTATGCAGATCTGTGCGTGCACAGTGTAATTATTTTTCTATATGCAGATAGCGTGAGCGGAAACCATTGAAATGTTTATCCTGATCTAAACTCCATGCTTCTCTTAATTGCTGTCCTCATGTTATTCTTGCCTATATTCTTCTTCAATTGCTCCTGGCTTTAAGAAGTCAATTAGATGGTTTCATATTATGGACTAGCCTTGGATCTCGACCAATCCCCATTGATGCTAATGACTTTACTTGACATTACAAAATCACTAGAGTTGAACTAGGTGTACATATAAAGGAAGTTTAAATCTAAAACTAACTAAATTTCATGTCTCGTGCTCTAGTTTTTTGTTTGACATGCATATAACAAGATTTTGAAATATTTTTTTAAAGAAATTTCAGGTCCTGCTTTTGGCAAAGAAGATTAGAGGGGAAGTAAACATAAATAGCTAACTTATAAAAAAAATTGATTACTACATTGATATTCTAATAATTATAGCTATAGGGTATATTTTACAGCATACGTTGACATGTATATTCATAGACATAATTTCAATGTCTACCTGTGAAGATAATGATATGGACTCTCATTGAAACAGAGCTTTTGATGGGTGTGGACAATTCATGCTTTTTGTTGTTCCTTTTCTGAAGTAACATAAATATTAATGTGGTGTACATGTGGACCTTACCAACTGAAGCTCATACTAGTTTGAAAGGGCGTGGTTTGCTGTTTATATGATTTTGCCATTTTCATGGTTGCATGAACTATATATGGTCTCCTATGTGTGTTTTAATTTTCTGACTTCCAAAACTGTTTTGCTAACGCGCTTTCTCTACTGCTTGATTTTTAATTCTGACTTCTAAAACAGTTTTGCTAATGCGCTTTCTCTACTGCTTGATTTTTAAATTATACCTTGCAGGCTCAAAATGAACATTTTATGGCCGTGTTTAATGTGGAAGACTATAAAGGTAACTTCAATGTCATGTGCTGCAAACCTTGCAATTGTGTTATTTTCCTTTTCGATGTATGCGTGTCATCCTTGTTTTTCCTTCTAGCATGTGTATGCAGTTTCGATGTCATTTGTTGCAAACCAATCGAAACTTGTTTTTTTTCCACTAGCATCTCTGTGTATGCAGTACGACGGCATCCTTAACCCGAGCCCGTCCTATACATCAATAAATTTAACTGTTTGTCCACGTCTACCTTCTAGGGATCTCATGAAATAGACATTTTCTTTTCAGTTAGATTCATATACAATGTGAAATTCTCTTGATATAGGACTAATTTAAGCTTGGAAAAAACCACCTTTCTGTAAAAGGAATATAAATACTGTGTCCACAAAGAGGCAGGATATCTGATGCCCAAAGGTTTGAGCTCATTCATTCTATTGTTTAAAATGTGCTCCAGTTGCCCGAGAGAAGAGCTACAGACAGATTTCCGCCGCTATAGCAAAATATCGAGAGATCAAGGAGAACATCAACGAGGGCCTCAAGTTCTACATCACCATTCAGGTTTGAAATTGTTTTCATTTCTTAAGACCTTCGGCTTTTCATCTATGTTTGGGATAGATAGGTACAAAAAGAGTTTCCATATTGGCAGTTTTCAGAGTTCAGCTCGTTTATTACGATTTGTCCGTGAGAAACCTTCCAGCTGTTATTGTGATGATTATCCCGAACCTTTTTTAAGCAGCGGATTGGGTGCTTATATTATTATAACTCAGAACTTTTAATGTGCTGCATTTTGGGCTGGCAACGAGCATTTGTTTTTCACCATCAGGAGTAGATATGTTCAATTTTTAACGCTTCTTCATTGGCAGGATGCTATAACAAACATAAAGCAGCAGTGCAGTGATTTTGTTATGACAAGAAATATGCAGTGTCATGAAATGGTTGAAGATGTGCAGCGGCAGATGTCAGATCTCAGTTTAGATAAAAAAGCAAGATACAACTACCCTTCTGCCGGGCCACAGAATCCTCAAAGTAGCATCCCGCAGCCGGCTGATCCTCGGAACACCCCGCACTCATCCCATTCGCCACCACCATACCACACTCCTACGCAACAGCCGAGTCCCGGGTATTCCCAGCCATATCAGCCGTATACTTCACAACGTCCTCCGTATCAATCTCCACCATCGGCAGGCCCTTACCAATCACCCCAACAACCGGCCAACCATGAGTATGGGCAGCCTGCTTACCCTCAATGGCGTGGGCCATACTACAACACCCCACAACCTCAGCAGCAACATCCTGGTTCTTTTCCTCGTCCGCCATACTCATTTCCAGGTACATTTACCCCGCAACCCGGCAGCTATCACGGGCATCCGCAGTAGGGCTCTAGTATTTCTGTGCTTTTCTGATCTGCTACAGAAGCTTCGACGTGATATCATGGCCCCCTTCCCTGTGTATGTTGCCCTTGTGAGTATACCAGGCTCGTGAATCATTCCTTTTTTAAATAAGTGGAGAAGGGGTCGATAATGTGTATTCTTACCATTGTACTTCATCTTTGTTAGCATTTGTCAAACAGGAATGAACCGATGCTAAGCATAGTATTAAATGTTGATATCGGTGTTGTTTGGGAGATATCGCTGATATATCGTCGATATTGCCATAAGTCATGGAAATGTATAAGGTTTCCAATGTTCCTAAATCATTAAATAAGATAAATGACTAAATACATGGTTAAATATAAGTTTTCAAGTTGTATTATCAACATAATCTCTATATAGGCTGATATGCAATATTATGCAAGGCATGCAGTCATAAGTTCAATCATGTAGAATGCAGTAATAAATTGAAATAACAGAAAGGAAAGTCTAATAAACTTAAAGTTCTTGATATACCTTGACACTAGCAATTACATTTACTACTTAAATAAGTTGAGGAAGATCTGCCACTCGTCAAAAGTCATCAGGAGTGTCTGGACCTATATATCGTGCTTGATGTCCTCCATATCATCTTTTGATCAAGATTTTCTTTATTTCATATAAATCTTCAGCACATGACTATGTATGTAGTCCATCAAATATTCACATGTATTCATTGTCTTCTATTTGTCGACGTAATTTCACTACGTGTACATCCATATACGATTTAGGAATTTGTCTCAAAGCAGTTTGGATCTTTTCATCATGGATTTTCCTACTTGATGTAGAAAAAGGCTTTGTTGTTGTTTTCATTTTCTTCTATGAAAGTCAACTTAGAGAATAATTGTTAGTGGAGGAGGCAGAATCATGAGAGGATCGATAAGATACAACTTCAGAAACACGTGATGAAGTTAATGGTGCATAATGTCATGTGTGGGGATTGAGTCGAAGACATTACGATAAAAAAGTCAAGAAATAAATCTATATCTCCTATCATATCCTACACCACTGTGGGTCTGTTTGGTTCCTGGGATGGGGTGGGTTGGAGTATCATCATGTGAATAATAGCTGTTTGGATGGTTATGACTCTTACGAGGGTCGGAAAGGGGTTGGAATAAGAAATGTGATGTGCTATCATATTGATTTGTGATGGACATCCAACCCATGAATGCAGAGAAGTAAACCGGGTTACCTTGGCCGATAACCAAACGGACCCTATATGAATAGATATGGACATAGTGGTGCTGATTTTCTCAAAATCTCCGATAACCATTATTGGAACCATAACCATGATGGAAGAACTATATGATTTACTTTGTCCTTGAGTTCTATATCAATTATAGGAGCTTGATATAGCTCCACCACCACCTAACATTGAATATCCTCCAACATCCGTGCTTAAAGATCCCACTGAAGATACCAACTCTTCCATCACGATGTTATCTTGTTGTAGTTGTGATTGTAATTGCGAGTGTGGATATTTGTGATATGGATAGTAATCTATCAACTCTTTAGAAATTGACACTTGGGTAGCACTAAGAATATATTTTTCATGTATGTGGGTGTGTTTGATCCATATAATCTTATTTGGCATGTAGTTTTTGAAATATAAACTTGTTATCATGTTCTCTGTCTCCACTAGAATGTCCTTTTATCGGAAACCTTTCCTGCTACTACTCTATTTTCACCTCCTACATTTGATTTATATTTTAATTTTAAAGAGTCATCATCGTTTTCACTTTCGAACCCTCTTAGCTATGTTTCGATGTCATATTGATATGACCATGTAATCTTCTACTTCTGCTTCATGTACGAGACACTTTATGTAGTTGGCTTCCCCCTCTCTTATCAAGCATAACAGCATCGTTATAATCCATCCACAACTGTAAGACATCTTCCTCTTATCATCTAAATATTGAATCTTGAAGATATATGCAAGATCAATGTAATCTACATAGTTTTGCATGTCATGATCTTCCTCGCATGCTTCATCTTCAAGCTACGATTTTGATGGATGTAAGCAAGATCTTGAAGTTTGTTTATCCCTGTAGAATCTTGTCTCTTGGAGTGAATGAGGTGATTGTGTTCCAGTTCGTCTCGCATCCTCTAATCGATGTGGTTTGTGGTAACACATTTACTATTACTTGTCGCAAGGTGGAAGTATCCAATCCATAATAATTCATCATTCATCTAACAAAAAACATATGATATTTAGACTTCATTTTCAATATATAATACTATAAGATATTATTATATATACTAGGAAGAGTGTTACTCCCTTTGTTGATTGTAGTTTCTCTTCTAAATGGATCTAGCCTCCCTAAAAATATTTTATCTAGAAAATAATAGAGGTAAATATTGAGGTTCAAGTTCACATATACATATTTGGTAGTTAACAAAAGTTTTACACTCTATTATTGATTGTATATACGTAGCACCATGGAATTAAGATGCAGCGACGAGTAGAGCGGAGGAGAAAAGCAGTCCTCTTCTGTCTAAGAATGATAGTTATGAAAGTCAGTACGGATCTTGGAGGTTGGGTGCCCCTCTCTGGCCAAAGCAGTCGAACCGTGGGTGTAGGGTATGGGCGGGAGGCCCTATCTACTGATTAGACCAGGCTTTTCTACTTGCATATTCCTACGTAATAATCTATTATCTCATGTTTTACTTTAGCATATCAGTCATCTACATTTGAAATATAACCCAAAATTGATAACATGGATAGATGTATGAAAAAATATTTGAAGGTCACATAATCATTAAAGTTAAAGACCACACCCAGCCAAAGTAAAAGATTATACTGAATTTCGAATTTAAGTTCCTTTTTTAAATATAGTGCATTGGTATGTTTTTTTACAAATGATTTTGCCACATGCTTCAAATAAGAACAATACAAGTCATCAGACAAGGATACAAAGATAAGTTAGATAAACAAAAAATAATCTCTTTGATCGGATATTGTTGAAATATGTGATGAATTTAGATTGTTAAGACATAAAACACTCAAAGGAACAGTTCCAAGGTCCTATAATATATCACTACGAGATGAAACATCATAAAAAATAATGCTCGATTGGTTATCTAAAACAAACCAACTTAAATATCTTCCATATCTTGGTAGCTTACGCTCATTTGAAATGAGCTTGAAATGGAATTTACTTATTATACATATTTGTAACCAGGATATGTAAAAGCTTTGAAAATAGTGAATTAAATTCACATATAATTTAAGAGAAAAAGATATTCAAGTAATAGTTTTTCATTCTTAGTTAAGTAATGTTCATCTAAACATGTAGTTGATACAGTTTCATCTATGACATATAGTTGCACGCTGAAACAAGCGAAGGTACGAAACAAAATGGTCAAGCATAACAAATAAATAAACAAGATAACTATCTCAAATCTACTTTCTTTTAGCATCTCTCAGACAGGATGTAACATGTTTAAGGCATATGGTAGTGCGTGGATAGGGAAGGGCGACAATCTGATGGACAGAGACAATGTTGTGCAGGAGGGAATGAAATGTTGAAATGGATTAAGAGTGTGAGGAAATTGAGATTGGAATATTGGTGACTGGGAGTGAAATAAGAGGGAGAGGGAGAAGGAGTGAAATAAGAGGGAGAGGGAGCTCGGAGGAGAATAGCCAAATAAGGTTTACAACTTTACAAGTTAAGTCATATTTTATTATTTTAAGAATTTAGCATTTGACTTTCAAGAGAGAAGAAATAGTGATAACAAGAGAACTTGTATCAAACCATTGATATAAATAGAGATAGAGATGGGTGGTCAAGAGATTATGGAAAATTGGGAATTGGTGCAATTGTTTTATATATCTAAAATATTATATATGTTAACGGATTAAGGGATTTGATCGGATTTTGATATTGATTCAATCCAATCCATACTTAACGGATTTGAAAATTTTCAATCCAGTTAGATCCATTATAATGATAAAACCAAACAAATCCAGTCCAATTTTATCAAAATAGATCAGATTAAAAATTTCAGCCGATTTGTATGCACCTCTAATAGGTAGTACGAACCAGAGCAAGAACCAACCCAACTCTAGTGTGGCATCCTACGCCATCCCAAACTAAATAGTATTCGACCAGGTTTAACAACGACTACCCAATATTCGAGGGACCCCTTACCGGAACCCATACGTGTTTATGATTGTCTTAGTGTAACATGTTTGCCAGGAAATATGCGTACCCATATTTTTCCACCGCGGAGTGAATATCGTGTCATTGCTTTTCGCGCAGCTTCTCTTTGTCTAGCTGTGATCTAAGCAGGTTCAAGTGCTTGAAGAACAGAAGAGAAGAACTTTCACTCGCCCCATGGTTAGGAACTCATGACTGGTTCGGTCTACAATGATTTTGGATCGGCTCATAATGATCAAATTATATCTGATCTTGGTTTCTACTTTTCTAGTTATTCTAGATACACGTGTGACATCATCACAAAATTCATGTTGTTGATCAAGGTTTCCTCTACCATTACGTTGATCTCCTCACACCTCGAGGATCTCAAACCACTCTCATGAGCAACACATTTACTTCAACCTCAATTTGTTTTATTGTGTGCTTTGTAATGATAAAAAAATTATTGCAAATTTTGTGATTCCAAGACTTTATTGTCATCCTCATACGTCATCCTCAGGAATACTCATATTCTACAATAATTGTAGCCATATCAACCACATCTTTGATGACTTTTTCTTGTAAAAAAATCTTCAGAAGCAGTTGAATGCAATGCACAATACACTGTGTCCAAAGTTAATATTTGTAACTCTTTAATGGCATCTTTCAAGAGTTATGTATCCAGTTGTGCTTCTTCACTTACTATGATGCATCTGTTGATATAACAAACATTGTCTTCACATCGTAATATACAAGGAAGTTGATTGCTTCATTGTATATTTCGTCCAACCGTCATACATAAGGATCGCCTCATATTTAGGTCATTTTTTCTTCAATTTAGCAATATATTTCCTAATCTCCTCCTTCTCCATACTAAATTCTTTGGTTATTATCTCCTAGGGGGATACAGTTTTCACATGGCCTCTTGTTGCAACAATCTCGTCAATTGTGTCTTGCAAAACTTGACCCCTTGCTAAATTTGCGGATTTCCCTTTCTAACAAATAATATATACACATTTTGACTCATTCAGTAACATTCAGGCACACACCATTTAATGTCTTTTGCTTTAGATATTTGCACAAAACATAACGAGCAAAGCTAATCCTTTCAGGGAACGGTTCGAGTTCTTTGTTCATGTGATTCTTTGGTGGTGCCTCAATTGCACCATTTTTGCCGTCGCTACTACTTTCATCTCTAACAGGGTCCAATCAATAGGTCCAAGACCAACATCGTAGGTGTGTATGCGTATGTGTATATATTTCTCATGCTTAGTACTCACTCACACAGGTTGTTCGTTTGAAGGATAAGAGGTTCTTATCCCTCTATATCCCTCCAATTTTCTATCCCTATGGAGATGATCAATGTTTGAACCCTGGACTCAATATGTGGGATATAATTTGATCCCTTATCCCTTCATCATCAACCTCTCCATTCTTAAAAATACAAATCACTACCACTTATAACTTTGTTTAACTTTACTAACTTCTACACCTTTATCCCTTCTTATCCAGTTGACAAAGAATAACAAATAATTACCACTTATTCCTATTTAGCCCCCACAATCATATTCTTCTAAATGAACAGAATTGATAGGCACAATCTGGCTCAATCCCTCCTTATCCCGTATCCATAATGTGCTACCAGACGGACCCATAGAGTACCTTAATGTTATCTAGTGTTATCTTATTTGCATTCTTCTCTACTGTAGTATGAATATTAGCTGGATATAGGAAATCATCATCTAAATATGAGAGGCAAGATGTCTCATTTCAAACACGACTTCGTTGAATTGCTTGTCTCTTCTAATCTTCTCCTTATTCTCACTATACCCCTTTGTGTTAGCCTCCGCTTCATTCCTAACATTTAAAAGACAAGCATGACATTTGGACATGTTCTTTTAGCCACCAATGAGATGTTGCTTTTGTATGGTAACCCATCTCCTCCAATTATCTGTCCACAAAGTTTATAAACAAGGCTACCATTTCTAGCCACCAATAAAGTAGCATACTTCTATCCAATATCTAATCTGACTCTAACATGCTTAGTGTTCATACCAAAAGCCTTGATCTTCTCTCCTCGATGTAAATTCACAAGGTGAGACATGAACAATGCCAATGGCAACAAAAAAGTAAAAATAAAATATTTTATCAGTATGAAATTAAAAGATCATAATATGAGTTCTTGGGGATCCCAATACTACTAGAGGAGTGAATAGTAGTAGTGATGATCGATTAAAACATTTCATGGAATTAATCAGACTGAAGAACAAATAAACCAACTAAGTAATGACACTGCACTTTATATTTACGTGGAAATTCAGATGGATAAAATCCACTACCCAAGTTCTCTCGACTTAGGACTTCTGGTTAGCCGAGCCAACCAACTGCTACACTAAATTCAAGATATTTACGCAGATATCTGAACCATTTATTAAGCTACATGCTTTACAGCACCGTATCAAACACCAACATCACCAACACATATCATGAACTATAACAAGGTAGAGGTTGGATATCTCTGACTGCCCTCTAACTTTCTTAGATGGGACAAGATCAACCTGCAAACTTTCGGATCTGACACCAAAAGTTCATGCATAGAGGGTAATACAAAAAGTAGTATAACAACGACAACTTTTTAACAAATGTCAGTATCAGAGATATTTTATAGAGTATATATAAATATATCAGCACAAGCAGAAATATATCATATTATAAGCACAATGAATCCTAAAATTGAAGCTATCTATAGAACTTTTCTTTTCTCAGAATATCAAAGAGCTCTAAAGAAGTAGAAAGAGAAAGATTGAATATGTTTTAAGAATATGCAGAGGAGAGTTGGTGTTTTACGTTGGGTATAGATCCATTGGTATAGGAGTCCCTTATATAGGAGGTCAAGAGGATAGAGCCGTTGGAAACAAAATGGTATAAAATCAATAATATTTGCCTCAATTAATCGATCATGTACTTTAGGTTGATTGATCTGGTCAAGTTGATCGATCAAAATTAAAAGTTGATTTAGACGCTAAATAATCGTCGAGAGATAGAACTCAAACATTGATCGATCATGCAAAGTCAAGTGGTCGATCAATTCTGGAACAACAAGTTAAGTCATCATACTTAAAGGGTTGGCCGATCAAGTTGTCAAGGTTGATCGATTAGACCCATCAAGGTTGGTCAATCGGGTTGCAAAGGTTGGTCGACTAAACTTGTTACTTGAGTAGTTCTTGGCAAGGGAAGTTCTCAACTCAATACAGAATGCTACAATACAAAGAATACAACAAAGATTTCCATGAAATAACTTTGATACAACAAGATAGAAAGAAGTTTTGAGCACATGTCATTGCGTATGTAAAACAGTTACACACACAAACGAGCGACTTGCGATATGCGTATGTTATATTTAAAATGAAATAACGCAGACGATGAGAAACAAGGAACTAATAGATAAATCTTGACTCTAGATGTCTAAGATGTGTTGTTAGATGAGAAAATATAGATCTAACGTCAACCTAATTTTTATTTTGAAATCATATAATGAAGAACGATTGCATAATACCAACAATTGAGGAAAATCTTTAACAATGTTTCTATATTGAAGGCTTCAATCATCTCATTTTTACTAACTAAATGTCAAGAAAAGTGAGGAACTGTTCTCCATGATCACCAATCTTTAAAAAAATCAAAGTCTGCGGACACAAACATCTAATCAGTAAGAGCTTCAAGTCTCCAAGATCTATCCAATGCTTCAATCAAAATCATGCAAGAATTCTTATTAGTAGCAATTATCGAGTGAAATGGGGTAAATGGGGAAAGTAAACAAGTATATGGTTCCAATTTCAAATAAAAATAAAGGTAATTTTTAATGTTTGAAGATATATGAGTGACATAAACAATATATCGATCATACATAGCTGATATCTTGTTGTTGCCTGATAAAAAGATCTGCAAATTTTTGATGATGTGAATCAGATGTGATTTAGTGATGATATTGATTTGTTTTAATATACTAAACTAGTTTTCTTTTAGGATATTGAGGTTCTTTTTTCAGCTGCACTATTGATTAAGGTGTCTAAACTATATATTTAGTGGGTGTTTGTGCTTTGTGAACCAGTGGATATAATTTAATGTTTACGCTTCTAGTAGGAAATGAAAAGGAATTAAAAGTATTGTGTATGTGGTTATAATGGAAACATATGGAAATTTAAAAAGTGAAAGATATGTGTGTGTAATTGTCATATATGGAAAATGACTTCTATTTGTTTCTTGGAAATGCTTGTTGCGCCCAAAGAAAATATTTAGATGTTATATAAGCCAATAACTAGTGAGTGAGGTTGCGGTCTATGCATAATCCAATACTACTTCAATTACATGAGGACAATATTGAAGTCACCATGTATGTGGTCCATCTCTTTCGAGAAATGAAGCAGTCCAATACATGTCCGCTTGTATTTTGCGGTTTTGAATTCAAGAAGTGTCTTTAAAATACAATCCATGATGATGGTACTCTTCGCAATGACAAGAGACCATGAATGCCATCATTTGACGTAGTCTTGATCATGTTTAAATTGATGATTCATTATTTAAATACAATTCTCATGATTAATTGATTAAGATAAATCTAACTATTACTGTGGTTAATATATCATCTTTAATTTAATCTATTAAGTTCAGGATTAATCTAAAGGACCTATTCAAGCAAGTGAGAAATGACCAACGATCCAATGATACTTAGGTTGGCGAAGAGTTGATTTATATAGATATCAAATCAAGAAGGTCTATATTCTCCAAAAATTCGAATGTTTAATATATAAGGTTTGTATCCCTATAGAACCTACAAACATACATCATGCACATTTTCCTATAATACATAGACATTCAAAATTTTCATTTAGAATTACAACGTGACCCCGCTCACATTACTCTCTACACATAATTTCTTTCATAATGATAAATAAATCGCATTCACGTCGACTTATAATCGCATCGACCATATCGAATACCAGGGGATACGATGTTGTTTTGGTTCCTAGTTAAGATTACGTGAGCAAACTAGTCCTACTTGTATAATTCTAAATCAATTTGAGTGTTAAAGATTCGTCATCATGCATGTAAATATTTAAATTTGGAAATATGATATAAAAAATATATTTTGACTATTGTTGAGGCAGAAAGAAGCAAATTAGAGGAAGAGAATATGGATCAATGTACAAGGTAGATAAGAAGTCAAGAACTTCTATTCATTAAAAATTTTAACTTGCATACAAGATTTAAACTTTTACAATACGAGAACTTACAGAGTTTGCAACAAAGGGAGAAGGACTTACAACACTTGAAAGGAGGAGGATACTTGAGAAAATCTTGTGGTAGTAGTGGACTTGTTGTTGTTGTGTTGTGAAATGAGGTCCTCTTAGATGTTATTTATAGGTCATCCAAGAGGGTAGAGATATTTTAGAAGAAGAATCTAGATTCCTCTTTCATCCTCCTACTTTAGGTGAAAATATCTAGATATTTTGGTAGGAGGTAGAGAAACATCTAGATAGTTTATCCACTTCTCTCTTTTCTAAAATATTCTCCAAATGAACTTTCTCTTAATTATTTGAATGGATAACTTTAGGCCCATAAATGAAAGGACCCATTAGTGATAGCAATTCTACATGGATAAAATTACACATTATATATATTTTCAACACTCCCTCTATTTTGTAATTTGCATGATCCGTTTGAAGTGTTGGAACTTTTCTGTTGAAAGTGGTTTGGTAAAGATATTTGCAAGTTGATTATCCGTGCTGATGAAATTTAATTTGATGTTATCATTCTCGATCAACACTCGTACATAATGATGACGAATTTCAATATGCTTTGTTCTTCCATGAAAGACTGGATTCTTTGTCATACCAATGGATGACATGTTGTCACATAATATAGTTGTTGGAAGAGCATTTTTTTCTTGAATATCATGAAGAAATCTTCTCGGCCATATAGCTTCACATGATGTACTTGTAACAGAAATATATTCAGCTTCAGCAGAGGAAAGGGCTATCGTCTTTTGCTTCTTATAACTGCAAGATATGACTTTAGATCCCATGCAAACTAAATAACATGATGCACTTTTCCTATCATCAATGGATCCAACCCAATCACATCTGAGTAGCCTTTGATAAATTTATCTTCTTATAAATTATATTTAATTCCAAAATTCTTGGTTCCTTAACATAATGAAGAATCATTTTTATGGTTGCATAATGAAGCTTGCTTAGGTTGCTCATAAATCTTGATACAACATTTATTATATCTAATCTTGTATTAGTTAAATATAACAAGGAGCTTACAAAACTCCTATAAAGACAACCATCAACATCTTGAGCTTCATCATTTGTAGAAAGTTTTGTATTAGCAGCCATAGAAGTTGCTCCTGGCTTGCAATTTGACATATGAAATTTCTTAAGAAGACCATGAACATATTTTTTTCTTGAGAGACAAATACTTCATATTCTTTTTGATGAACTTTAATACCAAGGAAATATCTCATAAGACCAAGATGTGACATTTCATACTCTTTCATCATTGCTTTCTTGAATTCCTTAATCATCTTGAAGTAATTGCTTGTATATATATGATCATCAACATAAAGGCATATAATGAGGAAATTATGTGTACCTTCTTTCTTCACATAAAGAGATGATTCATTGGGACTTAGTAGAAATCTATTATCTCAAAAATATCTATCAATTTTATTATTCCAAGCTCTTGGTGCTTGCTTTAAGCCATATAAAACCTTGAGGAGACGATAAACCTTTTCTTCACTATATTTGAATATATATATCCTTGACATTGTTCAATATAAACATCTTCTTCAAGATCTCCATTAAGAAATGCAGAGTTAACATCAAATTGATAAACTGGTAACTTCTTTTTGAGAAACAAGTGCAAGTAAGGTTTCAATTGTCTCCATACGAGCAACATGTGCAAAAGTTTCATTATAATTAATATGTGGTTGTTGTGAGTAGCCTTTGAAAACCAATCGTGCTTTATACTTGTGAATGTAACCGTCTTCATTATATTTGAATTTATAAATCCGTTTAAGTCTGATATCCTTATCCTTAGGCCAGTCCACAAGCTCTTAAGTGTGATTTTTATTAATGACTGTAATCTCTTCATGCATTGCTTGAACCCATACTACTTATTTTATTGATTCTTCAAATTATTGTGGCTCACAAACAAATAAAGAAATAGTAGAATATGATGCATGAATTTCTTCAAGAGACCGTACCTTTTGTTGTGGATTTTCTAAATCAGTGACATTTGGCCTAATTGGTCTTTGAATTTAATAGAAAATATTTTCATCATTTGGATTATCTTCTTCAGTTGCATCTTGCTTTTGTGACGCTGAAGAATCATCCTATTTCCATGAACATCTTTCATAAAAGATGACATCTCAAGATATAATTAGTTTTCCTTCTTTGCGATCATATAATATATAAACTTTAAATTCATCACAATATCCAATGAAGATATTTTTCTCCTTTTTCATCAAACATTTCTTGTCTAACTTGATATGGAATATGTGTATATGAAATAGAGCCAATGACTAACCTTGGCCTTGCTTTCATACCAGGCTTCGTAAGGTATTCTATTCAATACTATTGTGATTGGAGATCTATTCAATATATAAACAACAATATTTACTGCTTTTGCTCAAAGTTTTTAAGAAGACCACCTTTCAACATGCTTCTTGCCATCTCAAAAATTGTTTGATTTCTTCTTTCAGCTACTCCATTTTGTTGAGAAGTATATCTTATTGTTAGCTCCTTAATTCCTTGAGTTAAGTAGAAGCCTTAAAATTATTTATATGTAAATTCTCCTCCACGATTTGATTGGAAAACTTTTATTTTTCTTCCACCATGCTTTTCAACAAAATCTTTAAATTGATAAAAGTAGAATAGACTTCTGACTTTTCTTTTAAGAAGTAAACACACATCATTCTACTGTAATCATCAATAAATAATAAAAAATACCTAACTCCATTTATAGACAGAGTTTGAGTTGGTCCACATACGTCTAAGTGTATCAATTCAAGATGAGCTTTGCTCTCCATGATGTCTTCGTTAATGGTAATCTATGCATCTTGTCATATATGCATCCTTCATATATGCTATCATCTTTCTTAATGAATGGAAGTCTAACTATCAAGTTCTTCTGCTTTAATAGTATGAGGCTTCTAAAATTTAAATGTCCTAATCTTAAATGTCATAATAGAGAATCCATCTTCATTTATAACTTTTAAAGCATATCCTTCTTTCAAAATTATTGATAATATAAAGACTTTATTTGGAGCCATTTTAATTTCTACAATTAGTATCTTTCTTCTTTTATCAAAGATTTTGCATATTCCATTATCAAATCTTGGAGAATGTCCATTATTCATAAATTGACCCACACTTAGAAGATTCTCAGTTAAACCTGGAACATAGAAAACATCATGAATGAGTTTATGATTACCTTTCTTTGTTTAACTGAAATAACAATTTTGCCTTCAACATTTTATATATTTCCATCTCCAAGCTTAACTTGCGAACTGTATCCTTTCTCAAGGTTCACAAAACCATCCTTATTCTCTAACATGTGGTTACTACAACCATTATCGACATACCAAATATCTTTAGACACTTTTTTAGTATTCATGGAATAATAAAGTAAAGGATTATAAGCCTCATCTTTTGCAATATAATTGGACTAGTTCTTTTGGAACCAGCAAACTCTTTGAAAATGATTTGCAATCTTACACTCCGTGCATCAAAATCTACAGTCTTTAGATTCATTATTATCTTTTTTACAAATAATGCAATGAGAAGAATATTTTCTTGTATTTGTAGCTCTTTGATTATATCCTCCTTTGGGTCTTCCATTGTCTTGACCTTTGTAGGATCCATGTCTTACATTATTCTCTTGTCTTCTTGCATATTGTTACCTTCTTTGTTTGTCATGATCTCCATTCTTAACTTTAGAGATGTTAATTCTTGTTTGAAATACTTGATCCAAGGGTTGAGTGATAAACCTGCTAATTCGTTACTCATGTGCTTAAAGTGAACCCATTAATTCATATATATAAAGAGAAGATAGATCTTTAGATTCTTCAATAGCAGCAAAAACATGATCAAATTTAGCAGGTAAATTTCTTAAAATCTTTTCAACAACCTTTTTATTGGCAATAGTATCTCTGTATTTTCGAATTTGATTTATAATAATAAAAGTTCTTGAAAAGAACTCTTACATGGTTTCACAATTTTTCATAAAGAGATTATCAAAATCCCTACATAAAGATTAAAGCTTAATAGAAATTACCTTGACGAATCCTTAAAATTTTTTCTTTAAAATCTCGCATGCTTATTTAGAAGTAGTTGCTCTAGAGATATGAGGAAAGATAGATTTACTTACTTCTTGCTGGATGAAGAGAAGTGCATTTGCTTTTTTCTTCTTGTTCTCCTTGAACGCTTTCTTCTTTCCTTTACTTAGTGAAGCAAGTGCATCTGCATCTTTAACCTCTTCATAACCTTCTATGATAAGATCTCACAATCTCATGAGATGAAGAGAGTTTTCGTTTAAAGACTCCAGTAATCATAACTTTCCCAATCAAATATAAGAATAAAGTTTTGGGTGTAGATGAATAAATGTGTGTTGAAGGTGGATGCCATGATTGGAGAAACAAGGTAAGTTTTCAACAAGGATGTAAGGATGAATAGGCTTTGATACTAAACTTGTTGGGGAAGCAGAAGATTGGTGGTGTATAAGAAGCAAATTAAAGAGGGAGAGAATATGGATCAATGCATAAGGTAGATGAGAACTCAAAAACTTCTTTTTCATTAAAAACTTGAACTTACATACAAGACTTTAACTTTTACAATATGAGGAATTAACAAAGAGAGAAGGACTTACAATATTTGAAAGGAGGACACTTAGAGAGACTCTTTTGATAGTAGTGGACTTGTTGTTGTTATGTTGTGAAATGATGACTTCTTAAGTGTTATTTATAGGTCATCCAAGAGGGTAGAGATATTTTAGAAGAGGAATCTCGAATACTCTTCCATCCTCCTATTTTAGGTAAGAATATCTAGATATATGGTGGGAGATGGAGAAATATCTAGATACTTTCTCCATCTCTCTCTTTTCTAGAATATTGTCCCAAGTTGACTTCCTCTTAATTATTTGAATGGATAACTTTATGCCCATAAGTGCAAGGGACTATTAGTGATAATAATTCTACATGGATAGAATTACGAATTGCATATATTTTCAACAATTATTGCATATATCAGGACATGGAATAAATTAATTTCATGTTCAAAATATAACATGCAATCATCACACTTCAAATTAGAAGGCATTATATAATGTTGACTTAAACTTCATTACGAAAATGTTTCTTATAAATTATTAGGTACAACTTATGATATGATTATATGGAATATATTCACATCAATCTTGAGTCTGAAAATAAAAAACAAGTCATTAATTGTTATCGAGTCTTTTCCAACTCCGCCCATGAAGAAATACAATTTTTTGAATCGCAATCGCGCGAACAAGTTGTGCTAATTGGGGCCTTGATTAATAATTTATTATTTTTATTGTATGTATATAACTTAAAAAATATCAAAAAATATAATAAGATCAACGTCAGTGGGTACTTTTTGCATATGAATCTTCCCCCGAATGATGCCAACTTTTGGCGAGTCTTTGGGGATGAGTCTTGACCTTCTAGAAATCATTAGTACTCCAAAAATATTATCCATAATAGGGATAAATATAGTAGCATCGCATGCCATTAAATCCTCTGAAACACAAAAGATCATACAAATAATATATATGCAGTGGAGAATATATGGCTTCGTTCTTCGGAAAATGAACATAACTCGAATACTTTGACCTATGCTCTAATACCATTTAATAAGAGGCTTGACCTCACACATTATGGAAATACGTAAAATATGAATCAAATTCGACAAATAAAAGGCTCATCATATGAGTGATATAAAAAATGTAGAACAAAATTTCGATTTTAACACGGAACATTGATACGAAAAATATTTCATACTATTTTGCAAAAAATGAGATAGTAATTTTACCTTCCTTGTGTGTAGTATTTAATGTAAGAGACCTCTTGATCAAGTTGATCCAACGACAACACACTCATGAGCATGATGATGAATCGTGATTCTCTCGTGAACTTGATAGATGACTTTCTCTACCAATTGTCCATGCCAAAAGTAATCTAGTAGATCATCTGTTACCTGATTTTCATCTCATGAAATATAGTTATTCTTCTCCAACACAAAGCACATAATAGAAGACAACTCCTCTTGCAATTGGGCATACCAATGGATAGAGGATGGGGCTATGGTGGACGACCAAGAGTGCAGGAGAAAGGTGTTGTTGGGGGGGGGGGGGGGGGGGTAATGAGAAAGAGATCAAAATCTCTTCTCAAATTTTCTCCTCTTGCAGATAGGACTAGAGCACTTCAATTGAATTTAATAAAAAGGAAGAGATAAGCCTCCCTTTTATAATAGAAAGGGACAACCATGTAGAGTATTAGAGAGTGGAGAGTTTCTACTCTCTCATCCATTTTATACGATTTTTTAATAGGATTGGTCTTTGATAATTGTTGAATTATCTCTCTAGGTAATACCACCAATTATCTTGAACAATTATAAAATTATCGTATCAATTAATGTACCTAACTCATTAGTCCAAAATAAATTAAATCCAATCTATATGTATTTAATGAAGAATGTCTATCCAATCCACATTAATAATAGTTAATAGTGTGAATCATATTCACATGTCCTACAAATCACATTTATGTTAGTTTTAATTATTATGAGTATATTCATATTGAATGCCAAGTATGTGAATCACATTCACATATTGCCAAGAATGATAATAATAATTATTTGGTTATCAATTATCATTTTTCAACATTCGACTCCTAATCCAATTAGGACTTATGTATTAGATTGATACATATATTATATTATGGACTTGGAGTTAATATCCGGAAGATTATATAGACCATGTAAAGTGATTTATTAGATAGATTATATCTAATATCATGATTCAAATCACTTTAAGTTATCTGATTGAATCATTTATTTAATCATTTCATCCAATTAAGTATAAACACCTTCATATTAATTACAAATTTTTGGATCTAAAATATGGTTCATGAATTGAGATTTAATCCAATCAATTCCCATTCATTTAACATCTAAGTGAAGTCAATCCATTCAATATTATCATTCCCTTAAATTGGAAGTGTAATGGTATATACAATCTATTACAATCACTATTACAATCACATCGATCTCAAATATTCATGATACTCATGCATCCTACATATTGGAAGATTTTAAATAATCCAAACTTCAATCCGATATTTGGATGTCCCTTTGAAGTGTTTATCACTAGAATTCTCAATAAATCATCGCACGACAATATCAATAATATACTTTCCAAAAGCAAATATTAATATTCTTGTATTCTCATCCTTTTTCATAAATAAGAAGACCATTAATGGAATTCGTTATGACCCCAATGTCTCATGAATGAGCTCATGTCTTCTAGTTTAGTAAAGATGAACTTATATGACTCCTTTGAGAGATCATATATCTCACATTTTCTTGTGTGAACACCAGCTTACTGGTATGTAAACATTGTCAGGCCATTAACTTATTGGTTTGCCAATAGTACACATTTAGATGTATAGATGCATATTTGTCTCCAGACAAAGGATGTGTGGTCATTCGTGACAGTATATGATACATGTATTCAGTATCTCGATCTTGTGAAGTTAACTCTTTAACTTGACTCTCACATCCAAATCTCTATTCCTATATAGAGGGCATGCATCAAGAGTGTTAGGCAAATATCAATTCTTTAAAGGGGACTGCCATCTCTTCTTAGACTGAAGATCCTTCTTGAATATCACTTGATGATATTAGTTGTGTCCTTGATCGAACTTTATATATCTACAACCATGCATCAGCATCTATGATCTAACTATTTAGATCAACGTATGTATGATATATATCAAGAATTGGCCATGGGTCATAACTCTATATAATGTAATGAAGGACCTCAATAACACAAACTTAATTATGTTTATTTTAGATAATGGAATGATATAATTTGCAAAAACAATTATTCATAGTAGTTTGCCATGGGCTCACATGCCCAAACACTATTCACATTTTTTATGTCTAAAATTTGATGTGTACTCTAAGTAAAACTACTTTGACTCCCTAATTATTTCATTAAATTATCTCTATATTTTGAAACAAAATATTTTTTCCTAAACAAAAATCGACAACATCGTTAAATCAAGAATGCGGATTTGACGTAATTTCCTTAATATTTTATATTTTTCAATATTACAAATTAGAAGGCAACATTTAGTATTTAAACAGATGAAAATGCTAAGGAAATTTTAAAAAAAATGAAATTACATTTCACATAACATCATACATACATTTTCTTAGTATTGTAAAAAATAACCATATCCATTATGTTAAAAATTCTAATAACTATTTAAACGAAAATTTTCAATATCAACATTTTACATTTCCATGAAATCGAGTAATATTTTCAAATCTTACAAAAAGCTAAAACATAATTTTGCATTACGGTTTATTTTAGATGTACATGTAATCAGCTATTACTATTCTACATTTTACACCTTTAGTTTTTCGCATCAACTAACATGTAAATTGTAAATAACATCCGATTATTTCTATTGCATTACTAACTTCTACATGTTACCATTGATGCTAATAGTTTCGCTTTGCATTAAATCGAGATAAGCATCTAAGTTATGATGAGAACGAATATTGGCAAGTAAATTAGCAGCAGTCATTATTTGGATTAATACCTTTTACATAAATTTCCTCAAATTTTAATCCGAATCACTGCACGACATTTTGCAACATACACCAAGTAAGCAAATACAAAGCTAATGTAGACGTGCAGTTTTTAGTACATGAATGCAAATCGCGGTATTGATATGGAACAAATAAAAAGCTGTTGCATAATTTAATGGTTTGGATGCTAAAAGGCAAAAGAATATTCAATATCAACGATTACATATGTTACAGGACTAGAATACCTGCAAAAAAAACATTGGAACTAGTGGTGGATGAAGAACAAAATCAGATAATCGGAGGATAATCAAGTTTGTTAAACAAGTTTAATCATTTCGCAAGACAGATGTTTTGGTCCATTTGGATGTGGACCATTGGATGGGGGATCTGCAGACTGCCGTTAGAACTTCACAACATCCCCTGCTACTATCCCTCATACAACAGGGATCAGAAAGCCCTAAAAAATAAAACAGGTATTTATGTTCGCAATGCAAGCAGTTAACATTACTAGAACAAGCAACCCATTTGACAAGGCAGTCAGAATTTAGTTCACCTATTCTGCAACTGAGGTCACCAAAGGGGCAACAATAGCGCAAATCAAAAGAAATATCGTTCATCATTTACAAGATGCACGCCCTAGCATGTACAGCAATCCTAGAGACTCCACGAAAGTGGTTACCGTACAAAAAAATAACACATAGAAACAATGATGCATTGCACAACAAATCTGAGACGATAACTAGTATGGCCCGGTGATTGATCCATCTTTTCTGTGCACTCCACACATGCATTCCCAGCTTGGAGAGCACAACCTTGAATGCCACAAAGTTGGGATAATAGTCACTGGCTGTGGTAAGAGCTGGAAAAATGTGAAAACAATTCAAGTGAGAAGTTTTAATGGCTTCACTCAGGTGGGGCAAAAAAACAAACTTTCTAGACTCGAGTACAATTGGCAGTATGAGATTTTGGTTTCGGGTTTATACATCTGCTGCATCATCTCCACTACTTCAGTTGGAAGGAAGGATCTTTCATCAGCTTCAAACTGATGCTATTGAACCTCTCCCTCGAATACTGCCGTGAAGCCTTTTCTCCAATCCGTGCCTGCTTTCATCATGGTTGCAAACTCTTCATAGCTTATTCTGCCATCCTGTCAGCAAGTGTATCAACCCTTAGCATGCGTCTTATAAAATCTGAATGCACTTGATAGGTCAGATTGATTTTCACGAGAATTACACCAATGTATGGTAGTTTAGGGATAAGTTAAACTTCAGCACGAGAGCAATTCAAAATCTAGCATATAGTTTAGGCATGGGGCCTCGTATAATTGTAGGATCTGAAATTTATAATAATTTATAATGCTAAGTAACTGTATGGTGTACACAATTTGAAAAGATCCAAGCTTTTATCGTAAAACTATATGTTTTATCCTCTAAATTGGATATTAGAAGTTTAAGATGAGTCATTTTGAAGATAAACCGACATGTGTGCCAGGCCAAGGCATTATTTGTTTAGGAAACATCGCATGCATATAACAATCTATGAGAGTTTCTACAGAGTAAACATAAAAAATGCAGAGTAAACTGTAAAGGTTGGAAGGCATTTCTACAGACCTTGTCAGTGTCAACATCTTGGATAATAGCAATGACCACCTCATCAGAATTCGGACCCAATTCATCCAGGAGAGAATCCTTGAGCTCCTCAATTTCAATGTATCCACTTTTGTTCTTATCAAAGTAGGAGAATGCTTTATGCAGATGCTCATCGTTGGCCATTTTTTGAAGGTGAACTGCAACAGCTACAAACTCTCCGAAGTCCAGCACTCCATTTCTGTCTACATCAGCCTATCCAAATAAAAAAGATCAGCTCCCTTAGACGAGGAAATAATAAGAAGCACAATTTATTAATTTAGCAAAACATGCATGAAAGGCAAGGTTTTTTTTTTACTAGAAAAAAGGGGGAGCCCTCCCAAGGCGGGGTCACCACACCAAGCAAAGATCCACAGACATAATAGTTACTAGTTTTCCGTGGAGTACTCTATCCACGAAGTACTAAGTAAATTTTGTGCATTTCTACTCATACAAAAACACAGAACCAAGCTGACTTTCTAGTTTCTAATTTTTTCCCTTGTATAAGAGAATCCAAAAAGATTTAGCAACAACTACCATCCCAAATATCCTGTGATTCACTTTCTTTAATAATTTGTAAATAGTCAACATGCTATGCAGGGGAAGCAGGGATGATTTTGGACTCATCAACCAGAGATGTTGTTCCTCAAAATGCTGAGACTTTTATCTGTCATAATTTTCCAACCAATGGATTAAGATTTCTGCATTTAGGTCTTCACGAGGGGTTTTTAGAAGGGGGAAAGGGTGTTTGCCAACAGTCAGTAGGTGTTCTTTACAAGAAAGTTTGCAGTATCATAAACTTTCAACCAATGGATTAAGATCCATGCATTTAAACTTTCATGAGAGGCTTGTAATATGAAAATAAGGGACATTAACCAACAATCACTAGCATCCTATATTAGAGACCTTTCAGAACATGTCTTCTCCAAAACATTGAGAACACTCTGTTTCTGAAACAGAGAAATTGAAGATAAATACAGATGCAGGTGCCTTAAGCAAATAATGTTCATTATGACGGAAAACTTGAAAAATAATTGTTAGCAACAAATTGAGAATCTTCGCGACATTTATGTTGATTATAAAAGGTGCAGGCACGCCAACTTGAACTCGAATCTATTCATCAAACAACAACAAAGCCTTTTCCCACGTTAAGTAGGGTCAGCTAAATGTGCCTATTCATCAATACACAACAACAACAAAGCCCTTTCCCACAATTAAGTAGGGTCGGCTAAAAATGGTGAAGGCTTCCCCCACTATTTAAGTAGGGTCAGTTACAAGGATTCTTGCTCAAATCGATGTTGAAAGATCTGATTATTTCTACGCTGGTTGTCAGCTACCTAATGCAACCTCCACAAGGAAGGATTCGAACCCTGGTTTTTTTGGGTGGTAGACACACTGTACTACAACCAGACCTTTGGAGTGGGTATTGACTATTCATCAATACAAAACTAAAAATTCTTTAATTTTGGAAAGTTTATGCAAAATGTCACTTGCTACAAGTTAGTGGACATCAATGAATTTGAAACATCCCAATGATTTTTCAGAAATAAATCAAATGTATATCACTCCTGAGAAGAGCTAAATCAAAAGATCTGTAGAATTGCAAGGTCATTATATGGTAGAATTGCAAGGTCATTATATGGTTTCAACATGCTCGGATCGAAACTGATGCAACTGCCAACAAGTGCTTAGGGTCTGATAGCAGCAAAGAAAAACACCCTTTTGGGTGTGCTAGATAATACAAAGAAAATGTGGTCTGATGTGCTACATCATTTTGCATATGGATGAATAATATCAGTAGTGCTTTTCTGTATTCCCTTTCTTAAGTTATTATGACATGACAGTGGCACAGGATGACTATAGAAAACAAGATAGTTAAGCCAGCAACAAAGCACAGTGATTTATATAAAAAATCCTTCTCAACAAAAGGTAAAAATCACAGGAGGAAGGATTCTGTCGTTCCCGGACTGCTAGAGTTGACTTCACATTCTCAATGTTGGTATACCTTGAACTCTATCTAGTTAGGGATATGTTCGTATTCTAATTGATTAATCCATCTGGATCATAATTATATAGGAATCCCTCTACTTTTGGTGTTATTAAGGGATCCATCTGTACAGTGGTACCATATAAACCCCTTTAGTGTTTGGAGTTCTAAATCAAAGTGAGAGGATCCAAACTACAACTCAGAGGACTTCTACTATATTAAATTAAATTTACCACATACGTATAAATGTATTACATAACATATACTTCTTTAAAAGATCTATTTAATTTGACCAAACTAATAATCTGACAGATCAAATACCATAATTGGATAAATTGTTAATATTATCTGTTGACCTTTTATATGGTTTACTTGTCTATTATTGCGTGGTGTATTTCTCCATTATGCAACATCCATTTACACCTTTCACGTTACTTTACATCATACTCAACCAATATACAAAAATGGAGTTCGAATACAAAAAAATACCCATTAAAGGATAAAAGAGCAGGAACATCAATTTTCCATTCACTAGCTGCTTATCCAACCTATATATCAGAAACACACTCAAATAATGTTCTTCATCACATACTCTCCCCCACAGCATAACACAAACAACCAAAAAAACCAATCTTAACCCCACATGGTGAACTGACTCTAAATGGATCAGTTTAGCCTACGCATCAAACTAGACCTAAATAGAGTGGTATGTTGACTCATCCCTTAGTAACTACGACATCATGTTCCTACCAGAAGAAAAGACTTCAATACCATGCAGTGGTCAGCACAGAGCAGCACTTAATATTTCATTAGTTAAAGCCCTGCAGCATGAATTTGGGAATTAGGGTTTTGATTTAAAGTATGTTGCCCGTTTATTTCCCTCCAAGTAGTCTTATTAATTTAGAATTGACGTCCAATTTGAGTCCTTTCATTTTGATGAGATTGTATGTGATCTCTAATTGGTTAATTTAGGTTGAGTAATTCAAGGGTTAAATTGGAGTTAGAATTTTCTTTTATTTCAATTATAAATTTTTGTAATCACATCCCCCTATATAAAGAGGCTAATTGGTGGATTGCGGGATTATTCAAGTTATATTAAAAATTGGAATTTCTCAACATCTCTCTTCCTCGCTTTCTAGCTTCTTCTTCCCAAATTCCACGCAACTGGCATTTTCTTCCTTTACCTCTCACCCTCCCAAATATTCTCTCCACACTAAAATTTCCATCTTTGGGTGATCTAGCTAGTAGTGAAAGTTACTTGAACCGTGCAAGCTATAGATGAATACAAAGGAAGTAGAGGAGGTTTTGAAGGTTATGAGACACAGGAAAGGTGTAAGACCAGATGACATCCCTGTAGAAGTATGGAGAGTTTTAGGTGAGCGTGGTTTGAGTTGGTTTACGAATCTATTCAATGTTATTTGGCGAAGCAAGAAAATGCCTGAAGATTGGAGGAGTATCGTAGTGCCTCTTTATAAAAATAAATGAGACATTCAAATTTGTTCAAATTATAGAGGTATCAAGCTGACGAGTCACACTATGAAAATTTGGGAATGTGTGATCGAAAGAAGGTTGATGCAAGTTTCCAACGTAAAAGAAAACCAATTCGGATTCATGCCAGGTCGCTCAACGATTGAAGCCATCCATTTGCTGAGGAGAACAATGGAGATTTATAGAGCTAAAAGAAGAACCTCCATGATCTTTATTGATTTGGAGAAGGCTTATGATTCTGTCCCACGAGAGATATTGTGGAGAGTTTTGGAGAAGAGACAAGTACATGTCCTATACATTAACCTCATAAAGGACATGTATGATCTGGCTTTATCTTGTGTAAGGACCCCTTCTGGGAAGATTGGATATTTTGACATCAACATGGGTTTACATCAAGGTTCTGCTTTGAGTCCATTTCTTGTTACTTTGATTATGGACGACTTGACAAGTCACATTCAGGATGAGCTACCTTGGTGTATGTTATTTGCTAATGATATTGTGTTAAATGACGAGACTAGAGATGGAGTAAATGAGAAGCTTGAGGTCTAGAGACATGAGTTGGAGACTAAAGGATTTCGTATAAATAGGGCTAAGACGGAATATATGGAGTGCACCTTTGATGGAAGCAATGATGAAAGAATCGAGGTGAAAATTGGTGAACGAAACATTCAGAAGAGGATTCCTTTAGATATCTAGGATCTATTATGCAACATGGAAATTGATGGAGATGTTACTAGTAGAATAAATGCAGGCTGGCTAAAGTGGAGAGGAGCCTCTGTTGTTCTTTGTGATAAGAAAATTCCTTTAAAAAATAAAGTAAAGTTTTACAAAGCAGCCGTAAGACCTGCTATGCTTTATGGATCTGAATGTTGGCCTGTGACAAGGACATATCGATATCGATATCGTTTCGATACAATGTCGATACCGATATATCGCCGATATATCGACGATATATCGACGCATATCGCCGAAACCCGGTATCCATTAGGCATTTTCTCCTGTCGATACCCGATATCGTCCATATCGGCGATATATCGGTGACCTGTCGATACCGATATATCACCGATATATCGACGATATATCGCGATATGGCGATCCCTGCCTGTGAACCATAGACATGTGCAGAGAATGAGTGTAGCAGAAATGAAAATGCTAAGGTAAATGTGTGGACACACACATAAAGATCGGATTCGGAATGATGCAATCGGAAAGAAAGTTGGTGTAGCTCCGATCGAGGATAAGATGCGAGAAAACCGCTAAGATGGTTTGGACATTTACAAAGAAGATCAGTTGATGCACCGACTAGAAGATGCGAGTGTTGGGATGTTGAGCCAGGCAAGAGAGGGCAAGGCGACCCAAGAAGTGTTGGAAAGAGATCATACGGAGGGATCTTAGTTTGGTGGATATAAGCTCGGGATTGACCCAAAATAGATCTGAATGGAGGCAAAGAATCCATGTAGCCGACCCTACTTAATTGTGGGAAAAGGCTTTGTTGTTGTTGTTGTTGTGTGTCATAAAGTATATTCAACCTCTTATCTGGAACATGCAATGATAGACTGTCTTTCTAAATGCCATTTTGATATTTTTGCATTGGAGGGCACAACAGAGTGCCTACAAACACTGCCTACAAACACTGCCATCGACAGGATTTTGCATATTGTCGTAAACACAATGTCAACCATAGAGAATCAAAACACATTACAAGATTTGATCAAAGATAACAGACAGAGATTTGATGATAGCGTCGTCAAATACATTGTAATAATGACGGTTGATTTAATATGAATAGCATGTAAAATAATTTGAAAAAAAAACTGCATATAAGAAATTATATAAAACCCCTCATTAAGTGGATTCTATAATAAATAAAAGTTCATAAATAACACCGCTACGTCAAGCCTTTGCATAACAAACCCTTCATATTGAAGAAATTGACACAGAATAGTACGTAGAAATCTCAGGTTTGATTCATGAAAGCAACCTTTCTCAAAAAATGCAGGTATGAAAATGTATATTATATACCTAAAGGTGATCTGGATATTTATAATAAAGTATAAGCATTGTGACCCAAGAAGCTATTCATAATTAACAAATTAGAAGAGACTGTAGTGTGTCCTGTGTTCACTACTGCTCAATAGTCAATACAGTATCTGAAGTTTGCTTTGACTTTTTTTTATAAAAATAATCGTAACCCAAGAATTCAACACATTCAGTTAGATGGTTTTAGTTCTAATGACATCAAACTTCTTGCAATATAAAATTGCATACTTACAGCATCCATCAATATCATGACATCCTGTTCCGGAATGTTTTGCCCCATGTTGCGTAATCCAATCTTTAATTCTTCCAGAGTAATGTGCCCATTGTTACCTGTGTCCATTTTCTGAAATACTTCTTTTATATCAGCTACCTCTTTGACTGACAAATGCTCAGCCACCACCTGCATGGATGAATATCTGACTTCAGGGTTTCTTCAAGATTTAACATCAATATTTCATGTCAGCAACTGATAGCGGCATCTAGGGGCCTAATCGAATCGAACCAAACATGTATGTATTCGATTTGAGTTCATTAGGTCATAATTGGAAAAAAAGATCGTTCAGTTCCAAACAAACCAATTTTAAACTTCAATTCTTTGTTCAATAGCATAATGAACGAAACATGAATATTGCATATGTTTGTTCGATAAGTTGTAGAGTTCGATAAGATATATGTGTGTATGTTTGTATGTGTGTGCATAACTTTTGTACTTATCTGGAAGGACTTTTAAAATATTCAACTCACAATTTTACTTCAATTTTCAAATGGACTTTAATGTAACATTTTTATAGATTTCAGGAAAAGCCCAATATGCAATAGGAGGCCGAAGGATCAGCTTAGAGTAAAAACATAAAAATGTCATATATTAAATATATATGATATTGGACTGCTATGCTCTATAGATCTGAATGTTGGCCAGTGAACCATAGACTTGTGCAGAGAATGGCTGTAGCAGAAATGCTAAGGTGGATGTGTGGCACACATGTAAAGATCGGATCCAGAATGATGCAATCAGAAAGAAAGTTGGTGTAGCTCCGATCGAGGATAAGATGCGAGAAAACCGCTTAAGATGGTTTGATCATTTGCAAAGAAGATCAGCTGATGCACCAGTTAGGAGATGCGAGTGTTGAGATGTTGAGCCGGCTGGGAGGGCGAGGACGACCCAAGAAGTGTTGGAAGAAGACTATACGAAGGGATCTCAAATTTTGGATATAAGCTCGGGATTGACCCAAGATAGATCTGAATGGAGGCGAAGAATCCATGTAGCCGACCCTACTTAATTGTGGGAAATGGCTTTGTTGTTGTTGCATCATATATTAAAGTATATGCAATAAAAACAGATAAATATGGTTAAATTATGTGCTCAGACTATTGTATAATTTGACCTAATTGTGTGAGATGTCTAAGTCTCACATTGATAAGTGGTAAATTAGGTTGAGTAAGTGGGGTTGTAAATAAAGCCCACACCCATGTACTCGTTAAGAGAATTCTAATAGAATATCCGACCCTTCGGGGTTTTCTCCTGTGGCTCCATCTCATTCCTTAAGGAGTAGGGTTCCATGTAAAATCAAGTTATGGTATTGTTCTTGATTCTGCATCTTTTACTTTCTATTTTTACATGCAAGTTACTTCAGATTCGTAGATTTTGAGGCTCATTTGTTCTTTCAATTGTATTTTTTTAGTGCCCATGAGGTTTCGCCATCAGGCAGTTGTGAGATCATGTTTGCCACAACAAGTATTTTTGTATGTATCCTAGTTTCCTAGAAGATCAAGTGCGATATGCTCGCTACCATAACATGGTGGTCATTGAGCTTGAAGATACAGCTTCTTACCAATAGGGCAGCATCCCACAAGTTGGGTGATAATGTGATGATGAAGGTTGCAAGGTTCATGCCTTCAAAGTTGTAGTGAATGATGACCAAGAGGTGTCGGATGAGTTAATGAGGCCCATCGCCAGGCATTGCTCCAAGAGCATCATAATCAACGCATCGAGGACATGCAGAATCCTTGCATGGGAACAAGATCCTTCATAGACAACAATGATGCAAGGCACATCGGGAGATGGCAGCCAAAGTTGCACCACATGAGATGCATTTCGCACAAGAGTGAGCCAACATGCAAGAGCAACATTTACAAGGAAGGTTGATGACAATCGTAGCGAGGACATAATGGCACGAAGCAACATCCACACAAGGCGACAATGACATCGAGAGATGGGTGCCACATGATATAAGTTTATCGCATCGTGAACCCTACTTGACGAAGAGAAAGGCATGTCAATGAGAGCATAAGCCCTAGTACGCTTATTGATGCCGGACTCATTTTTTATCATCTCTGCCACTGCCAATCACTTTGAGCCCAAGTGGCCCACCTTATGTTAAGACTTAAGACGGGGCCAAAGCAATGCCTAAGAAAATATGTAGAAGGCTTGCGGTGCAAGTTAAAAAAGGGAGGATGAAGCAAGGTAGAGCAACCGCACAAAAAAGAAAATTAGGGGGGATGTAAATAAACAGCACGAGAGAGAGAGAGTCGTGGCGGTAAAAAAATTGGTGTATTGTTTCTTCTATGACTATAGACGAGTTGACAAAAAAATTAGGGTATTGTTTCTTCTGTGATGACAAAAAAATTTGATCATGGACCAGTTGACTGGTCACATCCAGAATGAGATACCTTGGTGTATGTTATTCGTTGATGATAGTGTTGATTGATGAGACTAGAGATGAAGTAAATGAAAAGCTTGAGGTATGGAGATATGCATTAGAGACTAAAAGTTTTTGTATAAGTATGGTTAAGACTGAATATATGGAGTGCACTTTTAATGGAAGCAATGGTGAAGAATCAGGGTGAAGATTGTTGATGATAACATTCAGAAGAAAGATTCTTTTAGATACACAGGATCTATTTTGCAACAAGACAGGAAATTGATGGAGATGTTACTCAAAGAATAAATACATATTGGTTAAAGTGGAGAGAAGCCTCTACTGTTCTATCACAACAACAACAAAACTTTTTCCTACATTAAGTAGGGTATGGTCAAACCACCTTAAGCGATTTTCTTGCATCTTATCCTCGATCGAATCTACACCAACATTCCTTATGATTGCATCATTCTGAATCCAATCTTTACGTCTTTACGTATGTATCCGTACATCCACCTTAGCATTTTCATTTCTACTACTATCATTATCTACACATGTCTATGGTTCGCAGGCCAACATCAGATCCATAGAGTATAGCAGGGTTTCATAACTGCTTTATAAAACTTTCATTTGATTTTCAAAGGAATTTTCTTATCACAAAGAACAGTAGAAACTCTTCTCTACTTTAGCCAACTTGCATTTATTCTAGGGATATTTACCCAGCAGACCCTGAAATCTTTCGAAATTACCTCTACGACCTTTGAAACATCGTAATTCCTCCCACGACCCCGTAATCTTGCTCCGTCTTACCCCACGAACCCTGCCGTTAAATTGACACATCTTGAGTTAACTTCATTGAGTTAAAAACGAGCTAATCTAACCAATCCATGATCGGACGGCTAGAATCAACCAAAAGCCTCTTCCATCTCTCCTCCCTCATCGAGGGCATTTTCCTGGCCGGAGGAGGTGTGCGCGAGGGGGCGTGGCACTTCGGCTCGACCTGAGCTGGGGCTGGGCTGGAGGAAGTTCATGGAAGGGAGGAGGTTGGCGACATCCTGGAGGGAGGTGGGGGGCTTCGAGAAGGAGAGGCGGAGGTCGGGGAGGAGGTCGGAGAGGCGGAGGTCGGAGAGGCGGAGGCCCATCCACCGCTGCAGTCGCCGGGGGAACGTTTACCATCTCCTTCACCTCCTCATCTGGCCAGCCCCCGTTTCGCAGCATCTCCCCCCGTTGACATCGATGCCGACATGGTTGTTGTCGATATCTTTAAATTCAGGGTTCTGGATAGTATCGAGCTCGACACCGACAAGGTGGTTAGTTGAGTTCATGTTGTTGGAGGTGTTGAAAAGGCCGAGAAACTGGTTGTTGGTGGCAGAGGAGAAATCGGTGGAGCGAGAGAGGAAGAGGACGATGCCGTGGCCGCTGATCTCGGCGAATCGTATGGCGAAGACGAAGGTGGTGGAGAAGGAGGAATTCTTGAAGGGGATGGGAGAGGGGTAGAAGGCGTGGCTTTTGCGCATCCTGGTGGCGTTGGTGAGCCTCAGGAGGCCGGAAGGGGTCACGGTGGCGGTGCCATCGAGAGTGAGGTTTGCGTTACTGAAGCCGTGGAAGGCGAATGAGACGGCAGTAGATGCGGGGAAGAAGAGGAGGAGGAGGGAGACGAGGAGGAGGTTGGGAGGCATTCCGTGGAGCAGGCTGTAGACGAAGTTACTTACAGGTCAGTTCCGTAGCTCTGATGGTTGATGGCCTTTTCCGAAGAAAGGACGTTCAGAACAATTCTCGCCGGTGAAAAAGATGATGATAAATAGTCAGCGTGGAAGTTTATAATATATGGATTTAGTATAGAATGAAGGCATCATATAGGTGCCGGCCATGATCAGCGATCAGCCTCTGGTATTCGTATGGATGGGGATGTTGACTTGTTCGTTGGGTTGTTTTCTTGTGGAGGGCATGGACTAGTTCTTCTAGAGCAACTCCTGCGTCAAGCAATGCCTCAATGGTCAATGCTTCTGGAGCAACTCCGGCGAGTGAAGGGCTGGTGGGGGGGTAGCAGCGGTCGAAGACCGGGAGGAGGCGAGGCGCGCGGCGGAGGGCGGAGCGGGGCGGCGGAGGGAAGGCGGAGGAGGTGGGGGAGGGCGGAGGGGGAACGCCAATCGGGGAACCCTGGGGCGGAGGGGGCGCCGAGGGAGATGACGGCTCGAAGGTCGGGGGGGAAGGAGATGGCGAGATCGGCTTTGAGGGGAACGAGGAGGAGGAGGAGGCGGAGGTCGGGGAGGAGGGCCATGGAGGGAGGAGGTGTTGGGTGTTGGGTGGTGGGGAAAAGGAGGAGGGTAGAGGGAGTGGCAGTGAAGGTAAATTCGACAAATAAAATAGGCATAAGATAAACGAATTTAACGGAATCTGGTTAGTTTTAACGGGTAAATGGATGGGGGTTAACCACAGGGTTTATTGGGTAAGGGTTAGCAAGATTACGGGGTCGTGGGAGGAATTACGATGTTTCAAAGGTCGTAGAGGTAATTTCGAAAGATTTCAGGGTCTGCTGGGTAAATATCCCTTTATTCTATTAGTAACATCTCCATTGATTTCTCCATCATGTTGCAAAATAGATCACAAGTATCTAAAAGAATGGAGGTAAAGAATCCATGTAGCCGACCCTACTTAATATGGGAAAAGGCATTGTCGTTCTCATTGTTTCTTCTGTGAAGGCCCAATAATTCATATTATAAAAAAGGCACTGAAAAAAGGAACCCCCATTTTGAAGGCCCAGTGGGCCATATTTGTTTATCAAAAATTGAATGGATGAAGGAAAAGAAAAAAAGTGAACGATAAAAATGAAAGAGATAGAAATCACATTAAAAAAGACAGGTAACCACACAAAAGGGTGTATGTTGTTTATTTGTGAAGGCTCAATGAGTTACGTTATTTGCTTCTTGGATATAGGTATAATAGACCAAGTTTGTTAACTAAAAAAACGCTGATCACAACAAAAAAAGAATGGGGAGAGAAGGTTATGGAAGAAGAAGAAAAAATTTAACAATGCAAAAAAGGGGATTTAAAAAGAGAGAGAGAGAAAACAAGAAGAAAAGTGAAATTATTTGTTCGTATTTCCCACATGGACATGACACATGGAGTGTTAGAGAACCCCTCCTAGATTTGTATGAGACATACAAATGTGATCATTTATTGAAGAGGTCATAATACTCATGAATTGAGTGTGAATGTAGACCAAGTATGACATACCGGAAAAGATGTCTGAAAAGGAGAGATCCATATGACTCCGGATAAGAGATCATAAGTGTGTGAAGGCCCGACTAGAAGCTCTAGTTTGAGAAAGACCCATTGAATAGGTTTCAAGATGAACAATTTATTCAAATCTATATGTGATGATAGGACTCAGAAATTGACATTGGATGGACCTTTTTCCAATCTTCCATTTCCAAAGTATTCAAGAATCTAACAACAATTGTTTCAGATTCCCAGATCACAAGTGCGAGATGATAAAGTTGACATTTTGAGTTATATTTTATGTATGCAGTAAGCTTGTATGCATTGAGTTTTGTGTTGTCCAAGCTACGCATTCCATATTCCAGCTTAAGGGACAATATTGAAATATTTATTTAAATGGGCCTCTATGTGTGAAGAGCAAGGTAGGTAATATCGGTATCGGTATCGACTACTTGTCGATACGACATATCGTCGATATATTGACGATATATCGACGCCCCATCGCCAGATCGACCCGATTTTGGGAAGGAAATGGCCTTAGAAAGGCAAATATCAGTCATATCGGCGATATATCGGTCACCCATCAATACCGACATATCACGATATGACTTACATGGTGAAGAGTTGTTTGGTCCCACATTGTTAGGTGATGGGACTTGGTTGAGTTGGTGGGGATATAAATACAGTCCTTACTCATTGAGAGAATTCTTATAGAAGATATAGCCCTTCGTGGCTTTCTCTCGCAGTTTCATCATACTCAAGGGAATATAGTTCCAAATAAAACTAAGTTTTGTTATAGTTCTTGATTCCGCATTTTCTATTTTTATATTATCAAATAGCAATATCTTAATACTTTCTTAATGAAAACTTATCAAACTCTATTATAAACCCGTGATTTGAACTTGTTCATTTTTAAACATCAGAGTTCATAGAAGTTATTAATGGACTGTTATCGGACTAACCTTAAATATTTTTATCCAAACAAACTCAACCCCAAATATAAGTTTTTCTAAAAAGCCTTTATTAAAGCTTCAGTTTCTTCACATATCAGAAGACATAAAATTACCTTTAGAGCTTTCTTTTTCAATTTGTTCATCACAGAAAATTGTTGAAGCCGGGCCTTAACAGTTTCACCTAATGGAACATTGGGTGCCTTCTTAATATTCTGCAACCAAGGGTGGTCTGCAAACATAGAGATCATACATCATTATGCATAACTACTTAGATTATAATCTCTACATGATGGAGAAAGTGGCGGAAATTACATATTGTGTGACAAGAGATTATCGAAATTTTATCTGAAATGATGTCAGGAACACATAATACTACAAATAAAAAAGATGATGGCAATTATGCATGAATGAAGTTCCACTTGGATACATGAAAATAAGATAATGCATATCACATGCTGAGTTAAATTTAAATTCACCCTATAACATGTGTTACAGACTTACAGTCAACCAATATCTTAGTGGCTTATGGCATATCCATGAAGATAGGTTTTCACATATGGGCACATTTTATTGGGAGGTAAAAGGATGACTAATTAAGTCCATAGTCACTTGGCTTCATAATATTAATAGTACATATGTTGAGAAATTTTTAACAATATCAAAGCAGAATTACAATGCAAAAATTTGATATGAAACAAAAATAAAAAATTGCAGCAGTAAGACTCGATCAGTTGTTTCTTAATATGATAAAATACTACTATGTTTAGAAAGAAAAATTACCCAATACTTCAAGGGCTTTTAACCGGCGATTAGGGTCAGGATCAAGCATTCGTTTGACAAGGTCTTTAGCATGATCAGATACTATTGGCCAAGGATCTCGCTTGAAGTCTACAACAGAGCGAATAATGGCCTGTGCAACTCCAGTTTCGGTTTCTGCAGGGAAAAGGTGCAAGAATAAGGATGGGAGAGTGGTAGTGAAGAAAAATATCTACAAATGGAGCATTGTTTGAAAAGAAGCTTATAGTAGACAAACTGACCTGCCCAAAATGGTGGTACACCACAAAGAAGTATGTATAGTATTACTCCAGCACTCCAAACATCAACTTCAGGACCATAATTTCGCTTCAAAACTTCCGGTGCCATGTAGTATGGGCTTCCAACAATTTCAGTGAAGCGCTCGCCTGTCCAACGTAATTAAAGATCAACATAGGTGTAAACTTAGCAGTCCATCACAAGTCCATCACATCCAATAATATGGTATTGTTCTGTATTTGCACAATTGATTATTTATGCACTTCTGGGGGGAGCTAAAAGACTAAATTGCAATAACTGAGAACATACATTATCAGAGGCCAAAGATTTACCATCATTCAGCATAGAAAAGATTGTGAATATTACCAGATTTAAAGAAGACGGAAAGCCCAAAATCAATTGCCTTTAGAGGGGATGTTTCTTTTTTATTTGCAAACAAAAAATTCTCTGGTTTAAGATCACGATGCATAACCCCTTGTGTGTGACACATCTGCATAAAGCAAATAACATATGCAGAAATCATGTAAATATGAAAGAAAGAGAATTTGAAATCAAGCATCTGTTAAAAAAGAGTATACAATCAGAAAAGAATGTCAACATCTTAAGAATGAAAAGCCAATCTTTTCCAGAGTCCAAGCACCAGAAGAAGATGAAGAAAACTATATGGATCCTCAAGATTCTTTCAAACCATTCCGCCTTCTTTAAAACACTGTGGTAACAACAAGCTGTATCTACAGCATGGTTCCTTTTTTTAAGGAAGAAAAGATGATCATTTACAAGTTTCTATAATGCAATTCTATGATGCAGATCTTACCGGTATCTGAATATATATTAAATTCGTTACCAGCACATGATATATTTCAGTATGTTAATGTGTTATGAAATTCACAAATACACCAAGGCAAGAATCTGAAAAATTCCAACTTCCAAGTTATTGCTGACAATTAAAGGAAACAAATTCAGCCCTTTCATTCACGAAAATGCACATCTCTTGAAGGTGGAATGAAGTAGCCATGCTATTTTTCATGTTTATTCTTTGCAAGAGAAAGCATTGTGTATTATCAAAGTCAATACACACGCCTCATCAGCTCTCAAACTCCAAACCTTCACTGCAAGGATAAAATGGATCCTCGTGGTTTAGGCAACTATTTATAAGTCCATGCAACTCTCCAAGATTGCTGAAGAACAGATAGTTAGAAACAATCCCCTCGGTCCCAAGTTTTCAAGGCACCAACCAGCTCATAATAGTCGCAAAATGATTGCAAGATTCCAACTTTTGATTTTGGTGAAACTTTGAAATTACTTTTATAATTGATATTATAATTGATATTAAAAAGGTAGGCAGATAAAACGGAAACCTTCCTATAAGGGATAAAAATCATCATAATAATTACAGTTGAACAACGAACAACCCATTTCCTGGATCAACAATTCTATTTTTTTTCATATGCCATCTTGCTTCTAACATTGTTTATATCGATTTCTGTTTCATTGTTATGAAAGCATATGGAGCCCATTCTATTCGGTCAGTGAATTGCAATGAAACTAATCAATCTCGAAACGAACCTCGCCCCTGATTATCAATAACACCAGATTAAGCCAGCAGATGACATACCTGGACGACCTCGACAATGGTCTTGATGACCACTGCGGCAGCCCTCTCGGTGTAATGCCCCCTGGCGACTATCCTATCGAAGAGCTCCCCGCCTTCGCAGAGCTCCATCACAAGGTGCACAGCATTGGCATCCTCATAGGTGTCCTTGAGGCTCACAATGTTGGGGTGCGGGGGCATGTGCCTCATGATGTCCACCTCTCTCCTCACGTCTTCAATATCCACAGCAGTCCTCAGCTTGAACTTGGAGATGGACTTGCACGCGAAGGCCTCACCGGTGGCCTTGTCCGTGCACAGGTACGTGATGCCGAACTCGCCCCTCCCGAGCTCCCTCCCCAGCTCGTACTGGTCGCCTATGTCCGTACCATTGGGGTCCTTCAGAACGGTAATCTTGCTTCCGGGAGCGGAGCTCCTGTTGTAGTCGATGGCAAAGGGGTTGGGCCTCTTCTCCTTCTTGGGCTGCAGATCCTCGTCGAAGGGGTCCCTCGGCCTCGCGCAGCAGTTGCCCATGCTCGAAGCGGAGCCCTCGGGATCAAAGATCTGGAAGCCTCCGGCGACAAGACCTGATCCTTCCCGCGTATCGGAGGCGAATGGCGAGGACCCAACTCGTGTTTCGGATGGGAACGAATAGGAAAGGGTGGGGCTTTTAGAAGGATCGGGAGTGATGGAGGTCTCGAGAGAACGCCATGTTTGAACGGGAATCAAGAGGAGGAAAGAGTCAACAGGGGCAGAAAAAAGGCGAGGAAGGGGAGGGGAAGAAGAGCGAGCGAGCGCGCTGGATATGGGTAGTAGTGGAGAGTCCAATGTTCGAGGGAGGTCAAAGCTCTCTCTCTCTCTCTGTTCCTCTTTCTGATCTTCCTGCCCAAACCACAAAGAATGGCGTGGAACGTTTCCCTCCCGTAGCTGAGATGCCACTTGCTTTTCTGACCTAACCGATCTATGCTTGATTGATCCCAAAATATTTATATTTCTTTAAGAAAAAACGCGGAGTATGCAAATCCTCTCTTCTTTCTCCCGGCTCCAGTGCCGTTCTTGATATTTTGTAGGTTTTAAGTAAAAGAAAAAAAGAGACCCTTACCAAAACTTTTTAAAAGAGGAAATTGTCCTGAGCGTGTTTACCCTCAAGTATAATATGAATGATTCTATTTTTTGAGAGCAATCGTCCATTATACAATCTCATTAAATTTTTATTTTAGCATTAAGTTGTTCATTGAAAATTCGAATTTATATGGGCCTATTTTTCTGTGAATTGTTTCGTTGAAAATTCGATTCTATATGGACCCACTAGGACGGACATATTTTGTTTATGAACTAAATATTGGATCACATGTAAAGCTGAGCCCATAAAGTTAATGGGCCCTCAGCAATCGCACTTCAAAACTATGCTCAGGGACGGCTCTGCCTGTCTCCTTTGCCTCCGAAGGGAGTTGCTTAATATTCTTTGAATCTTTATTTATATTTTGAATTTGTACAATATGGAATTCTATCAACTCAGTTGTCCTTCCTACGACATACTTATATACTCAGATAAATTGAAGTTCTTCTGGAGATCGATTAGATAGTACTTTTGTTTCTCTATAGTTGTCCTGTTTTTTGGTCTTGAAATTCCATTGTATGTTTTGTAAGCTCGTATTCTTCGTATGGTTGGTAGTCCTCGAACTTTGAGCTTCGACATGTATTATAACTAATAAGCAATATGCTTGGGCATGAAGATGTTTTTGCGGGTTTTTATAAATAAGTAAGAAACATGAAGTATGTATGACTTTTGAATTATGAATTAAAAGTGGCGTTCAAAAGGATGTAACAAAAAAGACCTTTCAAAGCTTGGAACAATCACTATTGATATTAGCATATAACCATCAATGTCTAAGTATAAAATACCAAAAAAGATAAGTTTAGGTCTGACTCGGGCCTCATGAATTCATCATCACTATAATAAGAGTAAATACAATAAGAAGAAGAACATCAAGAAAAGATACCTTCGAGAAGGGAGTCAATCTCAAAGAGGGGTTTAACTAGAGGCTCGACCCTGTCAAGATTGATCTCAAATAAGGGATTGGAACCAAACAGTTCGAGAGTAGAGTCTTCCAAAATCAAAGAAGAATACAGGGAGGAGTGCAAAGAAGAGGGTGAAGAGTGTCACACCAACTAGGGTTAAATATCAGAGTAAAACAAAGGTCGTTGCAATCCCAATCGATCGGCATACTCAACGAGAAAAATTAAACAACTTCGAGAAAAATCAAACAGTCAACACGCGTAAGCGGTTTGCTATTTTTATTTACTTGGTATAGCCACTAGGGTTGAACACAAGGAGCACAAAAGAATAAGTAGTCAAATTTTAGAAATAAAATAATTTTTAGCGGTTTTTATTTTAAATTTTTTTTGAATAAAGCACACAAGTAAAAAAATTAAAGAAAGTAAGCACAATGATCTTTTTGGAATTTTCTATAAGACTAAAAATACTCAGAAAAATAAGATTGCAATATTTTTGGTTGTTTATGACTTTTGGTGTGTTTTGGTGATTTTTCAGTTTTTTTAATGTTTTTGTTATTTTATAAAAATCAAAAAGTGCTCAAAGCTCAAAACAATGTGCAACCATGACCAAGTTGCAACTAAAAAATATTTTAAGTGACCCAAGGTTCTGGACGACAATTTTAAGAATAAAATAGATGTTAAAAGCGACAAACAGAAACTGAAATTGTAATTTTTTGATTTTTCTTTGATTTTATAGGATTTTTATAAGATTTTTGTTGTTCCATAAAAGGCACATACATGGATTTTTATAGAATTTTTCAAGACATTTTTTGTATTTTTAAGATTTTTATAAGCCAAATAGGGATATTTTTTAGGGCTTTTGAATTTTTAAAAAATAGAAAACATTAATAAATCAATCCAATAAAATCACAATAAATATTACACAATAATAGGAACCAATGTAATTTTTATGTAATTTTTCGAATTAATTTACTATTTATTAAGTCCAAAATATAACATGTAATTAGGCACAGTTCACAGGGACCTTATGTAAATATTTCAAGTTTTGGGGGCCAAATAATAACACCTTTTAAAGACTTAGGGCCTTATCTGCAAAATCCCAACAAATCACGTACATGTTCAGTACTGGATGCACATGGGACTAAACGCAATTTTTGAAAACATACAATTCATTAACAGCACAAGAGTTCAGGACAGATAATGCAAATAAGCCAAAACTCACGTGGGACTGCACACGCATCAGATTCATAGGGACTAAAATGTAAATAACGTAACCTTTGAGGTCCAAACTGTAAAAGTGTTGAGCTACAACATTTATTTAAAGGACTAAAACTAAAGAGAAAAACATGCAAGGGGAAATATGCAACATACGTTGAGAACATGTGGCGCTCGCATGCGTGGGAGGCGATGGGCGGCTCTGATATCCCTGGAAAAGGGATCTAACAGCTCGAGAAGGTGGTGCAGGCGTACGGTATGGATCGATCGTTACTAGGCGCATCTGACGGTTTTGACAAAAGGGGGCGACGTGCAGTTCTGATCAAAACAGGCTGGCGACGTGAGATCGGACGACATGAAAGGATGCTAGACGGACTTCTCCTAGGCAAACTTCACCGGGGCGATGCCAGAGATCCTACGCACAAATGAGGATACCAAGGTGTCCAACGTAATCGTGGAGGCGTTGCGTGTTGGAGGGATTGGGTCCGATGAAGTGAATGGCTGGTGGATGAACGATAGAACATAGGGCCTTGAGGAGTTGCTCTGCCTGAGCGGGTGATGCTCCAAACGATTGTCTGCCTTAGACCTGCAGGGTATACTCAAGGCTCAAAGATCGAGCTTCGGCCAGGGTTATTGTGTAGAAAAAGTAAAAGAAGCAGCGGTGGAGTGGTGCTCGATCTCCGACGTAGGCGGGGGAAGGAGACTTGGGCCTAATCAACTTGATGGTCGAGACTCAAGGCGATCAGACTGTGTGGGAAGATGGACGGTGAGTAGGCATGTCAATCAGATTAGATAGATGGGTGAAACCAGGCTCCGACCAACTGGTCGGAGTAGGAGAACATGCGGCGGTGTGAAATGGTAAAGTCAGATCTAAGATGAAACTACGGTGGGTGCAAGCTGTACCTGAAGGTTCGGAGAATCTCCTGTGCTTCAAACAAAGGCGAGCGCCGGGATGATGGCCTCAACCGAGCTGTGACTTTGACAAGGAGGCTAAACGTGACGGAGGTCCGACCACGTAGCTTGAGCTACGTCGATTCAGCACCAATTCAAGCTCTAAAGGTTGCTCTGTGCAGTTGTCACTCAGTTGGATGTGGCTAGGGGTCGAAAGGGTTACGAGGAATGAGCTGCAGGCTATGGAGGTGGAAGAGATGATTTATAGGGTTTCCTAGGGGTCTGGAAAGATTGGCAGAAGGAGTACAACCCTAAGAGGATTCAGGTGGTCCTAGGGATCTGTGATATTCTCGGATGTACAAGGATTCTCGGGACCAAATATCAAGGCAAGAGGAGGTCGGAGTCAGATACGAAAAAGCAGAGGAGAGATTCCGACGAGCGGGGTTTGACCCAACCCGGGCTGGAAGGGGATGTTGACCGAGGTCAACGTTCCCATATGGACTAATAGGAAAATCAGGGTGTAAAAAATACAACAAAATTCAATAAAAATAGTAAATGGTTTTCTTTAATTTAATAGGATTTTTATAAGATTTGGTTATTTTGAGATTTTTAAGGGATTTATGAGGGTTTTTCTAGCAAAACTGATATTGGATTTAAAAGACCATAAAAGGCACATACAATGATTTTTATAGAATTTTTCAAGACATTTTTTATATTTTTAAGATTTTTATAAGCCGAACAAGGATATTTTTTAGGGTTTTTATTTTAAAAATAGAAAACATTAATAAATCAATCCAATAAAATCATAATAAATATTACACACTAATAGGAGCCAATTTTATGTAATTTTTCGAATTACTTTACTATTAAGTCCAAAATATAACATGTAATTAGGCACGGTTCATATGGACCTTTTGTGAATATTTCAAGTTTCAGGGGCCAAATAATAACACCTTTTAAAGACTTAGGGCCTTATTTACAAAAATCCCAACAAATCAAGCGCATGCTCAATACTGGATGCGCAGGGGGAATAAATGCAATTTCTGAAAACATACTATTCATTAACTACCAGCACAAGCGTTTAGGACAGATATTGCAAATAACCCAAAACTCACGCGTGACTGCACGTGCTTCAGGTTTAGAGGAACTAAAATGCAAATAATGTAAACTCTGAGGTCCGATCTGTAAAAGTTTTGAACTACAACATTTATTTAAAGGACTAAAACTAAAGATAAAAACATGCAAGGGGAAATATGCAATATACCTTGAGGACATGTGGCGTTCGTACACATGGGGGAGATGGATGGCTCTGATATTCCCTCAAAAAGGGATCTGACAGCTCAGGAAGGTGGCGCAGGCGTACGGTCTGGATCGGTCGTTACTGAGCGCATTTGACGGTTGTGACAAAAGGGGGCGATGTGCAGTTCTGATCAAAACTGGCAGGCAATGTGAGATCGGACGACATGAAAGGATGATAGACTAACTTCTCCTAAGAGAAATTCACTGGGGCGATACCGGAGATACAACACACCGATGAGGATGGTGTCCAGTGTAATCATGGAGGTGTTGCGCGACGGAGGGTTGGGTCCGATGAAGTGGATGGCTGGCGGATGAACGATACGACAGAGGGACTTGAGGAGTTGCTCCGCCTGAGATGGTGATGCTCCAAACGGCTGTCAAAGTGCCTCAGACCTGTAGGGTATACTCAAGGCTCAAAGATCGAGCTTCGGTTGAGGTTATTGTGTAGAAAAAGAAAAGGAAGTAACTGTGGAGTGGTGCTCGATCTCTAACGTAGGCGGGGAAAAAGACCTGGGCCTAATCTCAACCTGATGGTCGAGACTCAAGGTGATCAGACTGCATGGGAAGATGGACGGTGAGTATAAATTTGAATCGGAGCGGATAGATGGGTGAAACCAGGCTCCGACCAACTAGTTGGAGTAGGGGAACAAGCGGTAGTATGCAATGGTAAAGTCGGATCTAAGATGAAACTACGGTGGGTGCAAGCGGTACCTGAAGGTTCGGAGAAGCTCCTGAGCTTCACGCGAAGGTGAGCGTCGAGATGATGGCCTCAACCGGGTTGTGACTTGACAAGGAGGATAAACGCGACGGAGGACCGACCACATAGCTTGAGCTGCATCGATTCAGCACTAATCCGAGCTCCGAAGGTCGCACCAGGTAGCTATCACTCATTTGGATGTGGCTAGGGGTCGAAAGGGTTATGAGGAACGAGCTGCAGGCTATGGAGATGGAAGAGATGATTTGTAGGGTTCCCTAGGGGTTTGGAAAGATCGACAGGAGGCGCACAACCCTAAGAGGATTCGGGTGGTCCTAGGGATCCGCGAGAATCTCAGATGTACGAGGATTATTGGGTTCGAATATCAAGGCAAGAGGAGGTCGGAGTCAGGCATGAAAAAGCAGAGGAGAAACTCCAACGAGCGGGGTTCAACCCGACCAGGGCTGGAAGAGGACGTTGACCTAGGTCAACGTTCCCAGCTGGGCCAATAGGAAAATCATGGTGTATAAAATACAACAAAACTCAATAAAAAATAGTAAATGATTTTCTTTAATTTTATAGGATTTTTATAAGATTTGGTTATTTTAAGTTTTTTAGGGGTCTTATGAGTGGTTTTCGAGCAAAATTGATATTGGATTTAAAAGACCATAAAAGGCACATGCAAGAATTTTTATAGATTTTTTCAAGATATTTTTTGTATTTTTAAGATTTTTATAAGCCAAACAGGGATATTTTTTAGGATTTTTTATTTTAAAAATAGAAAACGTTAATAAATCAATCCAATAAAATCACAATAAATATTACACACTGATGGGAGCCAATGGTAATTTATGTAATTTTTCGAATTACTTTACTATTTATTAAGTCCAAAATATAACATGTAATTAGGCATAGTTCACAGGGACCTTTCGTAAATATGTCAAGTTTTGGGGGCCAAATAATAACACCTTTTAAAGACTTAGGGCCTTATCTGCAAAAATCCCAACAACTCACGCACATGCTCGATACTGGACGCACAAGGGAATAAACGCATTTTTTGAAAACATACTATTCATTAACTAACATCACAAGAGTTTAGGACAGATCATGCAAATAACCCAAAACTCATGTGGGACTGCATGTGCTTCAGATTTAAAGGGACTAAAATGCAAATGACGTAGACTCCGAGGTCCAAACTGTAAAAGTGTTGAACTACAACATTTATTTGAAGGACTAAAATTAAAGAGAAAACATGCAAGGGGAAGTATGCAATATACCTTGAGGACACGTGGTGCTCGCACGCGTGGGGGGCGATGGGTGGCTCTGATATTCCCTGGAAAACGGATCTGACAGCTCAGGAAGGTGGTGCAGGCGTATGGTCTAGATCGACCATTAGTGGGCGCATCTGACGGCTTTGACCAAAGGGTGCGATGTGCAGTTCTGATTAAAACTTGCAGGCGATGTGAGATCAGACAACATGAAAGGATGCTAGACGAACTTCTGCTTGTCCCACTTCACCAGGGCGATGCCGGAGATCCAGCGCACCAATGAGGATACCAAGGTGTTTATAGTACTGATAGCGAGACATCAGTTATCTGTTTCACTACTACTAATCGAAATGGAGGACTTTGATCTTATCCTAGGGATGGACCGGCTAGAAAGGCATCATGCATGTCTTGACTGTTTTCAAAAGACAGTAATGTTTCACCTTCTAACTCGATAGAGTTCTAGTTCATTAGAAAGACATCCAATGATAATATAGAATATATATCTACTTTAAAGGCACAACAATTGTGAAAGCAAGGGTACCAAGGTTATTTAACCTATGTAACCACTACATCAAGGTCAGATAGAATAATAGAAGATGTGCCTATAGTGTGTGAGTTGCCTGATGTATTTCCAGAGGAACTACTTGGATTACCACCTGAGCGAGAGATCGAATTTGAAATCTCTCTCATACTTGATACTCATCCTATCTCTATCCCTCCATGTAGGATGGCACCAGCCGAGTTACGAGAGTTAAAGGTACAGTTGCAAGAACTGTTAGATAAAGGATTTATTCACCTATTACTTCACCATGGGGTGCACCTGTCTTATTTGTCAGGAAAAAGGATGGGTCAATGCGGTTGTGCATTGACTATAGACAACTAAACAAGAAGACTGTAAAGCATAAGTATCCTCTACCAAGAATAGATGATCTCTTTGATCAGTTACATGGTTCAACTGTGTATTCCAAGATTGACTTAAGATCTGGATACCATCAGTTGAAGATAAAAGATGCGGATATTCCCAAGACAACCTTTTGAACTAGATATGGACATTATGAATTCTTAGTTATGCCTTTTGGACTGACAAATGTCCAGCCTTCATGGATCTCATGAATAGAGTATTCAAGGAGTTCTTAGATTACTTTATAGTAGTCTTCATTGATGATGTGCTTATTTACTCAAAAGATAAGTACCAACATGAACACCATCTTAAGCAGGCACTTGAAACTCTAAGGAAGAACAAACTGTATGCTAAATATAGCAAATGTGACTTCTGGCTATTTGAAGTATCTTTCTTAGGCCATGTTATTTCTAGGGAAGGTATATCAGTTGATCCTACAAAGGTTAGTGTGGTGATGAGTTGGGAGTGCCCAAAGACTGTCACAGAAATGCAATCTTTTCTGGGATTAGCTGGATATTATAGAAGATTTGCGAAGGACTTTTCACGAATAGCATCGCCAATGACTAGGCTGACTCAGAAGGAAGTTCCATTCATATGGTCTGATGCATGTGAAACTAGTTTCCAAACACTGAAATAATATCTAACATCTGCACCCATCCTTACTCTACCCTCCGGGAGTGAAGGGTTTACAATGTACACTGACGCATCTAAAGAAGAACTTGGGGAAGTTGTTATGCAACATGGTAAGGTAGTTGCGTATGCATCAAAACAGCCCAGGACACATGAGAAGAACTACCCAACACATGACCTTGAATTAGTTGTTGTAGTTTTCACTTTAAAGATATGGAGACACTACCTCTATGGTATTACTTTTGAAATCTTCACCGATCATAAAAGAATGAAATATCTGTTTGATCAGAAGGAGCTCAATATAAGAAAGAGATGGTGGCTAGAGTTGTTGCAAGACTATGATTGCACTATTTCCTACCACCCTAGTAAGGGGAACGTCGTAGCAGATTCCCTTAGCAGAAGAACTTATTCACCGGGGTTGGTGAGTGCTATCGACATCTGGGGTTTACTATCAACGTTAAGTTAATGGAAACCATTTGATAGTAGTACCGATAGTATAACTATTCCTCACCGATACAAACCAGAGATCTGGGATAGAATAAAGAAAGGGCAGGAGGATGATCCAGTCCTTAAAGACTTGAGACAACAACTTGAGAAGAATGAGATAGAGGGATTCCGGATACAAGATGGGTTATTATATAACCATCACAGAGTTTGTGTACCAAACACACCTAAACTGAGGAAAGACATCTTACGTGAAGCGCATTGCTCTAGATTATCTATACATCCAAGAATTCCAAGCATGTATAAGGATCTTCATTCATACTTTTGGTGGCCGGGAAAGAAGAAAGATGTTGCTGAGTTTGTGAATTCATGTTTCACTTGCTAACAGGTAAATACTTCGCACCAAAAGCTGCCAGGATTGTTGCAACCCCTCCCTATACCTGAGTAGAAATGGGAAAGCATTTCCATGGACTTCGTTACTGGCTTACCTCAAACAACTGGTGGAAAAGATAGTATATGGATTATAATAGATTGTCTGCCCAAGGTGGCACACTTCATTCCAATAAGTTTATCCTTCACTCCAGACCAGCTTGCTGAGTGGTATATTACACATGTGATCCGTCTTCATGGCATCCCAAAGGATGTAATTTCCGATCGAGATTCACGATTCACCTCACACTATTGGGAGAACTTCATGAAAGCCTTAGGCACACAACTATGCTTGAGCACAACATATCATCCACAAACATATGGTCAATCAGAACGTACGATTCAGACTTTAGAGGATATGCTACGAGCATGTGCCTTAGAATGGAAAGGATCGTGGGTAAAACATTTGCCTCTTGCAGAATCCACCTACAACAATAGTTACCATGCAATTATTGGTATGGCACCATTTGAAGCACTATATGGACGTAGGTATACTACTCCTCTATGTTGGCAAGAGGTCGGGATAAAGAACCTTTACGATTCAGATAGACTCCAAGAGACACGAGAAGCTGTAGTGCTTGATCGAAAAAGACTATTGACTGCTTAGAGTTGTTAGAAAAGCTATAGTTATGCCGGGACAAAAGATATTTAGTTTGAAGTAGGCGACTTTGTATTCCTCAAAGTATCTCCTATGAAGGGAGTTCAGAGGTTTGGCTTGCGTGGAAAGTTGACACCCAGGTTCGTGGGTCCCTTTGAAATTATTCAGTGCTTTGGAAAAGTTGCTTATAGACTTGTACTTCCCCACATCTTTCTGCAATACATGACGTTTTTTATGTATCAAATCTGAGAAAGTATATTAAGGATCACGAGCATAAGATAAACTATGATGATCTGCATGTTGAGCCAGACTTGACGTACCTAGAAATACCTGTGTAAATATTAGACAGGGATATCAAGAAGTTGAGGAATAAAGAGGTATAGTGTTATGGCACAGTAAAGAGTTTAAAGAAGCCACATGAGAACCTAAGGTAGAAATGAGAGAAAAATATCCGTACTTGTTTGGATGATAACACTATGTACTGTCTATATCTTCTCTTTAAGGCTGTTATTGTTTCAATCCATTTGAATTTTGTTATGCCTGCTTTTCTGGTCTCGAGAATGATTTCTTTAAGGTTATTATAATCATAAAGACCTAACTTAGCATCTCCCATATCATGTATCAAAAGATCCAGTTCATCAAGAGGAAATCAATGGAATTTGTTTCGTGTCAATCAGACTTTGTTTTGAATTGTTATGATTTTCAGAAGAAAGAGAAGGAGGCTTAAGATGTCATTAAACCTTAATGGCTATCATTAAGACCGATTAATCATGATTAAGGAAACTAATGATGGATCAAGGACCGCTAATCAACATTAGGAGACACTAATTGAAGATCATCAGAACTTATGCGTGAGTCATAAAAGTTAAATTACGATAAGAGGGAGTTAAACCATGATTAGTGAAAGTTAAACATGACTAGCACTAATTATGCATCATTAGTGAATACACAACATTCTGGAAAGTTATAACTTAAGTACTAAGTTTTGAATAATCTTTGGCCAAAACCATGGGCCACTAACTGCAGTTAAGGGATAAACCATGGTTTACTAACCATGGTTAGTGGTTTTTTGGAGCCTCTAAATACCCCCACCCATTCATTCTCTACGATTTCCACTACCACCACCACCCCAAGGACTAGGGTTGAGAGGTCGGAAGGAGGAGTGGGAGGTGGGGAAAGAGTGCTAGCAAAGCGCTGTCGGGAGAACGAGGAGGAGAAAGGTACGATCCTCTTCTAGTAGGCTTCATTGATTCATGTTCTTTTTCCAGTTTGGTTTTATGTTCATCTTCTTTCCGATTCATTTTCTGTTGTGGTTTGAGGACAAATCTGCGTAACACCCTACTTAGGTACGGGCGGCGATACACGTCAGTGAACTCTGTGATGCGTCCCACCTCCACTCACCTAAGATGCGTGGTGTCTACCGATTCTCCATTTCTTGTGGTTCTATTCCGCTTTTATAGATATTTTGATGGAGAAATCTGTGTAATAATTTCGTTGTTGTTTCCGCTCGGTGATTTTATAAAATAAACTCTTTTCTTTTTTTCTTTTAAAATATGTCCCGATATAAGGAGAAACTCTGCCGAATTTATTCTAGAAATGTTTCCAGAATAAGGGGAAACTATGCTGAAATTTTCTTAAAAATATCACCATGTATAAGGGAAAGCTCTATCGAAATTTTAAGAGAAAATATATTCTTCGCGTTCTTCGTGTTCTTCGTTTTTTCGTTCATTCTTCATGTTCTTGGCATGTGTTTTAGTGTTTTTGATACGAAATGAAATTCGATCGTTTCAGGAGCTGTAAATCATCCTTTTCTGAAAACGAATCACGATAAAGCACTGCATATGTGAGAGAGCTCGATTAGGTAACGAAATCCTTCTTTTTGATGTTGGATTTTCGTATGAGATCGTTGAGATTCTTGACTTTATGTTCTTCATTACGAAGAACTCTAATTTGGCTAGTTTTGAGAAAGTATGAAGTTGCTTTATGATTTCAACTAAAATAAGGTCTAAGCATCAAATGGATGTAGTGGCTCAAAAAGTTAGGGTTTGGAAGTTAAAATGAGAATAAATATGAGTTTATAAATATATAAATTAATTTATGTGTAAGTCTATACTCGGTATTATGTTTATGCAAATATAAATCTTAACGGAGGAATTACATGATGTGTTTTGAGTTGGATCCTGAAGAGGATTGTGTCTTATGTTAAGAATGACTAGGAGTAGAACTATAGGTCGGGTATGCAACTTGTAGGTTTGTTGGAAGGAACCCGTATTACTTTTGCCCTACCTAGGTGGTATACAGTTTTCCTATTATGATAAGTGTGTACGAAATGAATGATTTGCAATGCATGGTACCGAAAGCCAATATATTCGGTTTAAACAACAGAAGATGTGGGCGTGCCATGTGGATGCACGGGTGGTTCAATAGCGGATGGGTCATGATAACATGTATTTAAAATCGCTAGGATATGTGATTAACTGTTAGACTGAGGTTTTAAGCGACTGGATCCTCGAGGATGATGTGCTCCTTTGTTTTTCAAGCTGAGGGTTTGAGACATTGATTAATAAAATAAAAGGATAATTTTAAGGGTAGCATTGGAGGATTGGTTGAAGCGACGCGCGGCAGCATAAGCTCACCAGATCAACGCAATCTACAATCCCGAAGTATCCATAGCTTCGGAGTCCAAGAATGGTGGGGTTCCCCTGTAATCCCTGATGTGGAATAGAAGGAATAGGACATAAACTAATGAGAATAAATGTAACTTTTTGTGCTTATATCTTTCTGAAAAATTACACAATTGTTTACTTTTCTCTTCTTCGTTACTTAGCACTCATTAATTGTTACCCTATGATAAATGAAAAATCCAACAGGTGTCGGTGAGCCATCACAAGGACTTTAATAATCCAGCCAGTTAACATAGTCATCCAACCAAGTACAGTAGCTTTTCTCTGTAAGGTAGTTAGTAATCTTTTGTATATTTTCCTTTCAAACTGATGTACATGTAAATGGTTATAGTGGGACAATGTATCATGTGAACTTTACTTTATGAATGGAAAAGTGTTGAAATACTTTCTTCCGAGTATTTTTATTTGCAGTTTGTTTCTGAATGTTAGTTGTGATTGTTGAATAAATTATTGCTGAGTAACCAGATCCAGATATGGGAGGATCCGACGATCCATAATCGGGGTCGTGACATATGGGTATGAGAAGTTGGGATTTTGGAATTTTATTCAAACTATAACTTTTACTATGTATATTATTTTATTATGAAATTCATTTAGTATTTTTCTACATTTTATTTTCTACAACTTTCATGTTCAAAATTTCTTTATTTTAGGTATATATAGTGGAGAATAAAATATGTCCCAAAAATGAATAAAGAATGAACAAATAAATTGGAGTTTTATTGTATTTTGGCTCTTATCTCCCTTTACTTTATTTCTTGTCGGCCTGGTCATCAAGATGCCTAGGTCTCAGGGGTTAGGGTCCTAAAATCTTTGATATTTTATTTCTTTATTCTACAATGTTGGCATTAATAATAAAATTTTAAAGAATATTTATACACAAGGGATGCATGTTAATTTATGTAAATTAAGGACATTTACATGCATTTACAGAGTTTTTAAGGTCAAAATAATAGAATAAAGGTGATGAAACGGAGATTCATCACATTTGCATCTGATATTTTCTCGTGCATCGGCTTTTTCGTTTTCCTCCCTCTATTTTGTGGATATAGGAATAAAGGAAATTGAAAAATTCGTTAGGCATGTTTTTATTCAAAAATATCAAAAATTTGAAAATTGAAAAATTAAAAAGTGGGACTGCTAATATCACTCGGACCCTTAAAATTAAATGTAATTAATTCATATCATTGTCTTGAGAGAGTAATCCCCTCATTGTATTTGCATCGTAAAAATTGTGATTTTATTCCGTATTTGTAGATATTTGTCTCTATTTTATCATAAAAATAGTTATCGGGAGTTTTGGGCACTTAAAATATTTTTAAGTTGCAAATTACTTAAGGTTGTGCAATTTTCATCATTTTTGCCACTATTTGATTTTTAGAAAAAAAATACAAAAACACAAAATTTTACAAAAATTCCTAAAAATATTTCAAAATCTTTAAAAACCAAAAATTATTTTCTCTGGATTTTTCTGATCATTTTAATATAATTGAAAAATACAAAGAGTTTGGTATGCGTAGTTATTATCTTGAGCATGTTGTTCTTTATTTGAAAATTTAAAAAAATTGCAAATTTAAAATAACTAAAAATTTGAAAATCAGAAAATAAAAAATAGAAATAAAAAAATAAAAAGAGAAAATTTTCCACGAAAACCAAGCATAGTTTGCATTTAAGATTCCTGTTTTGTCTCTTAATTGTTTTTCGTTGCTTATTTGAATAACCCTCGGGAATTGTAGCTTCCCTGAATTCGATCATGTCTGCTATACAGGTATGTAGAAAAAATTTCTCTTGCTCCATTATTCAGTTTTAGCTAATTTTGCAGCTTAAGAAAAATAATATATTGTTTGTTTGAGACAGGAATTTTGGGGACCACAATGACAACTTTATATCATTAATAATCGACCCATTCGAGATTCATGTGGGCCTCAGGGACCTCCGACCCATCACCATGATATAGAAGAAGTGTGGATGGGATCTAGAAACAAACAAGATCAGCAATCAAAGCGCCAATTCACCTACGTAATGTTGAGCTGAGGGTTCGGTCGTTTATCTTGTCAATTTTATTTAGGTGATAATTCAGTCTAGTATGGTGATTAAGAGAGCTTACATGATGCTCCCAAGAGACTGGCCCAATCCCAAAGCTAGATCTTTCCTAGCTAGTACAAGTTGTGGGCCGTTTATCGGCTACCCGATCAACTCACTCTGCTAAGGACGTCACGGTCCGCGTTACCGATTACTGGAGAGATCCTCACAGGAGAACAACTAACCCCAAGACCAGTAGTCTAACGAGAGTTCAGGTGTGGCTCTAGCCTAGTGTACGGGTCTCTCTCTTGCGCAAGTAAATCAAACAATGAGGGGATGACAATCCCGAGATAGATTTTTAACTGAGGGGTCATTTAGGATCAAGTTTGTTTAGCAGTCCCAACTTTATGGTTTTCTCTTTTTATGGTATTTTTCAATCACAAGCAAACACCTAACTAATTTTTTGATCTCTTGATTATTTTAAGTCCAAAAACAGGGGGAGAAGTCAAAAAAGCTGATGTGCGATCAAACACTATGATGCATGCAAAGTAAGAGATGTGTACCCATCACCATCACTCTACATGCAGGATGATCCGCACATAAATTTAAAGACAGGAATGTAAACTAATATAAATGATGCAAGAAGAAAATTGCCTTAGATTAGCAACTTATAATAATCACGAAGAACCAAAGTTAGCTAACTAGATCAAGTCTAGAATCCGTTCTTGGGAACAACTCGGTGCCCGCCACAACGGGTCCTGCTAGCACTGTATGTGGTTCCTCACGGCAAGTGGACTCGAGTCTAATTAATCTAACTTTTTTATTATGAATTATTAATAAGGTCCAATTATGAATCTATAGGTGCAGGAAATATATTAGGGATTGGGCCTTAAGTAATTATATCGCAATCAAAGAAATTCCTAAACCTAAGGACCAAATTCTTCAAGAATCAAAGGAATAAAAATCCGAGGAAAACAAAACCAGCGAAAATCATGGTAAGGTCCTTCAAGTACACTGGTACTAGGCGAAACAGACCCCGATAAGCCAAGTCCAAGAAAGAGTCTGAGTGTCTCTGTTTCTAACAACAATAATAAGTGCTAAAAATAAAAACTACTCTATATTAATCTATCTGCTATAACTACTCCTACTGTGCTCCGATCTCCTCCTTAGGTATGGGTCTCCTCCAAATCATCCTCAGGCGGTTCCTCGCACAAAAAGCAAAACATAAGTGGGTTAGAAACAATTATAACAGATAGATATCAAAATATGCAAAAAGGCTGAAAAGACTACTAAGTCATGCTCCCCGGCAACGGCGCCATTCTAATGACACTATTTGCGATTCGGGTTAAGGAATCATATAATAAAAAGGTCATTGTGACCCAAATTACAAAGCTAAGTCAACAAGAAAATAAGAGAACCACACAAATCAAGCAATCGAGCACAAAAATAATGCCAGCGGTCTCCGCTATTTATTTAGTATAACGAGCAGAGTCGAACACAAGGAGCACGGAAATGTACGACATAGTACTAATCAGAGAATAAAAAGAATATTTTTGTGGTTTTTAATTTTGCAATTTTTTTAATATTTTTAATTAAAGAAGGCAAGAAAGAAATACGGTCAATAAGCATACAAGCAAGCCTTTTCAATTTTATTAAGGTAAAAAATGCTCAAATTTCAGAAACAAAAATATTTTTATGTTTTTCGATATTCATATTTTTGGGTGATTTTATGGGATTTTAACAATTTCTATATGATTTTATAAAAACCGAACATGAGCTAAACAACGAGACAGTGCACAACCAGGACATAATTACAAGTTAAAATATTTAAAGTGTCCTAGTTTCCTAGATAGCATTTTTATGAGAAATTAAATAAAATTATCTAACAACAGCAAGTGGAATTATTTTTTTATTTTTCTAGAATTTTTAATGATTTTTATAAGTTTTTTTGGTCTTTTGTAATTTTTAGGATTTTTACAAGGAATTTTCAAGCAAAAATGCTATTGAAGACAAAGCATATAAAAACACACACATAGAAATTTTTATGCAATTTTTCAGATAATTTTTCGAATTTCTATGTGTTTTATAAAATAGTTATAATAGTTTTTAGGTGTTTTTTATTTTTAGAAAATATCAAACAAAATCAAATTAATTCACAAAAATTTCCACAAACATTACGTGTTGGCAGGAGCTAATAATAATTTTTGTGAAATTTTTGGAGTATTGGTAATTATTTTATTAAAAACAACACACATAGCAAGCAGGGACCTAAACGCAATCATATGAAAGTTTCTAGGCCAAAAGACAACATATGTAAAAAGCATAAGGCTAATCTTGCAATTTATCCGATATATTCATTCGCGTGCTTAAAAACACACGCACAAGGGTATATATATATGCAATAATCCAAAAGTTTCCACTCAAAACATAACATCTATAAAGCTCAGGGATAAGACATGCAAATAACCCACAACTCACGTGTACATGCACGTGTCTCTGGTTCGGGAGGAATAAAATGCAAATACTGAAAACATAGGGTCCAAACTGCAAAATGTCTACACTATAATATTTATTTATTGGACTAAATAGTAAAGCACATAAACACGGGATAAAAGATGCAAATATCCTTGCAGGGAGCATGCGGAGCACGTGGCACACGTGGCACGTGAGGGAGCTGTCGCTATCGTACGTCTCTCATCTCCTCATGTTGCTGATCTGACGGTGCAGATGTTGTCTAGAACATGTGGGGAAGATGCGTCAGGGAATGTCAGATCCAACAACCTAAAAGCCGAGCTAGTCAGCAGCTCTGATGGAATTTGGTAGGAACATGCTCATCCAACGGCAGGGAGCGGCCTTGCAAGAACAGGGCCCCGACGACTTTCACCCAAACCTCGGATGGGATCCGAGACTCTGATGAATCATCTGAGGTCTCCGACAAGATCGTATGGGATGCTCGCGTCGAACGAGCGGCTCTAATGTGGAATCTATCGACCGGATGAGCGTGACAGTGGAGGGTGACATGGGACAGCTCCGACTTAGCACTTAAAGGCTTAAAATGCGCTCCTCGCTCGCATCAGAACCTGCAAATGGAATAACGACTTGGAGAGGACTCTTCGATCGGGTTATTGCTTAGCGAAACACAGAGAAGTGAGGGGGGATCGGATTCGAGTCTCCGGCGAAAGTGAGGGAGGGAGACCATGCCTAATTTCAACCCGATGGTTGAGCTGTGGGGTGAACATGTTGCGAGAGAAGATCAAGGGTGACATGGCGAGTTGATCCGAATGGTTGGGTGTGGATATTAGGGTTCCAGCCAGTTGGTTGGAGCAAGTGGAGGTGCGGCAGTGGTAGATGAAAAGAATGAATCAAACTGGGAACTGAGGTAGATAAGATATATACCTGAAGGGTCAGAGGAGCTCCTAGGCTTCCGGAAAAGGCGATCGTCAAGGTGATGGCCTCAACCACGTTGCGATGGATGGGGAGGCTGATCCTAGCGGATCTCCAACCACGAAGGGTGAGCTGCTGCATCACTGCACCAAACCGAGCTCCAAGGGTCTCTTCGAGCAACTGTCACTCAGCTGGAGGTGGCTAGGGGTCGAAGTCGGAGCGAGGAACGAGTTGCGGTGCTGGGAAGGTGGAGGAGATAATTTATAGATGAATCCAGGGGTCTCCAAAGATCAATCGATAGCACACCACCCTAGGAAGATCCGCTCCTTTCTAGGGATCCGTGAGGATCACAGATCCTAAAAGCAATGACGGGCGAGAAATCGGGGCGAGAGGCGGCTGGAATCAGGCTGGAAAAAGAGGGAAAGTAGGTCCAGCGAAACAATTTGGGTCGGGTCAGCCCTGGAAGAGGGCGTTATCCTGAGTCAACAAAATGGGTTAGACCAATCAGAAGGAGCATAAATAAGGACAAGCTATGCTACAGAACAAAATGGAAGAGAAAAATAAAGATAATTATATAAAAAATAATAAATGAATTTAAATGAAAAAACGAATAAAATGAAAAATGTTTATTACTTTTAAAGGATTTTTTGTAATTGTTAATTATTTTTATGAAAAAATAAATTAGTGTATATATAATATAAAGTGATATATACAGGTATAATATACCTATGTATTTTGTACTGTTATTTTTATTTTGTTATTTTTGCACAAATACCCTAATTTCGTATTTTATTTATGTTCAACATATTTTTAGGAGTATAAAATAATTTTTATTTTATTTTTATGCTCTATTTATAGGTATAGAATAAATAGAGAGTAAGACCTATATACAAGTATTTGTACAAGAGAGAGGATTTTATTTTTATTTTATTTTTGTTTTATTTTTAGGACTATACACAAGGAGGTAAAAAGAATGTTTTATTTTTATTTCATAAAAAATAAATATCTACATATATAGGTAATATGTACAACATAGAGTGGGCCCTATCTCTCTCTACTTATTTTATTAGGCGATCAGGTCAAGGATTAACCTTCTCTTGGGGTTCGGGTCACTCTGTATTTATTCTAAATACCTCCTTCCTTTTTCTTTTCCTTTATTATTTTATTTTTGCACAAATACATGCTAATTATACAAAGTTAACACATGCATGTTGACTGTTAACTTATTGTATTTACACCTATTTACATGATGCTTTGAAAAGATAAGTAGCTAAAATAAAAGAATAAAGAGTGAGAATCATGGATTCATCAGCGACGACGGTCTTCTATCCTCGATGGGGCCCTTGGATAGAACAACCAAGCTACAACATCTTTGGTGGTTGTTCAAGCTTCTTCTAATGGCTGGGGAAGTTAAGCCATGACTCGAGATCCAAGGAGATCTCAGCCCGAGCCATTCAACCATCAGCGCCTGTTCTTCAATCCTTCAGGTAATACTTTCGACTCGCTTCTTTTCAATTATTTTTCCCAGTTGTATATGCAGCAAACCTTCGAACCAAAGTGTTGCCAGTCTTCCTCGTGAATCATTGATTATGTCCATCCTTCTTTCCTCCATAAACTACCACCTCTATCCGTCTTATTCTACAGATAGAAGAACACATCATGGTTGTTGGCTTATGCGCACGACTCAACCTTACACCCAATCTAGCCCCCATTCCCCTCACCTCAGCATGCACGCACATCACTTGGATGTTTTATAACCATTGCAGGTCCACTCATTTTCAATGGTCGGATTCTTCAAGGTTCTTCGTTCTAGAGGAGGACTTCCTACAAGTAGCCTTCGACTCATCTTCTAAAAAGCCACCGGAGCTTCCTGTGGAGATCAACATCTTCGCCATGAATAGAGGAAGGTCTAGCAACCTTTCTCGGTGCCAGATGAAGATGGATGAGTTGGAGCATGCTCGTCAGAGACCATAACTAGAGCCACCGTGAGAGGTGGCATTCATCTGAGGAGGAGCTATAGGTATCGTCAGATTGTTCCTATTTAGGGATGATCTGAGGGTTGAGATATAGTCATGTCATGCCTTCCAGAGCTGCAGCCTCGGATTCCAAACCACATCCTCAGAGTAACCAAAGCACCCACGAAGAAAGAAGATGCTGACACATATCTCCTAATCTGCGGCCAGCCGAACCTATACCCAAACCTCATTGAGGTCGGGGATTTTGCATCCAAGCCCCTGCCAATTCTCTTAATTGTAAAAATACCCCCACGTAAGGGGTCTTTCATAAATTCCAAGACTATTTTCTATATTTGCATTCTAGTCCTCCAAGGACATGATTGTGATGTTTGTTCATTGTTTTATTCATGTTTTATCACTTTTATGTCCATGGATTCAATGATGAATAACTTGAGCATCATATATCCAATTGAGATGATTTCAGTGCCATGTTGATCCTAATTTAATTATCTTTGATCTGATATGATTTATTTTTTGATTAGATAATGAAAGAAGGATTAATTTGTGAAAGTTTATATCGTTCTTCCATGCATATTAGATGAAGTATGACTATACACTGCATTGATCAATAAGATGAAGATTTACTTTATATAATGGCTTAAGCGTGAATAATCATTCTAGGGCATATTTGTGAGTATTTTTGCATGTGTTAGTGTGTTGTCATTCTGTTCATTATGTCATTATTCCAATCACACAATAATATGTTTTAAATCACATTTTGTCTCATTCATGCATGTATTTGTAATGTGCATTTCATCTTGTATTATTTGCTCATATTTTTCGGTAGTTTTGACTTAGATGATTTATTAATTGCTTTAGCCTAGATATTTTAATGCCTAAATAATTATATTATGGTTCGTGTCCTTTTGTTCGACCCTATACTTCATAAGTTTATAAATTCACATCGAGAACCTCATCACTGAGATTCTTCTCTGTATGACACGCTAAGTGCACGTGCTACAACGGATCCATTTTAATACATGCATTTAGTGATTCATCAACCTCCACCCTCATCCTCAGCCCATGACTCGAGGCTCAGGTCCTCTGAAGTATGACTGCCTACCACTTGGTACCTCGGGTGTTGCACCTCAGTTGTAGACCCGAGGCACACCGAGCTTCTAACTGTCGCCACATGGAACCTCGAGGCTCTGAACCACCAGCCCATCCTCTGAGCCTCCATGTGTGTGTGCACCATGCATGCGCTAGGAGAAAGTTGCACCAACACCCATGGTTTTCAAGGAAATCGTGTCGATACCCCCACCTCCAGATGCACTTGCAGCGCACATGCATCGTTGGTTAAATTGTGCTCTGACCCTCCTTTATATAGGAAATTACATATGGGTCCCCACTAACAGAAATCATGTGCCACACATGTACGCACCTGGGCAATTTACAAGTGGACTTGAAGAATTGCAGATAATGAAGGATATGGTGAGATCCTTAAGCACATCACGGATGTGTGACCATCGTATCGAATACGACGAAGAACGACTAGTCGGACTAGTTGTTTTATGCAGCAGAAATTAAATTTTTTTTTATACGACGAGACCACATGATCTAAGAACACTTCTCGGATCGTTTTGTCTAAACCACAAACAAGTAATAGGATTACCTCTAGAAGCATGATTGTGATCGAGTCTCTAAACGAAGAGACCTCCTGTCTCGAGTCCTATCCGACGGAGGAGACGCTTGCGAGCGAGTTGATAAAAGACGTGCTTCTTGCAATCCATGTTGATGATCCAAGCGGATGATCTCCTGATCTCGACACATGAGATCCGACGTCTTCTTCACGAGCGAGGCGCATCGAAGGAGACAGAGATCCACGAGCAAACGATCGGGCAGCATAACGACGACGCTGCGGCAATGGAGACTCCCTCTAGGGCATCCATGGTGGACGGCCATATGAGAGGGAGAGAGAGTAGGCGTGTAGGGAGAGGAAGAGAAAGAGAGACTTATGTTCTCATTATGTGTAAAGAAGAGAAAATGTGTGCCTCTCCTTTTATAATATTTTAAGATCCATGGATCTCAATCTACGGGCAACACAAATCCAATGGCTCTCATTGATTTGTGTTTTTCTTAATGGCCAAGATTTGTGCTGGTAAAAACCAACAACAATTTATTTAATTTAATTTAATTATATATTGATAAATCAATATAATTCAATCACCAAATTAAATCAATTAACATTGGAGATAATGGAAAGGAGGCTCCTCCCTTCCATATAGGAAGAGTGGACGGCCACCCTTTCCTTTAGGGATTAGTGGTTATCCCCCCTCTCCTATTAGGAAAGGGGGAATCTCAATGCAATCTCAAGATTGCATGATTCCATATGTCTCCAATTATTTACAACAATAATTGTTGTAAATTATTTTATAAAATAATTCATAATCATTTTGTGAATATTGCAATCTTGTCATTGGAAATTTGTGAATCATATTCACAACCTAAAATAAAATGTAAATTACATTTTCAATTTAATGTTCAATGTAAATCTAATTCACATCAACATTTAATTAACAAATGTAAATTACAAATAGCTCTCTCTTATATATTATAAATCACATTTATAATATATGTGATTAATACGGATAGTGCTATCCACATTATCCATGATAATTAAACCACATTTAATCATCTTGTATCTCTATTCTCATGTGCCCAAATAATATGGATCATATTCACATTATTTACATCTTTGATAATTAAATCATATTTAATTATCTTAGATAACTCTCCTTATAATATGAATCAAATTCATATTACTCATGATAACGAAATCACATTTAGCTATCAATTTTCTCAATGCTCGGATATACATATCAACAATGAAATTATCCATGAACTTTTTCAAAGATAACGCGCTTTCTCCGCGAATACTTGGAGATAAGGACATGGCGATTGTATTGTTCCACGTATAGTGACTTGGATATTGAGATTATATCTCAAATCGAGATCGCGGGCCTACCATAGATGCTTGATTAAATCAAGACCGCAAATCTAATCTTCTCATTGCATCAGAATCACATTCAGATCAATGTCCAACATTTGGACTAAGATTAGATTACTTCTCTACTGAGAGGAATCACTAAAATCCAGACCCGTTTCATCACATCCAGAAATGGAAGCGTCATGGTTCTACAATCATTTATGATCACATCGCCCTCAAGTCCCCAATACATGTACATCCTGCATACTGGAAGACTCAGAATAAACCCGATGTATTAGATCAACTTTATACTGTCTACTTTAGGGTTTTTTCAGTAAGTTTTTCATTAGATCATTGGGAGTTGGTATCGATCATATACTTTCCAAAAGCATATATCATACATGGGTCTTGATCATACACTTTCCAAAAGTATATATCAAACCTACAAATTCAGTCAAGCTTCCAAAGCGAGACGACCGTGCACGGAATTTGATTCTTCCCAATATCTCATGAGTGAGCTCATGTCTTCCGGTTCATTAACTGAACCCGTATGATCCCTTTGAGAGATCGTATTACTCTTATGCCCTTATATGCACACCAGCATGCCGGTGTATAGACCTTGGTTTGGTCATCAACCTATTGGTCTGCCAAATGTACATACTCAGACATATAGTAACACATCTGTCTCCGGTCAGAGGATGCGTGCCTTTATCGTGATAACATACGATATATGATTTTGGTTATCTCGATCTCGTTAAGTCAACTCTTTGACCTAACTAATATGACACCTCCAAATCTCTATTCCTATGCAGTGGACCTGCATCAAGAGGTCGGTCAGATATCAGCCTAATTGAGAAAGGATTGCCATCTCCTATTCAGGCTGGAGATTATCTCTTAACAATCATTTGACGGTGCTTGATGAGTCCTCAATCTAACTCTTTAGATATCCATCCAAGCACCAGCCTCTATGATTCAATTATTGAATCAACAGCTGTATGATTATTAAGATGGCCATGGTACATAATACTAATTGTACTAAGGGACCTATTATGCAAATTGTTTATTCTTCATTTCAGATGAAGTAATGATATTCGCAATAACATTTATTGCATAGTGGCTCGCCGTGGGCTCGCATGTCCAACAATCTCCCACTAGCCCAAAGAGCCATTAATGGGCTAATCATTTAAACCCACACTCATGTGACTGTCATAGTTTATTTAAAAAATAGCTAGGTAAGCTGATCAGTCACTCTGTTCTCGCGAGACTACGCCAAGTCCTATTACGATACTTACATATCCCTAGTAACAGTGCTCGCATCTAATGCGAATGTTGCATCTTGTGCAACCAATACTCAATCTTGTTAAAGCTATTATAGTGTCCTTGACACTATAGCTTAATAATTGTTATAACCGGTATTTTCATAATCCTTATTAGAATACCTTTATTCATGGAGATCTCTATCTCCCAAGGTATCTACAGTTAAGACCCTTATAGATCACTATCTACAAGGTCTTAAACTTTTGAAGATAAGACTTTGAGATCACTATCTCTAAGTTTTGTCATGTTTGAAGATATTGTCATTACTGCAACCAAGTGTTTTATCTCCATAGTTGGATTAGTAACAGTTTACTACTCCCACTGCATGGTAGACGTATGGCTTTTATACACATATAGCATACGTTCAGCTTCTTGTAATTGATGCACAAGGGCAAGCAGTTCTAGCATCCAGTTCCTCAACTCTTTGAGGTGTTATCCCTTTAGATAGGTCAGTATCATATCTTAAGGGATGGAATCCTTTCTTGAAATTTTCCAGAAAATGGTATATGTCCAAGTTGTACCATTAAAGTGACAGTCCCAATACCCTCTTCTCTATGCTTCTGAACACCTTCAGAACTAAGATCCAAGAGGCATCTTTGAGATCATATCTCAAGTTATGGAACAATCAGATTACAAAACACTTATTATCATCCTTATATCATTCTAAATGATTAGGATATTATCTACATTTAGCATGATGAACACAAATGGCACTCCCACTAAGCTTCATATGGTTCATCAAGATTCTATCTGAAATCATAACATTTATAATTTCATCAAATCTTATGTTCCAGCTACAAGAAGCTTATTTGAGTTCATAGATGGATTTCTTTAGCTTGTACATCTTGCTTTCCTCAACCATGAAGCCCTGGGGTTACTTCATGTGAATATCCTCAAAGAGGAATGCAATCTTGACTTCTTTCTCTTAAAGATCCATTTACACCTTTATGGGCCTTACCCATATATGTGGATCCTCGAGGGTCCATATACAACACCTGTATATGAAGTATAGAATTTATTGCTAACATCCATCTTTCCATGTCATGATCTTCAGAAGCTTCATCACATGAAGTCCGATCATTGTCAGACTTAACTGACACATGTAATACATCCTCAAACTCATTTGAAGAGGTATTAGTGTTTCATCTATAATTGTCCTTCAGTTTCTGATTTCAGAGCCTCATTATCTTCTCAAGATTAACTGAGTTCCTACACTTTATTTTCGTCTTGATTCTCATGATTGTTATCCTCTAAGAATTACATTCTCAGAGATGGGATCTTTTAAGAATCTAAAGGTCATAAAGTCGGTATCCAATACCATCCTTTATTTCTCTAATGAATTAGCACTCACTGGTGCTAGATTCCAGCTAACTTGCATGGAACCTAATTAAGGATATACATTGCAGTCTCTACTACACATATATACTTGGAAACTAAGGGATTATGATAAAATTTATCATTGATACGATCATGTCACACATGATCCAATTGTATCTCCCTATAACTCTATTGAGTTAAGGTGTATTAGGAGGATTGACATAGAAATGATATTCATATCTCCAGAAGGTATTCTTTGAATTTATCTAACAGGTACTTGTTACCTCGATTAGATCAAATTCATTTTATCTTCCTTCAAACTTTAGTTCTAAACCAAAATAATGAAATCTTTGAACATTTCAAAGGTTTCTTAGGTGAAGAGAAGAAATCTCATATCATACATAATCATCAATAGATATCATATATCCATAATGTTTACTATGATATAGATGATCCGCATACATCAATATGTATGAGATCCTGAATACCTTGACCTCTTACACCTTTCCCAAGGAAGGGTGTATTGGACATATTTTAATTTTGAATACAATATTCGTAAGTATGTAAGTTTTGAAATTTTAGACATTCTAAAGTTTCATTCTTACTTGTCTATTGATCAAATCAATAGGCAAACATCCAAAGCTTGATGCTAGATCATTGTCAAATGATCTTTATCCTCTTATTGATCTTTAAAGGTTTAATTTCATTATTAGAAATTTTAATGAACCATTCATTAATTTTCTAATTCAGTAGAGTCCACTGGATGTTAGATTACTTTCTGAAATATATCCATCATAACTCTTTATGACAGGTCCATTTCAGAATTCATATTTATTTCCAACATTTAGAAACAAACAATGAGTGTATTCTAATGTCTAGGTCATAGAGACATTCTCTAAGACCAAGGGCTCTCCCACTGAAATTATGAAGTCTATTGATCCAATGGAAATTGTTGCAACAATTGCATCAATTCCAATATGTATAACCATTAAACCTTAAGATCAAATTTCTAATCTTCTAATATATATATGCAACCAATTGCAAGTGTCATTAGAAGATTGAGATACAATTATTGGACTTTATATTATCAAATAATATAGTCAATTTCAATTATTTATGTAGATTATTTTGATGCTCTATCCGAGTCCTTCTCTAAGGATTCTAGACAGACTTGATAGTCATACTATCAACATATCAACTTATTACAGTATTGGCATTTATCCAACTATTTGGATGTCATACGGAAGTCATTGAAGTACGGTCAACTCTTTGACTATCCTTCTCATCTTGGGTCTGACCCATGCTTCCACTGCGCTCCCTTTATCTATAAACAACCATTGCTTGAGACTAAGGATCTCTTATGTTAAATTCAAAAGAATTCAATGTAAGGGAATTTCAACATTTATACACGCTTCAATAAATTCATACAATATGAATATTATGAAGCTTCATGAATAACTAGAGCATAGACAATAGAATAATGACACTCATCATGTATACATCCATATAGACTTTAAAAAATTGGTTCAGGTAGGTATTCAAACGTTTTGAATATATCATCTCTTATAGAGCTACCATTCTGCATGATGCAGTGAACCATGTCATTCATGATAAATGTCAAGAGCACATATGTATGCAAGAATATCTTCTTAGATTTTTATAAGGATTATATGAAAATTATGATCATCATCGACATGTCATTTCCAAAGTACATTTGATGATATCAAGGGTATAGAGACATACAAACCCTAGGGTTGTAGATCTATTGTCTATTTAATTGTCATTCCTTATTATTATGAGAAAACTTGCATATTACAACCACATACGTTATCTGTCCAACTACAAGTACAATATCTGGATCATGAGTCCAATCAATGATATTTTCCTGGTTATTATTGAGTATAGTATTGAGTGGGTTTAATGAAAGATTATCTGAAATAAGAAATTTGCATAAGTGTATATATATATACATATTTTACTTTGATTTAGGAATTTTTATATTAAAGTGGTCTTGCCTTGTCAACACTGAAAGTTCATTCCCTTAATCACTTTCAATGTAAGAGATATACTTACCATTATATCTTAGCAAGATCTGGGATCTCCTTTCTTATCTTTGCTACATCCCAATAATATGAGAACCTGTAACTCGGATAAAAAGAAGCGGGAACACATTCCGCCTTGCAAGTCTAACTTGCATTTCCCAATTCGGTCTTTAACACCCGGGCCCACCACCCCTAAGGCGATGTTGACCCGTCATTAATTGAACCAATCGTCAATAGGAATACAACTCGCTATGCGCAATCCAATATCGCTCCAATAATATGAGGACCTGATATTAGGGTCACTACGCATACGTCCTTACTCTTTCGAGAAGCGAAGAGACCGATCCAAATGGCTTGTATGCAGGAGATGTCACTTCGGACAGGCGTCTCCGACATACAATCTCTGGCGACGGAACCCTCCGCCTTGACGGGAGACCATGGATGTCACTTATGTGATCCTCCGTATCATATTCAAATTCTAATTAATCATTACAAATCATATTCATTATGATTAATTCTTCCAAGGGAAATAACATCTCTATTCATAATAGAGTGTTTTAATTTTAATTGGATTCCAATTAATCTAATCATATTAAATTAATGATCCAATTAATATCCAACAAACATTCTTAATTGTTACTTGAATTATGGTATTATCTCAAATACCTATTATTTCGAATTTTAATAATTAGAAATACATCATGATTTCTTAAGCATTATACTAACCCTACCCGCTGTCATGGCTAGTATCGACGGGAGTGGGACAGACCGCACACGGTGCAACCTGCTACCCCAATGCTCCCCGACTAGACACCATATCCACCTCGGGAAAGGATAATGCAAAATAGATCACTTTGTACTTGAGATGATCATCGGTTCTTCATCCAAAATTATACCATATAATAACAATCAAAACAATTTTGATTAACATTATAATGAGATTTGCTAAACAAATCGATATCCTATTCAAGCAACATGTTTGTTGGAATGTAGATCATGTAGATCATGTAACCAATTTTATGATATAGATCACATCTTATCAATTATTGGTTAAGGCTATGTCATTTAAGGAAATATATATCATTAAATGTTTCACAAATATTTATGCACAATTATTCCAGGAAATTAAACAATTTAATTTCACTAATTGATTAAATGACAATCACTAGGTTCTTGATTAAGAAAGTATTTCCAGCAGTGACCCTCACTTACTAAAAATACAATATCTCAATCAATTTAAATCCAAATTAAGTAAAATAAATTTCGAAAGTTTACTAATTTGATTTACAACAGAACCTAAGTGATATGCACGCATTTTAAGGTATTTCAAATCCACAATTAACATCTTAATTATGTCATGATCCGCAGTCCCCGAAACAGTGGATACATGTTCACTAAAATGATCATATCTCGAGCATACGGAAACCAAATTACGTAAACTCAGATCCTACGATTTTCTTATTTAATGGGAAATAAAATACAATTATTATTTTCGTGTTTAAACAATTTAAACAGTGCCGAAAATAATCTCAAAACAGAGATGCGAAAATGAAATGCAAGAAAACTTTCGCAACTAATGAACCCAAGTTGTCCTCGGTTCAGGGATCGCATCCAAAACCTTCGACCTAAGGCTCTAATACTACTTGAATGATATGGTGAGATACTTAAGCACATCACGGAAGCGTGAGCTTCGTATCGAATACGATGAAGAATGACTAGTCGGACTAGTTGTACTATGCAACAGAAATTAATTTTTTTATACGACGAAACCACATGATCTAAGAACACTTCTGGGATCGTTTCATCTAAACCACAAACAAGTAATAGGATTACCTCTTGAAGCGTGGTTGCAATCGAGTCTCTAAACGAAGAGACCTCCTATCTCAAGTCCGATCTGATGGAGGAGATGCTTGCGAGCGTGTTGATGAAACACGTGCTTCTCGCAATCCATGTTGATGATCCAAGCGGAGGATCTCCTGATCTCGATACATGAGATCCGTCATTTTATTCACAAGAGAGGCGCATCGAAGGAGACGGAGATCCACGAGCAAATGATCGGGCATCATAACGACGACGCTGCAACGATGGAGACTCCCTCTAGGGCATCCATGGTGGACAGTCATATGAGAGGGAGAGAGAGAGTGGGAATGTAGAGAGAGGAAGATAAAGAGAGACTTATGTTCTCATTATGTGTAAAGAAGAGAAAATGGGTGCCTCTTCTTTTATAATATTTTGGGATCCGTGGATCTCAATCCATGGGCAACACAAATCCAATGGCTGTCATTGATTTGTGTTTCTCTTAATGGCCAAGATTTGTGCTCGTAATAACCAACAACAATTAATTTAATTTAGTTTAATTATATATTGATAAATCAATATAATTCAATCACCAAATTAAATCAATTAACATTGGAGATAATGGAAAGGCGGCTCTTCCCTTCCATATAGGAAGAGTGGACGGCCACCCTTTCCTTTAGGGATTAGTGGTCGTCCCCCTCTCCTATTAGGAAAGGGGGAATCTCAATGCAATCTCAAGATTGCATGATTCCATATGTCTCCAATTATTTACAACAATAATTGTTGTAAATTATTCTACAAAATAATTTATAATCATTTTGTTAATATTGCAATCTTGTCATTGGAAATTTGTGAATCATATTCACAACCCAAAATAAAATGTAAATTATCTTTTCAATTTAGTTTTCATGTAAATCCAATTCACATCAACATTTAATTAACAAATGTAAATTACAAATAGTTCTCTTTTATATTTTATAAATCACATTTATAATATATATGTGATTAATACGGATAGTGCTATCCACATTATCCATGATAATTAAATCACATTTAATCATCTTGGATCTCTATTCTCATATGCCCAAATAATATGAATCATATTCACATTATTTACGTATTTGATAATTAAATCACATTTAATTATCTTAGATAACTCTCCTTATAATATGAATCAAATTCATATTACTCATGATAATTAAATCACATTTAGTTATCAATTTTCTCAATGCTCGGATATACATATCAACAATGAAATTATCCATGAACTCTTTCAAGGATAATGCGCTTTCGCCGCAAATACTTGGAGATAAGGACATGGCAATTGTATTGTTCCACGTATAGTGACTTGGATATTGAGATCATATCTAAAATCCAGATCGCGGGTCTCCCATAGATGCTTGATTAAATCAAGACCGCAAATCTAATCTTCGCATTGCATCTGAATCACATTCAGATCAATATCCAACATTTGGACTAAGATTAGATTACTTCTCTACTGTGAGAAATCACTAAAATCCAGACCCATTTCATCACTCCATAGGAATGGAAGCGTCATGGTTATACAATCATTTACGATCACATCACCCTCAGGTCCCCAATACCTATACATCTTGCATACTGGAAAACTCAGAATAAACCCGAAGTATTAAATCAACTTTATAATGTCTACTTCAGGGTTTTTATCAGTAAGTTTTTCATTAGATCATTGGGAGTTGGTATCGATCATATACTTTCCAAAAGCATATATCGTACCTAGGTCTTGATCATACAATTTCCAAAAGTATATATCAAACCTACAAATTCAGTCAAGCTTCCAAAGCGAGACGACTGTGCACGAAATTTGATTCTTCCCAATATTTCATGAGTGAGCTCATGTCTTTCTGTTCATTAACTGAATCCGTATGATCCCTTTGAGAGATCGTATTACTCATATGCCCTTGTATGGACACTAGCGCGCCGGTGTATAGACCTTGTTTAGGTCATCAACCTATTGGTCTGCCAAATGTACATACTCAGACATATAGTAACACATCTGTCTCCGATCAGAGGATGCATGCCTTTATCGTGACAATATACGATATAGGACTTTGGTTATCTCGATCTCGTTAAGTCAACTCTTTGACCTAACTAATCTGACACCTCCGAATCTCTATTCCTATGCAAAGGACCTGCATCAAGAGGTCGGTCAGATATCAGCCTAACTGAGAAAGGATTGCCATCTCCTACTCAGGCTGGAGATCATCTCTTAATAATCATTTGACGGTGCTTGATGAGTCCTCAATCTAGCTCTTTAGATATCCATCCAAGCACCAGCCTCTATGATTCAATTATTGAATCAACAGCTGTATGATTATTAAGATGGTCATGGTACATAACCCTAATTGTACTAAGGGACCTATTATGCAAATTGTTTATTCTTCATTTCAGATGAAGTAATGATATTCGCAATGACATTTATTGCATAATGGCTCACCGTAGGCTCACATGTCCAATAGATAAGTCCTCTAGGGACCCCTATGAGAAGAAAAACTATTTATTTTATTGGAATTTAACCCCTAACACTTCATTTTATCATTTCTTTCTCATTTGAACTCGGATTTTAGCGCACAATATGTTATTTTGAAACTCTTTACATGTTATATCATTTTATATATTTTATGGACTCATCAAAATCTCCTTATGGATGATAATTATTTCATGAACCTATTGATCTATGCAGGCTCTCTTTTGGCATATTGTGAATGATATTTTGCAGAGAAATTCACTCTCTTCTGCGAGGACTCCAAGGAAGAGATATGATTTCCCTGATAATTATTGTGATGAAAGATTATTTATTTGAGGAAATTCTTGATCTAAACTACATGGATTCAATTGTGGGGATATTTAATCTGATTAATTATCTATCAATAGTTGATCATAGTCTTTGAGGAATTAATCTTTGCAGGAGCACAATGAAGGAGGAATTTTAATTCTATGACATATTATGTGATTGAAATCCATTTACTTGAGGATTAAAGTATAGGAAAAATCAGGAGCCAAATTATTTTGAGAAAACTATCGCAGGATAAACCTTCGATACAAGGATTCTTTTTAGTTTGTTTTTGAGATATTTAATGGGAAAAAATTTCTTGAAATCATTTTTTTGTGATTTCTTTTAAGGATGTATTAATCATATATTGAGGATTGAAAATATATAATCATAGATTTTGATCATCATATCTGTTTTATTTTTGCTTGCATTTCATCATCATAATTCTTTTATTTTCACTTTATTTTCTGACACGAAGATCACTATTGCAATTAATTAATTCTTTGATCAATTTAAAATCATGTAACTAAAATTATTCCATTCCCTATGTCTGATCTTGGTATATTTACCAAGTAAATATTATTTCATAGTATTCAAGATTTGTGATTATTGATAGATCACTTTTCATCTCCTATAATATAATTATCAATTATAAAGAGGTGAAAATCACACTTCAGGATGATGAATCCACATTTCATCATCTTTATTCTATCATTTTGGCCTTAAAAACCCTCGAAAATGCATGTAAATACCCTTAATTCATACATTTTAGCATCTATGTATGCGTATGTAAATATTGTATAAAATACGATTTTTAAAGCTAAAATTATAGAATAAAGAAGAGAAAAGAAAAATAATAAAATATTGTAAATGTTTTATGACCCGAAACCCCGAGACCTAGGCATCTTGATGAATAGGTCAACAAGGAATAAAGTAGGGGGAGATAAGGGTCAAAATACAATAAAAATTCCTTTTGTTTAATTCATTCTTTAATTATTTTGGGACCTATTTTAAGTCCCATCTTTTATACTTCAAATAAAGAAACTTTGTAAAAGTTGTATATAATTAAATAAAGAAAAATACAAAATTGATTTCACTCAAAAATAATGCACAGATAAAAAGTTATGATCTGAAAAAGATTCCAAAATCCCAACTTCCCAGACCTGTATCTCTCAAATAAAAACTCGAAATGTATCAAAATCACATTAATTGTATATAATTTTCAATAATCTGTTTAATGAAGGTGATTTCGTATTTTTTGGAGTTACGGTTTAAAAGTTGAGTTTTGGACCCTTATTGTATACTTGTACCGATTAAAATATTCGTTATTTTTATTATTCATTATTTTTTATTATTTCATATTTTTATTATTTTGTAAATATTATATTTTTACATATTAAGAATGGAATAAATGAAAAATTAAACATTAAAAATAAAATTTTTGTATAAAATACATAGATAAATTACCAATGTATTGTGTTAGAACCACGTTTTTTGCCGTTTTCACTGATTTTTGGAGGACGCATCGTGCATCTGTTCACGATGAAGTCTTCTTGATATTTTATCCTCTTATATACATTATACACGTCCAGTATATAGTTTTAGCATTGGATCATGTATTAGCCTTATTTTCTTCGATCTTTGGAGCATGTTCATAATGTTGTCTGACCCCCCCTGCTGTGCGTCAGAACATTATTTTTTGCCCATATTCTCAAATTTTTATAGGCCGATTCTTTCCTCAAATCGCTGGGCATCCTTCTAGACTTTTTCTCTCCATACATCCATCATACACGCCCAAGCATTATATCTAGGGTTGAGTTGTCTATTCTCTAGATACACACCGATCTTCTTGCCACCACATCAACTCTCTAACCAGCCTCTGCCACTCCTGTCAGAACCTTGTTTTTTATCCGTTTTCTCGGATTTTTCAAGGCCGACCCTTTCACCCAATCGCTAAGCTTCCTTCACGACTTTTTCTCCTTGAGGTACCCTCATACACACCTAGAGGTTGCTCGAATGATTGGATCAACGATTTGCTAGATATCCATCGTTCTTTGGAGCCGCCCACCTCACATGTACAAAAAGACCACATCTTCTTCCCATTCGTTTTTGAACCCTCTTGGACCCATTTTGGCCACCCTCCTGGGAGCTCAAGATAGAGTGAAGTGACAGTAAGCTCCCCAGCTCCTCGGAGGTGCGGCTAGCGAGTCGAAGGGCAGGTCCACCACCATCTCCGGCCACCTTGGCCGTGAGGTCCATCTTGCCATTCTTGGCTTGAGGTTTCGTATTTTCTTTCATTTTCTTTGCTTGTTTTCTTGCTCTTTATTCACTTGTAGATCGTAGATTTATTCTAGCATTTTGTTTACTTGCTTTTAGTCACTTAATCACCCATTTCACCCCTCGCCGGAGCAAGCTCCGGCGAGCTTCCAACCCATCATTTTGACTTTCATTCATCCTCCTCGACGCGGCTCACATCTCACCGCCGCCATCCTCCGTGATTCTACGTATCCTCATACACAACCCCCTCCATCTTCGTCCACATACGGTGGTCGGAGCACATCCTTCTTCCCTAACCAAAGCGAAGGAAAACCCAGTCACATTCCATTTTTTTGTGTACCTAACATCTTGGTCGAGTTTTGTACTCGAGCCCTTCTTCTAATTGCAGGTACATCAGAGCACTTTCACGCACATTCCCTTATTATCCAAGAGCAGTATGATGCCACCTGGATTAGTGGGGCATTTTGCAATCACGTCCCTGCATTTTTGGCATATTTCGGAAAGTTTTCAAGTACATTTTTGAACTGCAGTTTCGTATTTACTTTTTCATTTGTACCCCTGTGTTGTAATGGCTATAACTCATCAGTCTGAACTCGTTTTTTTGTGAGATTTTTTTGTTAGAAACTGTTTAAGAGTTCTACATCATATCCAAATTTCAGAATTTTCTAGTGTAAGAACTATTTATGGCGAATTTATGAAGTCAGAGTACTGATTGGGCATGTTTTATTGATAACGCTTTGAATACTCAATATCACTTGCTCATTTTTTGATATGTTGTAGTAATTAGTAGGGCCGAATTTGTGTGCAAATTTCAACAAAAGATATTATGATTTGTGTCCTGTAGAATTTCTACAATATTTTGAGTGATTGATTTATTTCTAGAGCACTGTTTATCTATTTCAAAATCTAAAAATATTTGCGTGTGCCCCTAAGTTTGTGCTACAACCAGCGATTTTTGTTTATTTATATCATGTTGTTTGGTTAGTCAAAACAATCAAAAACATCATTTCTACCTTCCCACTGTCTTTTATTTTTAATATATTCATTCTCTTTTGAAAAATTCCCAAAAATATTTTGTTTATTTTTGTGTGTTTTAACTTCAAACCAAAAATCATTAAAAAAATTCAAAAGGAAACCCCTAAAAATAGCATAACATCAAAAATCTTCATAAAAATCTTAAAAGTTCAACAAAAATCCTAAAATCACAATTTCAGTTTCTTAATTTTCCTTATTTTGTTATCTTTATTTTAAAATTAATTTGGGAAAATTTTGTGGCTATTTGCTATTTTTCATTCCTATTTTACTTTTGGCCAGCATTGCTATTCATTGTTTTCTTGTATTTTCCCTTTTAAAAAAATTTAAAAAACATTGTGAAAAATCCACAAAAATCAGAAAAATAGTAGAAAAATATAAAAAGACCAAAAACATTTTATTCTCTGATTTTTGAATATTTTTCCTCATCTTTATAAATACCCTATCCTCTCTTCCCTTATGTTATATATATATTCCCTTATTGAAAAAGAAAATACAAAAAATATAAAATATAAAAACAAAATAAAAAAATCAGATCAAAAAACCAAAATACAAAATTATAAAATTAAAAAAAAAGATAAAAATTAAAAACTAAATTCCACAAAAATATTTGCATCTTGTAGGCATTGATCACAATCACATCACATTTTGCACTTAGCTTGATCTATCCTGCCTTGCTCCCTGTGTTCGAACTCTCTACATACTTACACATATACATCTGTTTGTAGAGTTAAAAATAAATTTGACTCCACATTAGTTTTCATTGCTTGATTTATTATTGTGGGTTCATTGTTGATTATTTAGGGATTAGTGAGTGGTCGCCACAGCAACTCTTGTCTCCGCCTTGTGTGAGATACTTAGACCCTTGCCAATCCCTAGTAATCAAATGGTGCCGTTGCTGGGGAGCAACATCGTATAGAGCATTCTTTTGTGATTGATTGTGGATATTTGCCTATCTTTTTATACATTTATTGAACTCTATTGTTGATTGGTCTAATCACCCTTTTTGTTGAATTTTGTGCGAGGTACTGCCAAGCGAGGGGCACCCACGTGAAGGCGTGCTTAGCACCAAAGAGACTTGGAGGCTTGAGAAGATCATCATCTTTGTATAATTTTTGTAGTTTAAAAGTTTGTAATTCAAAGTGAGAGAGAGACTTTATTTGTAATAACTTGGACTCTCCAGGACACTCGGGCCTAATTTCCAAGTGTTTGTTCACTTGGGGGCTCACCGCGATTTTGTGTTTTTTTTCACGGCTTTTCTCGCCTTTATTTCTATTTGTTTCACAAGGATTTAGCCCCTAGACATAGGAATTTTTGTTGACTGTGGCGAACTAAGAAGCTAAGGCCCAATCCCTAATATCTTGCTTGTACCTATAGAACGTAATTGGACTTGGCTAGAAATCAATTGAAAAAGCTATTTGACTTGGACTAGAACCACGTGCCGCGAGCCCACCCCGTCAAGCGCTACTCCTGAACTCGATGTGTCAAGAAGAGGAGGGGTGAGCCTAGACCGGACTCCAGACTCTTTTCTTTGTCATAGCTACTTATTCTTCACGTTAATAGAATTTGCTCATCTTAGGACGATTTCCTCGTGCATGCATATAGGTAGTTTAAATTATTGTCTTTAAATTATACGTGGATCACTTTGCATGTAGAGTGCTGGAGACAAGGTACGCATTTCTATCCCTGCATGCATCATAGATTTTGACTGCACATCGGCTTTTCCGCTTTCCTCCCCCAGTTTTTTTGGACTATAAATAACAAGGAAATTGGAAAATTCGTTAGACGATGATTGCTCAGAAAATACATAAAAAGTGAAAATAATAAAAATTGAGACTGCTAATGCAAACTTGACCTTAAAACTCATCCCACCAAAAACTTTGTCTTGGGGAGAGTAACCCCCTCCTTGTTTGATTTATCTGTTGCGAGAGAGTGACCCGACACTAGGATAGAGCCACACTCAAAATTTTAGTTGACTACTGATCGTGGTTAGTCGTTCTCCAGTGAGGATCTCTTCGATAATCGGTAAAGCGGACCGCGATGTCCTTAGCAGAGTGAATTAGCGGGAACAACCGGGTTACGGTCCGCAATTCATACTGGCTGGGAAAGATCTGACGTGGATTGGGACAATTGGCTAAGAAAATAGGGTACCTAACAGCTCGCTCTAACGCTCTGATAGATTGAATGCTCACCTAATAAAATTTGACAAGATAACAGACCGAACTCTCACGGTCATCAACTCAAGAGTTGTGTAGGTGAATTGGGGGTTTTGATTTATCATCCTGTTTGCATTCCAGATCTCATCCGCCTTTCTCTAGATCAAGATGATGGGAAGGAGATCCCTTAGGCCACATCTGGTGGCACCGCTATCGAGCACTCCTCTTGTTTCATCTAGGCCGGCTTTGGGGAGTCCAGATCCACTCTCCGAGCCTGAGTTTACATCCACCCTGTTCCCCCTCGACCACCCTTCTTCTTCTATCAGTCCAGTGGTGTCAGAATTTAGTGCAGAACAGAGTTCAGAACATTTGACGACACCTGAGATGGATTCCTTTGGCTTTGCAGAAAACCAAGATATGGAAGGCAGAGAGGAACACCCAGATGAGCAGAGACCACCTCCATACCTGTTTGATCAAGCTGCCATCACCAACTCACTCTTAGCATCCCTGGAAACCATGTAGAGACAGATCCGAGATCAGGGGATGGTCATGGGTGAAATAATGAGAGAGATGCGCGAGGGACGAGAAGAAAGAAATGAGGGCGGAGAAATACCAGATGCAGAAGGAGGAGGACCTGATCAGGAACGACCACCACCAGCAACCATGAGGCAGTTGCATAACCCAGCTGCAACACTCACTCACTGATGGATCAGACTCCCTCCCATATATGGAGACTTCGAGCTTCGCCCACATACTATTCATCTACTGCCGAAGTTCCATGGGCTTGCCACCGAAGAACCGCACCTCCATCTGCAAGAATTCGAGATGATATGCAGTACAATCCATGCTAGATTTGTGACTGAGGACACCATCAAAATGATTGCTTTCTCGTTCTCCTTGGTTGATAGAGCCGCCTATTGGCTCAAACACTTGGGAAGGTACATCGACACTTGGGAACAACTCCGGACCGTATACTTAAATAAGTATTACCCACTCGACCGGACAAATGCAGCAAGAGCTATGATCAGCAACTTCACAATGATCCGAAATGAACAATTCCATGAAGCCTGGGATCGCTTTAGAGAGCTCATTGACCGGTGTCCACATCATGACATATCAAAGCCCAACTTGGTTCAGAGTTTCTTTTGTGGGTTGACACCGGAGCTGCAGGGGCTTGTTAATGCCTCTTGTGGAGGATCATACTTTTCAATGGGTGAAGTTGACGTTTGGGCCATTTATGAAGGAATGGCAGAAAACTCTACAGTTATGGCCCAAGCTAGAATCTACACACAGCAGAAACCTCCCCAAGGAGCAGGATCATACCAGAGGATCGTCCGCATCGATGCTGGTCCCCATACTCCTTCAGCAGCAACTCAAGATGAATCATCAGCAGCTGATATGGGCATAATCAGTGAAAAGTTGGACCGCCTTGAGATTTTGGAGTAGAAGTAGGGCCAGGGCATGGCACAAATAGACCAGTTGGCTAAGACCATGAGTGACCTGAAGACTCACATCTTGAGTATTCAGGAGGCACAATCATTTTCACATCAGCCTCCCAGGTCACTGGCTGAGTCCAGAGGTAGCCGTTCTACCCCACCACCTCCCGCATACCGCCAAGTTCACCATGTTCAGGAGGTGCCGGTACAACAGTTGCCGCATTATTCACAGCAGCCACCATCTCAGGACACTCAGATGGTGATCTATCAATCGGATCAACCATTGGCAGCACTACCACCTCCACTCTTCGAGCAGGAGCCGCTGATGGAAGTCAACGGGATATGGTACGACCGGTACCCCCAGCAGCTCGGGATTCGCCGCGATCACCCCAGATTTCATTGGTCCAACGGAGGTACTTCATCCCAACAGCAGCCTCCGGCTCAAGGCAATCATAGTGGCCAACACCAGCAACCCCAATACTCCCAACAACAACAGCAACAATATCAACAGAATCCTCGTCATACCTATCAGGGATAGCAGTGGAGGCAGCAACAGCAGCCTTACCAGCAGCAGTACCCTCCTTCTCACTAGCAACACCAGTTCCAGGGAACACTCCCAGTTCTCCCACACCTGCCATGGAGAACCCAGTGCTTGATGATCTCGCCCGCTTGCTCTCCGAGTAGCAGGCATCTTTCCGATGAGAAATGGACGAGTTCCGGCAGGAAATGAGGGACATTATGAAAGGCAAAACCGCCATACCTGCACAGAGCGAGCCGAACCTGAAAAACTTAAAAAGAAAATATGAGCAGGTACAGTTTACAGAGGGTACCACTCCTAGTGCTTATTTGAATGACATGCATTCTATGTTTGATACTCACTTCGTGTCACTTAGGAGCGGTAGGAAACCAGCCTGCGACGGCTCATCTGAGGGACAACACCATGGAGATTCTAGAGCCCCAGATGAGGAGAAGAGCGGTGCTGATGCCGCTAGCAACAAGGATGATGACGGTGGTGCTGATGCCACCAAGGATGACTTCCTGACGATGGTATTGAGGCCGTCGTAGTACCAGATGCAGACGGTGGTGCTGAAGCCACCATTGTTTATTATGGACCAGACTACGGTGCTGAGGCCGCGAAGAAGAATATTTTGGGTGGTGCTGATGCCCCCATTTTGAATCCATATGTATTCCAACCTTCTGTACTACCATTTTCTGTATCTCTGGACTCCATGAAAAAGAACAAAAAATTGAATAAAGGAAAGGCTTCTCCATCTATTCCAAGTCCATGTGTGATGAATGATGATGATTGCATGGATGCCAGTCCTTTACAGACCTAGAAGCCCTCTCCTAACCCTCTGTCTAAGGAGGGCCCATCTATCCCCTTCCCTCAAGCACTCGGCTCGACTAAGGGGAATAAAAAAGAAAATCCCAAAAAGACCAAGCAGTTAGAGTTCAACCAACAGATGATAGACAGATTTCTGATCCAGCTGACTCTACAGGAGGCACTTGAGCACATCCCCCTCTTCCAAAAGCATCTGAGAGAGAAGACCACTGTGCACAGGAAGAGACGGGAACAATAGAGGTGAGATCCATGTGCTCACTCGTGCCACATGTTGTGCCATACAGAACCAGCTGCCAGCCAAACGCCCAGATGCATGAGCTCCATATGTTAGATGTCATATTGGTGAGCAGAAGTTCGATCGTGCTCTATTAGACAGCGGCTCTTCTATCAACCTCCTTCCGGCAGCCTTACTTGATCGATTCAAGTTTGGCCCTCTTCTTCGGAGTAGGACAGTCCTTCAGTTTGCTGATCGATCGATTAAGAGGCCGAAGGGGTTGTTGAGAGACGTGGTCGTCACCATTCAGGGCCTGAGATTCCCGTGGACTTTGTTGTATTGGACATGGAGATCCCTGAATCGGTGACTGATGCCCCATCATACTAGGACGCCCATTCTTGGCCACAGCCAAGGCAGTGTCCGACCATGATAGTGGGAAGGTGTACTTTCGCGTAGAGGGTGAGAGTATACAAATAGAGACGATCGGCAAGATCAAAGCGAGAGATTCAACCTGTTCGGAGCAGAACAGTAATGCAGGGCAGAGGACAGATGCCGAGTTAGACATCCACCAGGAGTGTGATTTTGTGATGACCGATGATGAAGCAGTTTGGGAAGATCCAAAAGCATGGGCACTCGCCTTGTCTGTAGATTCAGAGTACATACCTTTTGTGGAAGATGGGAGTTCGGAGAGCACACACTTGGTAGAGGACACCATACAGGTTGACAATTGTGTACTGAGTGGTGACATTGATGTTTGTTCTGATTCAGATCCCTCGGAGGCAGACTTTGATTGGAAGGATTTTGATACATATTTTCCATGCCTGTTTCCAGATGAGCTGACAGATAGGACGGAGAGCGAGCCAGCACAGATGATAGACACATCAGTAGGGTTCCCTTCGTCAGATGATCACGTACAACGAGAGTTCTCACATGCAGACCTAGTTGCTTTCATGCAGACATACCAGAAGCCAAAATTGCCAGCTCCCACCAAGCCAGAACTAAAGCCTTTACCGCAGTCGCTCAAATATAGATTCCTTGTGGGCGAGCCAGAAATGCACCCAGTCATTATCTCAGGAGATTTGACTGGAAAACAAGAATCTCGTCTGATGGAGGTTCTTGAAAGAAACCGCAAGGTAATAGGATGGAGCCTGGCCGATCTCAAAGGGATAAGTCCGGCCCTGTGCTCCCACCATATATACCTCTAGGAGGACGCTAAGCCTTCGCGTGAGTTCCAGCGACGGCTGAACCCGAATCTTCGAGATGTAGTAATGAAGGAGATATCTAAATGGTGGAGCGCCGATTTTATCTACCCCATCTCCGACTCCAAGTGGGTTAGTCCTTTTCATGTGGTACCCAAGAAGACGGGTATCACTAAAGTTGTGAATGAGTCTGGAGAAGAGATCGCCACCCGGATACCCACTTCTTGGAGGGTCTGTGTGGACTACAGACGATTGAATGAGGCACCAAGAAGGATCATTTCCCGCTACCATTTATTGATCAAATTATGGAGAGGCTAGCCGGGAAGAGTCATTACTGTTTTCTTGACGGGTACTCCGGATACAACCAAGTGGCTATTGCGCCCGAAGACCAGGATAAACGATGTTCACCTGTCCATTTGGGACGTATGCTTTCAGACGGATGCCCTTTGGTCTATGTAACGCCCCTGCAACATTCCAAAGGTGCATGTTGTCCATCTTTTCGGACATGATAGGTGACTGTTTGGAGTTCTTCATGGATGACTTCTCGGTCTATGGCGACGGGTTTGATGCTTATCTTGACTGCCTAGACCGAGTGCTGCAGCGCTGCATAGAGGTAAACCTTATACTATCTTGGGAGAAGAGTCATTTTATGGTGACTCAGGGGACAGTCCTTGGTCACATCATCTCCAACAGGGGCATGGAGGTTGATCCGGCCAAGGTGGATATCATTAGAAACTCAATCCACCGTCCAATCTGAAACAATTGCGGTCTTTTATGGGGCATGTCGGTTTCTACCGACAGTTCATTCAGGACTTCAGTCGAATTGCCCGACCGCTTACAGATTTGTTGACTAAAGACACTGATATCCTCGTAAATGATAAGTGTCTTAAGTCTTTCAAGACTCTCAAGAATTTAGTTGTCGAGGCTCCTGTCCTTCAGCCACCCGATTGGTCTCTTCCATTTGAGATCATGACGGATGCTTCAGATTATGCCATAGGGGCTGTGTTTGGACAGAGGAGGGATGGATTACCTTATGCCATACACTACGCTAGTCGGACGTTGGATGCAGCTCAAAGGAATTACACAGTAACTGAGAAAGAGATGCTAGCGGTAGTCTTTGCTTTGGATAAGTACAAATCTTACATTCTTGGATCTAGAGTGACAATTTTTACTGACCATACTGCCATTCGGTACTTGATGTCGAAGAAGGATGCCAAAGCCAGGTTAACCAGATGGATCCTTCTCCTCCAGGAATTTGATATTGAGATTAAGGATAAGCCTGGAGTTAAGAATGTTGTGGCAGATCACCTCTCCTGTCTAGAGAACCTTGAGGAATCTGAGCCCCTAGCACCTATCATTGAGACTTTTCCAGATGAGGCGATCCTTGCTATCACCTCTCTTCCATGGTATGCCGACATTGTGAATTACCTTGTTGCCGAATCCATTCCACAAGGTTGGCCCAGACAGTGGCTTGAGACCTTCCTTGCGAAGGCCAAGTCGTACCATTGGGAGGATCCCGTCCTTTATCATGAGGGAGGGAACAATATCTGGAGACGGTGCATTCCTCAAGATGAGCAACATAGCGTCCTCACCTACTACCACAAGCTTGAGGCAGGAGGACATCATTCTGGGAGACGGACAACACAAAAGGTGCTCCAATCCGGCCTTTGGTGGCCTACCCTTTTCAAGGATTCTGATGAGTTCGTGAGAAGGTGTACTGACTGTCAGAAGATGGGTACTTGCAGACAGAGAGACATGATGCCCATGTAGACCATTCACTTTTGTGAGGTTTTTGATGCATGGGGAATTGATTTCATGGGCCCATTTCCTAAAAATCAGGGGTTTGAGTACATTTTGCTCGCTGTGGATTATGTGAGCCGTTGGGTTGAGGCCATCCTCGCCCGAGCCGCAGATGCTAAAACCGTATGTTGATTCTTGAGGAAAAATATTATTTCACGGTTCGGGATGCCTAGAGTCTTGATTTCAGATGGGGGGTCTCACTTTATTAACGACAAGGTCAGGGCCCTTACAGACGAGTTCAATATTGATCATCGTGTTGCCACGCCGTATCACCCTCAGACTAATGGTCTCGCTGAAGTATCGAATAGGGAGATTAAGACAATTTTGCAGAAGGTAGTCCGCCCAGACCGAAAGGATTGGTCACAGCTTTTGGACTCGGTCTTGTGGGCCTATCGGACTTCCTTCAAGACACCATTAGGGACATCTCTCTTTCGTCTCGTCTATGGCAAGTCGTGCCATCTATTAGTGGAGATAAAGCATAAGTCACTTTGGGCAGTTACAAAGTTGTTATTGGATCCCAAGAGTGTAGGAGATCAGAAAAAAGCAGAGTTGGCAACCCTGGAAGAATTAAGAGATACATCCTTCTCAAGTGGCCTACAGTATAAGGAGAAAGTAAAAGTATGGCACGATTCCCGAATCAGCCATAAACAATTTGAGCCAGAACAGCAAGTATGGTTATTTGATGCTAGGTTAAAATTATTCCCGGGGAAATTACAAAGCAAATGGAAAGGACCATATGTGGTCCGGAAGGTGCATGATAATGGCAGCATTGATATATCCGAACCATCATCATCTTCCACCTTTAGAGTCAACGGTCAGCGTTTGAAATCATATCTAGATCATGATCCACCGTTCGTTGACGTTGCCCCCGTCCTTCTGGTATGAGATGTTTCTTTGACTCACACCTCCTGCATCTCATACATGATTATCACTGAGATCCGACATTGTATATATATATTCATCTGTACATCGATCACTCAATTCTTTATGGTTCACACTCCATCGCCATCTTATGATTTTGCTATACTTAAGACGTACTTTGTCCTAAGTATAGGGGGGTGTGCACCCCGAGTTTCTTCTATTCTTTGATCCTCTCCATTGTCTCCTCTTCCTCTCTATACTTAGGGATATCTTACCCTAAGTATAGGGGGAGACAGTCTGAGTGTCATCTGTTCATTCCCACCCTTGACCCTCTCTGCTTTGTGTACAGTCTGCTATACTTAGGATTATTTGATCCTAAGTATAGGGGGGACGGTCAACTTCTCATTCATTCGTTTATTCATTCTTTAGACTTTTCTATACTTAGTACGAGTTATGTCTTCTCTTTTCTCTCCGATCTATGAGGACATAGCTCAAGCTAAGTATAGGGGGGTCATATATACTGTGTATATACTTTAGCCATAACTCGTATTTTTTGTAATATACGTATTAAAATTCATTAAAAATTTTTAATAAAAAGATGTTTATATTCCTCAGATTCTTTTTGTATGTACTGATTAATAAATCAGGTGAAAATATTCTCTACAAAATATTTGAAAAGTAGTTTGAAAACCTGTGTTAAAAATCTTTAGAAAACTATTTGGAAAATGTTTTGTACATGTTTTCAACCTTTGTAAAACATTTTTATTGTAAAATTATTTTCTTTGTGTGAAATAAAATGTTTGAAAAATGATTTGCAAATGGTTTGAAAAATGGTTGCCAAAATATTTGAAAAATCTATACATACTGTTTGGAAAACCTTTGCAAAATGATTTTCAAATGTGTGTACATGTTTGTAAAAACTGTTTGTAAAAATTATTTTGGACTATAGTTTTCAAAATTGTTTGAAAACCTGTGTCAAATAAGTTTAAGGAATACATACATCTAACCAAAATCCACTCTATATTTATAAAATTGACCACTTACCCTTGTAAATTCTTAAAATCCACTTCTTGTATATATAAGAAGCACTCCTGTGTAAATATTTTAACCTAGCTTTTTGGCCAAAACCTTTTTGTTTTCAAAAATCCCAAAAAAATTTGCAAAATTAAAATCCAAAAACATTTGAAAAATCTTTTGAAAAATAAAAAAATTGCATATGCATCATCTTTTCAAAAATCCATAAAAAGTTCAAAATCTTTGAAAATTGCATCGCAAAAATATTTTCTGCATAGCATTTGCATGGCATTCGCATTTTTCGAATTGAGTTTGATAGTTGAACAAGTCTAAATAAAATCCAGAGATTGGAGCTTGATTGGACCTTAAAATCTACCTAATTAACAGGAACCTTATAGGAGCTGGAATTGAGGTACTTCAGGTCTAGTTGACTTAATTCTTTGAGGATCATGAGACTTGGTTCAATGGATTCTTGACTGCCTAAGTAGAGTATTTCAGAGCACACACACGACTCTTGTTGAGAATGAACTAACTTGGACACCTGTACCTTTCACTTGGCTCAACTCGGTTGGAGTGGTGAGGGGGTTGGATTTGCAGGTATGAGACGCACACAGGTGGAAACATTTGTCCTCCTCTAGGGAGGGAGGTGCGCCCCAACTCGTTCAGTGATGATGAGTTTCGAGGACAGGAGATTGTGGGTTGCAATAAAGCTTCAAAAGAGGGATAGTCTATTGGCTCAAGAGGAAAAACTCCCTATGTAAATGTTGTTGTATATAGTATTAAAAAAAACAACAAAAGCAAAAACTCCAAAAAAGTGGACAGGCTTGTACAAAAATAAAAATGCCTGCCAGAGTGTATATATGTGTATAGTCAATAAGCAAGCTTGAGCCTCAAAGTCAAATCATGTAAGCATGCAGCTGGATGACTTGACTACACCGGTCTTGCATCCTAGGATAGGTAGCTACACTGGCTACCATCCATTCTTCTCTTCACCCCTCCTCTTGAGTTGGTTGCCACTTGAACTTAGAAGGGAATACCCTGCTCCTTGAGGAATGAGTTATTGGATTGGGGAATCATTGGGTTGTCATATTGGAGAAGTCAGTCTTTTTGTCATTTCAGTTGGGGAGAGCCACCATCACTTACACTGTACGAGTCAGATGCATAGTCGTAAGGGTTTGCGTATGAGTTGAAGTATTCTGACCTGGCAATTGAGGAGACTTGAGCAGAGTTTTGGGATTCTCAAACGATGTTGGATTTCAAGTCCGGTTCTCATTAAGGTTCCGCCCGCACTTAAATTCCAAAGGTCCGACTTAAGCTCCAAACTTTGATCTTGTGAAGACCAGTTTAATAGTTAAATTCAATCTATCTTTCTTCTTTTTCTTTTCTTTGTTTATCTTTCTGCACTTACTGCATAAGCATTTGCTAGGGACTATCAAAGGCAAAGTATAGGGGGATGATGAATCCACATTTCATCATCTTTATTCTATCATTTTGGCCTCAAAAACCCTGGAAAATGCATATAAATGCCCTTAATTCATACATTTTAGCATCTATGTATGTGTATGTAAATATTGTATAAAATACAGTTTTTAAAGCTAAAATTATAGAATAAAGAAGAGAAAAGAAAAAGAATAAAATATTGTAAATATTTTATGACCCGAAACCCTGAGACCTAGGCATCTTGATGAATAGGTCGACAAGGAATAAAGTAGGGGGAGATAAGGGTCAAAATACAATAAAAATTCCTTTTGTTTAATTCATTCTTTAATTATTTTGGGACCTATTTTTAGTCTCATCTTTTATACTTCAAATAAAGAAACTTTGTACATAAAAGTTGTATATAATTAAATAAAGAAAAATATAAAATTGATTTCACTCAAAAATAATGCACAGATAAAAAGTTATGATCTGAATAAGATTAAATCCCAATTTCCCATACCTGTATCTCTCAAATAAAAACTCGAAATGTATCAAAATCACCTTTAATTGTATATAATTTTCAATAATCTATTTAATGAAGGTGATTTCGTATTTTTTAGAGTTACGGTTTAAAAGTTGAGTTTTGGACCCTTATTGTATACTTGTACCGATTAAAATATTCGTTATTTTTATTATTCATTATTTTTTATTATTTCATATTTTTATTATTTTGTAAATATTATATATGTACATATTAAGAATGGAATAAAATGAAAAATTAAACATTAAAAATAAAATTTTTGTATAAAATACATAGATAAATTACCAATGTATTGTGTTAGAACCACGTTTTTGGCCGTTTTCGCCGATTTTTGGAGGACGCATCGTGCATCTGTTCACGATGAAGTCTTCTTGATATTTTATCCTCTTATATACATTATACAAGCCCAGTATATAGTTTTAGCATTGGATAATGTATTAGCCCTATTTTCTTCGATCTTTGGAGCATGTTCATAATGTTGTCTGACCCCCCCTCTGTTGTGTGTCAGAACATTATTTTTTGCCCATATTCTCGAATTTTTATAGGCCGATTATTTCATCAAATCGTTGGGCATCCTTCTAGACTTTTTCTCTCCATACATCCATCATACAAGCTCAAGCATTATATCTAGGGTTGAGTTGTTTATTCTCTAGATACACACCGATCTTCTTGCCACCACATCAACTCTCTAACCAGTCTCTGTCACTCCTGTCAGAACCTTGTTTTTTGTCCGTTTTCTCGGATTTTTCAAGGCCGACCCTTTCACCCAATTGCTAAGCTTCCTTCACGACTTTTTCTCCTTGAGGTACCCTCATACACGCCCAAAGGTTGCTTGAAGGATTGGATCAACGATTTGCTAGATATCCATCGTTCTTTGGAGCCGCCCACCTCACATGTACAAAAAAACCACATCTTCTTCCCATTCGTTTTTGAACCCTCTTGGACCCATTTTGGCCACCCTCCTGGGAGCTCAAGATAGAGTGAAGTGACAGTGAGCTCCCCATCTCCTCAGAGGTGCGGCTAGGCGAGTAGAAGGGAGGCTCCACCACCATCTCCGGCCACCTTGGCCGTGAGGTCCATCTCGCCATTCTTGGCTTGAGGTTTCGTATTTTCTTTCATTTTCTTTGCTTGTTTTCTTGCTCTTTATTCACTTGTAGATCGTAGATTTATTCTAGCATTTTATTTACTTGCTTTTAGTCACTTAATCACCCATTTCACCCCTCGCCGGAGCAAGCTCCGGCGAGCTTCCAACCCATCATTTCGACTTTCATTCATCCTCCTCGTCGCAGCTCACATCTCACCGCCGCCATCCTCTGTGATTCTACGTATCCTCATACACAACCCCTCCATTTTCGGCCACATACGGTGGTCGGAGCACATCCTTCTTCCCTCACCAAAGCGAAGGAAAACCCAGTCACATCCCCTTTTTTGTGTACCTAACATCTTGGTCGAGTTTTGTACTCGAGCCCTTCTTCTAATTGCAGTTACATCGGAGCACTTTCACGCACATTCCCTTATTATCCAAGAGCAGCTTGATGCCACCTGGATTAGTGGGGCATTTTGCAATCACGTCCCCGCATTTTTGGCATATTTCGGAAAGTTTTCGAGTACATTTTTGAACTGCAGTTTCGTATTTACTTTTTATCTATACCCCTGTGTTGTAATGGCTATAACTCATTCGTCTGAACTCGTTTTTTTTGTGAGATTTTTTTGTTAGAAAGCTGTTTAAGAGTTCTACATCATAGCCAAATTTCAGAACTTTCTGGTGTAAGAACTATTTATGGCGAATTTATGAAGTCAGAGTACTGATTGAGCTTTTTTTGTTGATAACGCTTTAAATACTCAATATCACTTGCTCATTTTTGGATATGTTGTAGTAATTAGTAGGGCCAAATTTGTATGCAAATTTCAACAAAAGATATTATGATTTGTGTCCTGTAGAATTTCTACAATATTTTGAGTGATTGATTTATTTCTAGAGCACTGTTTATCTATTTCAAAATCTAAAAATATGTACGTGTGCCCCTAAGTTTGTGCTACAACCAGCGATTTTTGTTGTATTTTTATCATGTTGTTCGGTTAGTCAAAAAAAATCAAAAACATCATTTCTACCTTCTTGCTGTCTTTTATTTTTAATATATTCATTCTCTTTTGAAAAATTCCCAAAAAAAATATATTTCATTTATTTTTGTGTGTTTTAACTTCAGACCAAAAATCATTAAAAAATTAAAAGGAAACCCCTAAAAATAGCAAAACACCAAAAATCTTCGTAAAAATCTTAAAAATTCAAAAAATCCTAAAAATACAATTTCAGTTTGTGAATTTTCCTTATTTTGTTATCTTTATTTTAAAATTAATTTGGGAAAATTTTGTGGCTGTTTGCTATTTTTCATTCCTATTTTACTTTCGGCCAGCATTGCTATTCATTATTTTCTTGTATTTCCCCTTTTAAAAATACCAAAAACATTCTGAAAAATCCCCAAAAATCTCAAAAATAGTAGAAAAATATAAAAAGACCAAAAACATTTTATTCTCTGATTTTTGAATATTTTTCCTCATCTTTATAAATACCCTATCCTCTCTTCCCATATATTGTATATATATTCCCTTATTGAAAAAGAAAATACAAAAAATATATAAAATATAAAAACAAAATAAAAAAATCAAAAAAATCAAAAAAATCAAAAAACTAAAATACAAAATTATAAAATTAAAAATAAAAGATAAAAATAAAAAATTAAAACCCACAATAATATTTGCATCTTGTAGGCATTGATCACAATCACATCACATTTTGCACTTAGCTTGATATATCCTGCCTTGCTCCCTGTGTTCGAACTCTCTACATACTTACATATATACATCTGTTTGTAGAGTTAAAAATAAATTTGACTCCACATTAGTTTTCATTGCTTGATTTATTATTGTGGGTTCATTGTTGATTAATTAGGGATTAGTGAGTGGTCGCCACAACGACTCTTGTCTTCGCCTTGTGTGAGATACTTAGACCCTTGCCAATCCCTAGTAATCAATCAACTATATGTCTAAGTATGTGCATTAGATAGACCATTGGGTCGATGACCGGATCAAGGTCTATAAGCCGAGTTGGTATGTATACAAAGACATGTGAATAATATGATCTCTCAAAGGGATCATACATGTACACCACAGAATCAAAAGATACATACTCACTCGTTAGATATTGGGACCAACCAAAGTCCTCGCATTGTCGTCTTGTTTCGGAAGCATGACAGGATTTGTAGTTATGATTCATGCTTTTGGAAAGCATATTATTGTTACCAACTCCCAATGATCAAATGAGAAACTTAATGATAGAACCCTGAAGAAGACAATTCAAATGAGATTAGAACATTGAGTTTATTCTAAGTTTTCAAGCATGCAGGATGTACGAGTATTAGGAATACTCACGGGTGATGTGATCTTATACGATTGTATAACCCTGACGATTCCATTTTGAGGGAATAATGAAACATGTTTGGATTTTAGTGACTCCTATCAGTGGACTAGATATTTGATCTTCATCTAATTGTTGGGCATTTGATTTGAATATGACTTAGATGCATTGAGAAGAAGGGATATTGTGTCTGACATGATTAGACACCTCTAAGCAATCTTATAGATCTGCATATGAGATAAGATCTCATTATCTAAGTCACTATACATGGCATATACAATCACCCTGACCTTATCTCAAAGTGTATGAGGAGAAGGCACACAATTCTTGAAAGAATTCGAGAATTGTTCCATGAACAATATTATTTAAGCATTAGAAATCGGATAATTAAATGGGATTTGATTATCACAATTAATGTATGTATAGAGATATCAAGGATAATTAAATTGGAATTAATTATCATGGATAGCATTAATGTTGATATCATTATCCACAATAATTATGCATAATATGGATATGATCTACAATATATTGGAGAGAGTTAATCGTGAATGAGATTCACAATTGTATCTTGATGTGAGTTAGATTCACATTACACAATTTAATGTAAATAGGTTTACATTAAATACTAGATGAAGGAATTTAATATTTAGTAGCCATGGTATAATTGCAAATATCATAGATAATTTGGAATTTTTGTTGATTATTTAATTATTAAATTTATTAATATAGTTGATAAATTAATTTTAACTCATTTCATTTCTTAGAGTGGACGTCCATGGGTTGTTGAAGCACGATGGAGATTGGATGTCGACCTTAAATTTAGTAAATGGAAGGAGCTCTTTTAATTAAATCCTTTTATTAATTAATTGTTTTAATTGAAATAATTTGGAAATTATTTTCAAATTATCTCTTTGTGTGCTTCTTTTTATATTTTTTGTGAACTAAAAATAAACACAAATCAATATAAATCGTTAATTATTGAGATCACATGGATTGGGATCTATGGACTTCCAAAATGCTATAAAAGAGAGGCTAACTGTAATACGCGTTTGAGTAGTTGTGAGTTTTGTAGAATATGACTATATATACACTATGTTTTTTGAATGTTATCACGTGTTATTTCAAGGAAATTTTGAATTGATAATATCCACACTTTACATTTGCGCAGTCAATAGATTCGCCTTGATGCAATGATTTCGTTGAAAATTGTTTTGTATAAATCAGAGACCATCTTCAATAATTATGACTTTAAAAGGTTCTCTGGATTTTGTAGCACATCCAACATACTACCACATCTAGTAATCTGGATGTATGGTAGTAGCTTATAAGTAGTAGAAACCACTACTAGTATAGGGCTCACAATGTTATAGATTTATACTCATTAGACCATAATGACATCATAAAGACTAATTAAGCATGATTAGTACTAATTACCAGTCATTAGTGATAATTAAGTGTCATTAGCAAAAGTGGGACACATGAAGGGTAAATCATTGGGCATGTGTCGTTATACATATAGGACAAGTGTCAATACATAAGAGTACCATATGTCACCATTCTAAGACTAACATGTGTCCTAGTGCATGTAAGGCATGTGACCTCATGCTTGTGCAACAAGTTCACTCATGCATGAGCCATGTGCCATGGTGCATGGATGGCAAGTGTTGTCATGTGTCTTCATGCATGGTAGAGAGCTAACATGTGTCTGAAAACCTCCCTTAGATGTTGACACATGTCACACATGTAAAAAGGGTTGAAGGCCTATATATACCCATGACCTCCCCATTCTACTCACTCCATCCCACACCCCTCTCACCACCTTAGAGCCACAAGACCATCGAGGTTGTTGGAGGAGCACGATAGGAGTCACGGAAAAGCTCTGTCGGTTATCGAGAACACAATCGAAGACGTAACAAAGTTCTGTCAGCCATCAAGCTGTAGTACTCAATCTAAGACGGATATGGGGGGTATTCACTAAAGAAGGCGATCCAGACTCGAGTTAGATAGCGATCAGGTGAGGGATTCTAAAGCGCTATTTTAAATCAATAATCTTTAGCCTTTTATGCATGGTTTTGAATAACAAGTATGCAATCGTGTTTACTAAAGCATTTACATATGAGTTGGAAGTACCATACAATTAATATGAAATCAAGTCTTTAGAACGTATTTCAGACGTCGTTTCAAGTGTTTTATCTTGATAGCGTGTTTTCAAGCATACAATTCTTTATGGAACACAAAGTATAAGTTGCACTACTCAAATTTGAGTTTTATATAAAGAAATATGTTTTGCACAGTTACTATGAAATATGGATCTATTTTCAAGTTCTTAATAGTTCTAGTTGTCAGAATATGCATGCTATGTCAGATTGTTTTTATTTTCATGAATTAGATGTTATGAGCTTGAATTAGCAAGGCTACGGATTATTAGTGGCAGGAAAAGAATCAGAATCAGAAAGTAAGCACCACAGTAGCTATTTTATACAAGTCATGAACTAGCCATTAGATATGGTGATGTCATTAGATATGACCCGGAAACAACCATTAGATATGGTAAACCATTAGATATGGTATCAAGAGGACTTTGGGTCCGCATTCTGTATACATATAGGCTTTGGGTCGTATGCAGGATGTTTTTGGTCTTTGGAACCGTCTGCGCATATGACTTAGCTTTGTTTCAACGTTCATGAGTCGATAACTTAGCCATAGTGGTGATTAAGGCAAACAGCTTGATAGTGATAATTATGTTTCAGTTTATCTTCTTTTGATGTGATTTCAGTGTTCTATTGCAAAACTAGCATGTTGTTATATGATTACTGTCATAAAGTTTCTTTCAAGCTATTTCAAAGTATTCAGCATAAATTTTGGTATGATGCTCATAGTTCAACTTTTAGCTATATGTAAAAAGTTTGAGATCCTTTCACTAGGTCTAAGCTCATAAATGGGTTTAGACTCATCCCTTTATATAATAATTATGTACAGATCAACAAAATCACGATCAAAAGGAGAAAGAACTGTTTATACACTAGAAGGAGGTGATTTTCGTTTTTTTTGTACTGTCTGTTGTTTTGTAAAGAGATATAATGGAACTTGTGTAAGATACTTCTTTGTAATGTGAACTTTAAATACAAGATGATATGTTTGATGAGATTGCCACATGTGTACTTTGAGGAAAAAGAAGCAGAAAGATTTCTGTCGCAGCACGTTCTGGTTAGCGGGACGGGTCGTGACAACTTCTAGTATCAGAGCAAAGGTTTTAGGATCTTGAGAAAGAATTATATTAGGAGTTGATCTATAAATATTGGAAGATATCTTAGTTATCATAATTTGATTTGAACTTAGAAGAAAATTGATGTTATAGTCTTGAGGATATTTGGAATCATTATTGGAGGATTTATGTTGAGGCTTTATTTTTATAGGAAACAATGGCAGCAGAGCAGCCACACGAGACCACCCAAGGCCATAGTCAGGAGAATGATAACAACGACAACGTGTATGACACGTTGACCTTGATAGCTCAAACACTAGGAGGCATGGCTGCCCAGGCCTTCAAAAGACATGAATTTGAGCAACAGTTGCCATTTGAACATGTAAAGAAGTTGGGAGCAGAATCATTTGTAGGAGACACTGATCCAAAGAAGGCAAGGGAATGGTTCAAACATATGGAGAAAATATTTTCTCTAATGGACTGTACATATGAACAAAAGTTGAAGTATACAATATTTCTACTGAAAGACAGTGCTGATGATTGGTGGACATCGGTGAAAGTGAAATATCCAAACCCATCTCACATTACATGGGAGATCTTTGAGAAAGAGTTCAATGAAAAATATTACCCAAGGGTTTATTAGGAGGAGAAACGTAGGGAATTCCTATTCCTTACTCAGGGGAGCAATTTGTTTGATGAATATGAGAAGAAATTAACAGAACTTTCAAAGTTTACTGCTTCTCTGGTTGCAACAGAGGAAGAAAAGTGTAGACGTCTAGAAGATGGTATGCATATTGACTTAAAGGAAATTGTTTCGGCTACGGGATATACTGATTATGCAAAATTGGTGGAGGCTGCTCGTAGGGCTGAACGAATAGTTATAGAAAGAAGGAAATGCAATGATCACGGAAAGAAAAGGATTGCAGATAGACCCCAATGGAGAGGAACCATGAACAAAGAACCAAGAATAGCTGGGAATTCAAGGCAAGATAATAGGTCGGCCTTTAGAGTACAAGGGAACCAAACAAATAGATTTACAGTTGGGACTTCTGAAAATATAACACTTTCTTTTCCACAATGTACAAACTGTGGAAAGTTTCATCCGGGAAGTTGCCGCAAGGGGACCGCTGAGTATTATCTGAAGAATATTGAGAATCCTCAAGCGCATCACGGAAGCGTGTCGATCGCATCGTATGCAATCGGGGCAACTAGTCGCACTAGTCGCTAGATGCAGCGGAAATTAAAATTTTTAACTTTATAGATGAAACCACATGATCACGAGAACACTTCTCGGATCGTTTCATCAAACCACAAAGTACAAGGAATACCTCTTGAAGCGTGGTTGTGATCGCGAGATCCCAAAGTAAGATCCTCCTATCTTAAGTCCGACCCACGGAGAATGCGCTTGCGGGCACGATTATGAGTCGCGTCCTTCCCGCAATCCTTTGACGAAGATCCAAGCGTCGAGGCGTAGAAAAAAATGATCTCCTTCCTAATACACAAAGTGGATGGCCACTTGAATATTAGGGAGACCCCACGAGAATGAGAGAGAGAGTAGAGTTCTTCAACTCAAGAATGTTGTAACTTGGAAAGGCTACCCTAGCCCTCCTTTTATACTAGTTTAGGATCCAATGGATCTCAATCCATGGGACACATGGATCCAAGGGCTATGCTTGGTCCATGCTAAATCAATGGCTATGATTGTTGTTGGTTAAAACCAACAACATTAATCTAAATTAAAAAATATTGCAACATTATCAACATAATTTAATTTAACAATAACCAATTAAGAGATAATGTGATAAATTCAATGGAGTCAACCAACCTCCCTAAAATTGGGGGGGCGTCATCCATGAACAATTCATGGGTGACGCCACCTATGGAGGGTGGTTTATTTTGCTCCATTTTATTTATCTTATTATTCCTTAATTAATCACAATAAATATTCACCAAATTAATTCCAAATTAATTTGTGAATATTTCAATCTTGCCATTGAATATTATGTGAATCATATTCATAACCCAAACTAATTAGTAAATTGCATTTCCAATTAATTAATAAATGTGAATCCAATCCACATTATTAATTAACAAATGCTATTTACATAAATTCTCTCTCTTATATATGTATATTATAAATCACATTTATAACACACATATATCATGGATAGTGTTATCCACATTCTCTTAATCCTTGATAATTAAATCCTATTTAATTATCTTAGATAATCATTTTCACAACATGAATCATATTCATATTTAAGCTTGATAATTAAATCTCATTTAATCATCAAGTCCTTGCTTGGATATTTCATCAAAAGAATTATTCTTGAACCCTTTCATGAATAATGTGCTTTCTCCGCAGATACTTGGAGATAAGGACAGGGCGATTGTATTATTCCACGTATAGTGACTTGGATGTTGAGATATCATCTCAAATCCAGATCTTACGAACCTCCCATAGATGCTTGATTAAATCAAGACCGCAAATCTAATCTTCTCATTGAATCTGAATCTCATTCAGACCAATGTCCAACACTTGGACTAAGATCAGATTGCTTCTCTACTGGAAGGAGTCACTAAAATCCAGACCTGTTTCATCACTCCCTCGGAATGGAAGCGTCATGGATATACAATCGTTTATGATCACATCACCCTTCAGGTATTCCCAATACCTATACATCCTGCATACTGGAAGACCCATGGTCAACCCGAAGATCAAGATCAATTTTACACTGTCTTCTTCAGGGATTGATCACTAAGTTTCTCATTTGATCATTGGGATTCGGTGTCGATCATATACTTTCCAAAAGTATATATCAAACCTACAAATTCAGTCAAGCTTCCAAAGCGAGACGACCGTGCACGGAATTTGATTCTTCCCAATATCTCATGAGTGAGCTCATGTCTTCCGGTTCAGTAATGAACCTGTATGGTCCCTTTGAGAGATCGTATTACTCATATGCCCTTATATGCATACCAGCTCGCCGGTGTATAGACCTTGGTTAGGTCATCAACCTATTGGTCTGCCAAATGTACATACTCAGACATATAGTAATACATCTGTCTCCGGTCAGAGGATGTGTGCCTATGCTGTGACAGCATTCAACATAGGACTTAGGTTATCTCGATCTCGTTAAGTCAACTCATTGACCTAACTAATTTGACACCTCCGAATCTCTATTCCTATGCAGAGGACCTGCATCAGGTCGGTCAGATATCAACCTATGTGAGAAAGGATTGCAATCTCCTACTCAGGCTGGAGATCACATCTTAACAATCATTTGACGGTGCTTGATGAGTCCTCAATCTAACCCTTTAGATATTCATCCAAGCACCAGCCTCTATGATTCAATAATTGAATCAACAGTTGTATAATCATTAAGATAGCCATGGTACATAACCCTAATTGTACTAAGGGACCTATTATGCAAATTATTTACTCTTCATTTCAGATCAGGGAATGATATGTGCAATAACATTTATTGCATAATGGCTCACCGTGGGCTCACATGTCCAACATTATCAATGTGACGAGATAGGCCACATACGTCAGAATTGTCCTCCACTTATCCAAGGCCGTCGGGTTATGGGAAGATCAGCACAAAATGAAAATCGTGATATTGTTATACGTCGTCCTCCACCTGTAAGGGAACAAAATAAAAACAATATGGAGAAAAGATCAAATCAGAGAGAGGGAAAAGCTTTTGCTATGACCTTAGAGGAGGCCATATCTGTGGATGATGTTGTATCAGGCACCACTATTATTTTGGGTAAAAGTGCACATACTCTTATTGATTCTGGTGCAAGTCATTCTTTTATTTCACAAAGATTCTCCATATATGCTGATAAAGTAGCAAGCACTCTCAAGCATGCTTTAGCAATTTCTTTGCCTAAGGGAGAACCAGAAATTATTAGGAATGTCCTCCGAAATTGTTTGGTAAAGATAGGAGAAAACTATATTGAAGTAGACCTGATTCCTATGGAGATAAGGGAATTTGATGCTATCATAAGAATGGATTGCTTAAGTACATATCATGCTCTTCTAGACTGTCATAAGAAGCATGTTACTTTTAGAAAACCAGGTGATGTCGAATTCACTTTCTACGGAGAAAGAAGGATATATCCTACCCATGTTATCTCTTATCTCTTAGCCCAGAAGTTGTTAAGGAAGGGATATTCCTCTTATGTTGCTTATGTGTTTAATACTAAGACAAAAGCAACCAGTTTAGAAAATATCTCTGTGGTGAAGGAGTTTCCAAAAGTGTTTCCAAATGAACTGCCAGGAGTTCCTCTTGATAGGGAAATTGAATTCACTATTAACCTCATTCCGGGTACCAATCCAATTGCCTTAGCTCCTTACAGAATGACCCCAGCTGAACTTAAAGAACTCAAAACCCAATTACAGGAGTTGACAGATAAGGGATTTATACAATCCAGTATGTCTCCTTGGGGTGCTCATGTTATATTTGTCAAGAAGAAAGATGGTTCCATGAGATTTTGTATAGATTACAGAAGACTAAACAGAGTGATTGTCTGCAATAACTATCTTATGCCCAGAATAGATGACTTATTTGATCAATTGCAAGGGGCTTCTATGTTTTCAAAGATAGATTTGAGATCAGAGTATCATCAGCTCAAAATTAGAGTGAAGATGTTCATAAGACTGCCTTTAGGACTCGTTATGGACATTACGAATTCTTTGTAATGGATTTTGGATTGACAAATGCTCCAGCTGCCTTTATGGATTTGATGAATAGGATTTTCGTCCATATCTGGACAAGCTCGTGATTGTATTTATTGATGGTATTCTAGTATATTCTAAAACAGAGGAAGAACATAGAGAACACTTGAGAATTGTGCTTCAAACTCTGAAGGAACATCGATTATATGCAAAGTTTAATAAATGTGAATTTTGGTTGAAGAAGGTTGCATTTCTAGACCATGTCATATCTGGAGAAGGAATAACAGTAGATCCATCAAAGATAGAAGCAGTTCTTAGATGGGAACGACCGATAAATGCATCATAAATCTGAAGTTTCCTTGTATTAGCTGGGTATGATCGAAGATTTGTAGAAAATTTCTCTAAAATTATCGTACCATTAACAAGGTTAACTAGGAATAATGTGAAGTATAGTTGGGACGAAGAATGCGAGAATAGTTTTAAGGAACTCAAGAGTCGCCTCACCTCAACACCTATACTTAGCCTTCCTTCAGGACAAGGTAATTATGTAATCTATAGCGATGCCTCAAGACAAGGGCTAGGATGCATCCTGATGCAGAATGATAAGGTGATTGCTTATGCTTCTAGACAACTTAAATAACATGAGTTAAATTACCCAACTCATGATCTTGAATTAGCAGCTATAGTGTTTGCCTTAAAGATATGGAGACACTACCTATATGGTGAAACTTGTCAAATCTTTACTGATCATAAGAGTTTGAAGTATATTTTCTCTCAGAAAGAGTTGAATTTAAGGCAAAGAAGATGGTTAGAGCTAATCAAATATTATGATTGTTCCATAGAATATCACCCGGAGAAAACCAATGTCATAGTTGATGCTCTCAGTCGAAAGTCTAAGGGTCAGCTATCTCACTTAAAAGCAGAGTATTTACAGTTGAAAGAGTTACGTGCAAAGTTAACCATAAACAGCTCTGGAGCCTTATTAGCATCCTTACAAGTGAGACCCATATTATATGATAAAATTAAAGAAACACAAGTCCATGATTCTGAAATCATTAGAATGATTGAGAAGATAGGGAGGTGATGAATCTGGATATACAATAGATGATCAAGGGGTCGTACTCTTTAAAGGAAGATTGTGTGTTCCGAGGAAATCTGATATAAAGTGTAACATCCTTAAATTCTAATGACTAAGTAAACCCAAGATGATGAACCATTAGTGAGCATATGCTAAATTTGAGATATTAATTGTGGCTAAGTAAGATTAGAGACCAAGGTTTGGTAGTCATTTGTGGATTTCCATTTATGGGTGGGCCTTGGTTGCAATTACAAGGAGTGGGTGGGGCTATGTTGTAATTTTTTTCACAAGGGAATAACTCCCCTTAGGCAACCCCTGTAACCCCACTTCGTATTCTCCATCTTCCCCACTCCAAAAAGCCCTAACCGACCACTCTTTCTTCTCCACCTCCTCTCCTTGATACCCACCCAAATCTCCACCAAATTCGAGTTTCTTGAGCTCAAATTAAAACTGGGAGAAAGGAGCTTCTTCTCCACCATGTACATGTTGAATCCAAGGCCAAGCTTGGATCGAAATTGGTGATAGAAGACTGGAGTTGCTGTTGTTCTTGAGATGTTCTTGAGCAGTTCTGGAGCATTGTTTAAAGGTACAAATATACCCCTCTCTTGCTGCCATTAAGTGGATTTAAACGACCTAAAAACCCAGATCTTTGGTTGAGCATTTGTTTTGGATTTTGGTGGTGATAAAATGGGGTTTTGTGGCTTCTTGTGGACGAAATTTGTGGAATTTCCAGATCTGTTCATACTTAATAAATCCGAGTTTTTGGCCTGTTTTGGGGGACATTCTTGAGCTATTTTATGGGCATTTGATTGCTGTTATATCCTCCATCAATTTGGTTTTAGATCCATGCCTTTAATTTAGGTTTTAGTGGTGGTTTTGGGGGAGAACTGGCTGCTGTTCATATGGTAGTTCTGTCGAGTTTTCAGAATCTGTGATCTTCTTTGTATTCGTGTTATGCATGATTTTTGGGATGATCTTAAGAACCATTTTCGTGGTTTTGGTTGCTGTATGAATGGGGGTTATAAAACCCATGAAATCCATGTCTTTAGTTTAGGTTTTAGTGGTGGTTTTGGGGGAGAACTGACTGTTGTTCATATGGCAGTTCTGTCGAGTTTCCAGAATCTGTGTGTCTTCCTTTTAATCCAAGTTAGACATGTATTTTGGGATCTTTCTTGGGTTATCTTAGGTAGAATCATATGTTGATTAATACTCCATTAAGGTAGACTTAAATCCATGGGTTAAATACGAAATTGCATGTGATTATAACATCTTAAAGAGGCTATACATGGACGGTCATACTGAAAATTTCAGATTTGTTGTTGTAAATGTTGGCCAATAACTTGCATGATTTGGGAGTCTTATTTAAATTACCTTGAGTAGATTTACTTACTGATTATGACCCCAATAAATTGGTTTATGATTCTTGGTTTTAAATTTGAAAATTTAGGTGATTAGAAATGTTTTGGATGTTGACATATGCATGTAACTGAATGTGTCCAGATCTGTCCATGAACTTTAAGTTAGTGTTTTAAGATGCATTTGAGGAGTTTCTTCATGTTTCCTTGAGTGCAATTACTTGTTGGTATATACTCTTTCATATCAACCATTAGTCCATGGGTTTGTTTTAGAAAAATGAGGAGTTTTTGAGGAGTTATTGACTACCTATATGATATCTCCACTGAATGTTCAGATTGGAGATGGTTGCCTTAGGACTAAGAACATACATGATTTTGACAATATCCTTAGACATCCTTTGGTGGATTTGACTATAGATATTTAGGGAATGTAATACACATGAAATCCATGTAGTTGGATTGGTTTTGATGAAGATTTTGAGAATAATTTGGTTGCTGTCCATGAACAAAACTGTGACCAAATTCTGTTGTGGAGTGCATGTTTAATCAAACTTTTAGGCATCCTTTAATAAGTTTTAAAAACCCCAAGTTCTCATTGATTTCCCTGTATTGAATTGGGGAAATAAATAATGATTTAATCCCATTAAGGAGAAGGATTAAGAGAGGATAAATTGCCTTAAGGTTGCAGACATATACTTGCTGTACACATAGGTCTATGTGTGGAATAGATGCATAATTGGAGCATGTGATACCCTCTAAAGACCCCTTTAAATGATAGACCTTACAGTAAATTAAACACCTAAATGGTGTCTTTAAAGTCATGAATTTGGGTGTGAACTTAAAAAGGACTAGATGCCTTGGATTATTATGAAGTATACACACACAATGTCAATGTTTTGGGGTGATAAAAATTGGATAGGGTAAACCTCGATTAGTAACCATGTTAGAGCAAGCCTCAGGATAATTGTTACATATAAAGGTGGGCTTGAATCATCTATTATGAAATTTAGAGATTTGGAGATGATCTTAAGTATACATATATATATATATATATATGTAGTACCATACAGGAAAACAAAACTTTATGAACTTGCCATGAAGCAAGTCTTCCTCTAAGAGTAGCCTGATCCTTGTAGGTAATTGTGAATCTTATGGGGGCATAGGAAAGGAAGACGTTTTCCGTTAAGATAGCCAAGATCATAAGATAGATGTTTCTTCAGTAAGAATTTAGAGAGAGACTATCGAACAGGTCAATATCCCTTACCTAGGATCGGTTAAGGTTTTTATAGAACATGTTCGAGTCTGAAACTGACAGCTTGTGAATGGGAAATAAATCAAAGAAACCTTAAACATGAAAATAACAGAAATGGTGATGTCAAATATGATCAATCATGGAGATTGATGCTCCGACTGTGCGAGGGCGCGGTGACCCTCACCTGAGCAGGAGATGAGGTCGCTCAGGCTTGGGTAGCGGACACTGAGAGCATGGGTCTAGGATCCCAGTCTTTTTACGTGTTTTCTTCGAGCCGGCTCGGTTTTTTACGCTTCGTTGGGATCCACGAGTTGTCTAGACCATTCCGGTGACCCGTTGGCTTTTCTTTGAGAGCCTAGGTTGGGGGTTCTCTGCAGTTAGTTACGAGCTCGTCTGGTTTTTACTTAGCTTTTCTCCTTCGGGAGTTGAGCAACGAGAGAGGAAGTCGGGTCCGACAGGCTTACCTCTTCTCTTTCCTGCCTCTAGTGGCGTAGTAGTCGACTGCCTTTCCCTTGGACCACACTTCCAATGGGATTGGCGAGAGCAGACGAATCCCTTTGGGGGTTTCCTCACCACTGAGTTTATTACCTTTCCGCCAGGCTGGTGTCTTGGTGATGGGGTAGTGATCGATTGATATGTGACAGTTCACCAACTGGCCATTTAAGTTATAAATTCCATCTGTGGACATTAAGGATTTAATTACCTTTCCGCCAGGCTGGTGTCCTGGTGATGGGGTAATGGTTAGTAGACATTAAGGATTTAATTACCTTTCCGCCAGGCTGGTGTCCTGGTGATGGGGTAATGGTTAGTAGACACTAAGGATTTCACTTACCTTTCCGCCAGGCTGTGACCTCGTGATGGGGTAAGAGATGAGTGACTTCTCCGCTAGGAGACTAGTGACGACAGTTCCGTTAGTAGAGGTGAATGAGGGTTGGGTATTGAGAGAGTTGTGAGTACGGTTCCTCTTATACACCTTCGGGAGCGAGCTATCATATGTGTTGACCGAGGATCAATGTGAGTTGAGAGAACAAGCTAGAAGGAGTGTTGGGAACTTAGTTAGGATGCAAGACACCATCGCATGCCTACAGAGGCACCCGAACCCTGAGGCGTACACCATACCTCAGAGTCATAGTGTGAGGTTCAACCTGGACTTTAAAGTCCTACCCGGATATTGAGGTCCTAACCGGACCAAGACCACAGACTTACTTCTAGGCTTGAGTTGTAGTTGGGTTAGTTCCATTGATCGAGGGAGACACGGTGTGGTAGTGAGCGAGTGTATTCTTGATAGACTTCAGAAAGCAAGTAAATAATTTAAAAGAATCAATTAACCCACTTTTACTTGCTAGCTTCTTTTGTACACTACAGTTACCTTACGGTTTTCTAGTTGTTCTAGTCTGTTCTTACTACTTTTCTTAGTAGAACTGTGTAGAATTTGTACTTGACAACTTTGTGACAGATACTTGTTTGTCCCTTTTTTTTCTACTTATGGCAGGCAAGGGCCCAGCGACCGAGTAGCTGACGTATTTTGGGCTACTGTTGTTTATTTTGGTGCTACACTTTCAGAGCAGGTCTATCCTTTGGAGGTCATTAGACAATTGTTAGTTGTGTTCTCTTTTGTAGCCTGATCTTTGGGGTATTTACATGTATTTTGAATGTTGTGGAACTTCAGCATGTTATATGAAGGAAATGAAAATGAATGAATATCCTTTTTGTTCAGTTCTGGTGTACTACTAATTCCGCTTTTAGTTTTCTTGTGGTTGCTTGCATAGCCAAAATTAAATCTTGTGAATGTCATGTTTTAAAAAGCGAAAAATCTCCTCAGGGTTTCGTAACAATGGATTAACTCTAAGCTGATTAAGTAGGCGAATGATGTGTTTGACGGGTAACCTAAGGTCCTCGGGAGGACGGGGTGTTACAAGTTGGTATCAGAGCAGAGTTACCCCGATACACGCATTCACATAACTTAATAGCGAGAGTCATCTGATTTCTCATGAAACCGAATGGGGAAAATTTTTGACATTCATAAGATTTATGTAACTACAAGTCACCAGAACATTTCATTCATATAAGTATCCCAAGAGGAGAAATATTACAACTGATTATTTCCTAAAGTGTGCTTAACTATGCTATAATCTGATACAGGGAGGATTAGCATGGCACCACGAGTAGCTCATGATCAGCCAGGAGAGATGGCACAAGTACTAGCTGCACTAGCTGATCTGCGACAGAGACAGGATCAGATACTTGCCCAGCAGACTGAGATGGCAGAGCGACAGACTGGGACGGAGCTGAGGATGGAGGAGCTGTCTGACTCCTCATACCAACCGTCCAGGGATGAGTCCGCTAGAGCCGAGCATATGTTCTCTGAGGAGTTTCCCCAGCATTCCGAGGCAGATATTCTGAGGGAGTCAGGATCCGACAGAGCCGAGGTAGGCCAAGGGCCTGCAACAGGAGTAGGAGTGACAGGGTTTGTTCTTCCTACTGCACCGAGACACCATGACGTCTTCACATCCTACCAGAGAGCGGGAGTACCCAGGTTCCAGGGCATGGGTACGTCTGACGAGGCTGAGCAGTGGCTCAAGACGGTGACGAAGGTGTTCAGGATGATACAGGCACCTCCAGAGTCGTGGTTACCCTTTGCAGAATTCTCACTTACTGGGTTTGCAGAGCACTGGTGGGAGGCTACTATGTCCGAGATGGGGCGTGTGCCGACTTGGACAGACTTTGAGACTCACTTTAGAGGCCACTTCTTCTCAAGGAAGTGGAAGGAGACACAACGCAAGTTGTTTGCAGAGCTGAGACAGGGTAGGATGACAGCGCGAGAGTACATCGTGCGCTACACCGAGTTGTCATGCCACACATCTTCTGCAGCTGCTTTTCCAGATGAGAATCTGGAGAAGTTTGTTCGTGGCATGAGGGAGGACGTTCAGGAGAAGTTGGCAGGGCTGAGACTGACCACCATTGCTGAGGTTACTGATGCAGCAGAGCGGATTGAGGACGTCCGCGAGAGACATTTTGGGAGTACTTTTAGACCGCTACCAGTACCACCGAGGTCGTCTGGACCTATTCGGCGGTAGTTTCAGCCACAGCGGTCAGCACGACGCTTTCGTCCGACAGGGACGGTTTCTTCTGGCAGTGTTCGCTCGACCCCCACGACTACTTTGGGAGGAGCACTGGCCAGTAGAGGTTTTGAGGCAGCGCGGCCATCTGGGTCGCAGAGGTTTGGAGCACAGAGCGCGAGACCCGCAAAGAGTGCCGGTCCATCTTCTACGCCGAGCAGGGCGATCAGGTGCTACCAGTGCCAGCAGATGGGACATGTCAGGTCCCAGTGCCCACAGCTACAGACTCCACCACCTCCACCTCCACCACGTTCGAGAGCTACCGGGAGGAGCTCCCAGTACAGAGGTCAGCAGAGACCAGCTCAGAGTGCAGCAGGATCCAGTGCTGGATCTATACGTCAGGGACAGATTCACGCAGTTACAACTGAGCAGGCACGGTCCGCAGCCACGGTCGTGAAAGGTATGGTTTCAGTTTCGAGCCATCCTTTTCACGTGTTGTTTGATTCTGGTGCTACCCATTCGTTTCTTGCTGTGAGGCTTCTAGCCACATTGGGTAGAGTCGCAGAGGATGTAAATCCTCCATTTCACATTCGAGGGCCTGGCGGACAGTTGTTCGTGATTTCAGAGATAGTTAGAGGGTTACCAGTGTCCATAGGAGGTCACGAAATGACTGCGGACTGCCTCCTACTACAGCTTGTTGAGTTCGACATGATTTTGGGCATGGATTGGTTATCTACACATCACGCCTTAGTCGACTGTTACAGGAAGACTGTTATCTTCAGGATCCCCGGCTTGATAGAGTTCACTTTTGAGGGGACATTGCAAGACTCCAGGATGGAGTATATTTCAGTACTGAGAGCACAACGATTGGTTGATCAGGGATGTGACACCTTTCTGGCCTTTGTTCAGGAGGTTACAGATAGAGAGCGGATGTCTCAGGACATTAGAGTTGTGTCAGAGTATCCCGACATGTTTCCTAAGGAGTTACCAGGACTACCTCCAGTTAGAGAGATCGAGTTCGAGATCTCGTTGCTTCCCGATACGCAACCGATATCTATGGCTCTGTATCGCATGGCACCAGCAGAGCTGAGAGAGCTGAAGGTGCAACTACATGAGTTGCTTGACTTGGGCTTTGTGAGGCTGAGTACTTCACCTTGGGGCGCTCCTGTACTTTTTATTCGGAAGAAGGATGGAACCATGCGGTTATGCATTGATTACAGGCAGTTGAACAAGAGGACGGTGAAGAACCGTTATCCTCTGCCACGCATTGATGATCTATTTGATCAACTACAGGGATCTTCGGTGTTCTCGAAGATCGACCTCCGCTCGGGTTACCATCAGTTGAGGATTCGGGAGACAGACATCCCGAAGACAGCCTTTTGAACACGGTATGGCCACTACGAGTTTGTAGTGATGCCATTCGGACTGACGAATGCCCCCGCGGCATTGATGGACATGATGAACAGAGTATTCTGTCCTTACTTGGACAAGTTTGTTGTAGTGTTCATAGATGATGTGCTGATTTATTCGAAGAATGAATGTGACCATGAGAACAACTTGAGAGCAGTGCTTGGTACTTTGAGAGAGCATAAACTGTATGCCAAGTTGAGTAAATGTGAGTTTTGGCTACCTCAGGTCTCATTCTTGGGACACGTCATCTCAAGAGCAGGTGTCTCAGTGGACCCTGCGAAGGTAGATGCAGTGATGTCTTGGGAGCAGCCTAAGACAGTGACACAGATCCGTAGTTTTCTTGGGTTGGCAGGCTATTACAGACGCTTTGTCAGCAACTTTTCGCGGATTGCACTACCCTTGACGCGTTTGACGCAGAAGGGAGTACCTTTTGTTTGGGATAGTTCGTGCGAGCAGGCCTTCAGGACACTGAAGGAGAGACTTACTACAGCTCCGATTCTTGCTTTACCGTCAGGTACACAGGACTACGCGGTTTACACAGACGCGTCAGGTGATGGTTTGGGAGCAGTGCTGATGCAAAGGGGGCATGTGATTGCCTATGCTTTGAGACAGTTGAGACCGCATGAGCGAAATTACCCCACGCACGACCTTGAGTTGGCGGAAGTGGTCTTCGCTCTGAAGACCAGGCGCCACTACTTGTACGGGGTTAACTTTGAGCTCTTCACAGACCACAAGAGTCTGAAGTACATATTTGATCAGAAGGAGCTGAACATGAGACAACGCAGATGGTTAGAGCTGCTGAAGGACTACGATTACACGATCTCTTACCATCCTGGTAAGGGAAACGTGGTTGCAGACGCCCTCAGCAGGAGAGAGCACACGGAGGGTACGATGAATTGGCTATACACTTTGGATTTACTTGCAGCACTGACGGATTGGCATCCGCAGGACAGTACGTCTTCTCCCATCTCCGTACCTCCTAGGTACAACAGCCTTTGGGAGCGTATAGTGTCATGTCAGCAGACAGACCCGTGGATTCACGACAGATACATGCGGGCAGTGAAGGATGAGTTTGACGACTTTGTTGTCTCAGAGTCGATTCTGTGGAAGGCAGGTCGGGTAGTGGTTCCCAACGACGAGCAGCTACGTAGAGATATACTTGACGAGTCGCATTGTTCGCATCTTTCCATTCATCCCGGCAATACGAAGATGTACCACGATCTTCGCAGACATTTCTGGTGGGATGGGATGAAGAGGCACGTAACTGGGCATGTCAGCAGGTGTTTGACTTGCCATATGGTGAAGGCGGAGCACAGACGACCACCTGGTTTACTGCAGCCTCTCCCCATTCCTGAGTGGAAGTGGGAGAGCATTTCGATGGACTTTGTTACGGGATTGCCAAGGACACCGAGAGGCCACGATTCCATTTGGGTCATTATTGATAGGTTGACAAAGTCAGCCCATTTTATACCTGTCAGCATGACCTATACACCTTCTCAGTTGGCCAGATTGTATATACGGCACATTGTTAGGTTACATGGCATACCCCGCGAGGTAGTGTCTGACAGAGACTCGAGGTTCACTTCCCATTACTGGCAATAGTTCATGTCAGCATTACAGACCGAGTTGAAGATGAGTTCAGCATATCACCCTCAGACGGACGGACAGAGCGAGCGTACGATACAGATCTTGGAGGATCTTTTACGCGCATGTTCTCTAGAGTGGAAGGGATCCTGGAAGGATCATTTACCTCTTGTTGAGTTCACGTACAACAACAGCCATCATTCGAGCATTGGCATGACGCCATTCGAGGCTCTTTACGGGCGGAGATGCCTTACGCTAATCAGTTGGCGCGAGGTAGGCGATCATGCGTTGTATACCGTGGATCTCTTGGAGGAGACCACGAGGGTTGTTGACTTGGTGAGGAGGAAGCTCTTGGCGGCACAGAGTCGCCAGAAGAGCTATGCAGATCGATGTCGCCCACTTGGAGTTTCAGGTTGGAGATTTTGTGTTTCTACGTGTATCTCCCATGAAGGGCATACAACGATATGGAGTTCGTGGCAAGCTGGCGCCACGCTTTGTTGGGCCATTCGAGATACTTTCACGTGTTGGGAAAGTTGCATACAGATTGGCACTTCCCCCACGTTTGGCGGCTATACACGACGTATTCCATATATCGAACTTGAGGAAGTACGTGCACGATCCTCGGTATATCATCAGCTATGAGAGCCTTGACATAGAGCCAGAGTTGACGTACGAGGAGGAGCCAGTGCAGGTACTTGATTTTGCGGTCAGGAGGCTTCGGAACAAGGAGATTCTCTTGGTCAAGATCCTATGGCGCCGACAGGGTGTTGAGGAGGCGGCATGAGAGACCGAAGCAGCTATGCGTGAGAGATACCCGCGACTCTTCTCAGGTACTTTCGCAGTTTAGTTTATCAGTTCTCTGTTTGGCAAATCATTTCACTTTCTGGGTAAAAACCTTCTTTGAGGTTTTTATGGGTTAAAAACCTTTTGAGGTTTTTATGGCAGACCGACGAACCCAACTTAGAAGTGGAGTCTCGAGGACGAGACTCTCTTTGAGATTTTTATGGTTGTAACATCCTTAAATTCTAATGACTAAGTAAACCCAAGATGATGAACCATTAGTGAGCATATGCTAAATTTGAGATATTAGTTGTGGCTAAGTAAGATTAGAGACTAAGGTTTGGTAGTCATTTGTGGATTTCCATTTATGGGTGGGCCTTGGTTGTAATTACGAGGAGAGGGTGGGGCTATGTTGCAATTTTTTTCACAATGGAATAACTCCCCTTAGGCAACCCCTGTAACCCCACTTCGTATTCTCCATCTTCCCCACTCCAAAAAGCCCTAACCGACCACTCTTTCTTCTCCACCTCCTCTCCTTGATACCCACCCAAATCTCCACCAAATTCGAGTTTCTTGGGCTCAAATTAAAGCTGGGAGGAAGGAGCTTCTTCTCCACCAGGTACATGTTGAATCTAAGGCCAAGCTTGGATCGAAATTGGTGATAGAAGACTGGAGTTGTTGCTGTTCTTGAGCTGTTCTTGAGCAGTTCTGGAGCACTGTTTAAAGGTACAAATATACCCCTCTCTTGCTGCCATTAAGTGGATTTAAACCACCTAAAAACCCAGATCTTTGGTTGAGCATTTGTTTTGGATTTTGGTGGTGATAAAATGGGGTTTTGTGGCTTCTTGTGGATGAAATTTGTGGAATTTCCAGATTTGTTCATACTTAATAAATCCGAGTTTTTGGCCTGGTTTGGGGGACATTCTTGAGCTATTTTATGGGCATTTGATTGCTGTTATATCCTCCATCAATTTGATTTTAGAGCCATCCTTTAGTTTAGGTTTTAGTGGTGGTTTTGGGGGAGAACTGGCTGCTGTTCATATGGCAGTTCTGTCAGAATTTTCAGAATCTGTGATCTTCTTTGTATTCGTGTTATGCATGATTTTTGGGATGATCTTAAGAACCATTTTCGTGGTTTTGTTTGCTGTATGAATGGGGGTTATAAAACCCATGAAATCCATGCCTTTAGTTTAGGTTTTAGTGGTGGTTTTGAGGGAGAACTGACTGTTGTTCATATGGCAGTTCTGTCGAGTTTCCAGAATCTGTGTGTCTTCCTTTTAATCCAAGTTAGACATGTATTTTGGGATCTTTCTTGGGTTCTCTTAGGTAGAATCATATGTTGATTAATACTCCATTAAGGTAGAATTAAATCCATGGGGTTAAATACGAAATTGCATGTGATTATAACATCTTAAAGAGGCTATACATGGACAGTCATACTGAAATTTTCAGATTTGTTGTTGTAAATGTTGGCCAATAACTTGCATGATTTGGGAGTCTTATTTAAATTTCCTTGAGTAGATTTACTTACTGATTATGACCTCAATAAATTGGTTTATGATTCTTGGTTTTAAATTTGAAAATATAGGTGATTAGAAATGTTTTGGATGTTGACATATGCATGTAACTGAATGTGTCCAGATCTGTCCATGAACTTTAAGTTAGTGTTTTAAGATGCATTTGAGGAGTTTCTTCATGTTTCCTTGAGTGCAATTACTTGTTGGTATATACTCTTTCATATCGACCATTAATCAATGGGTTTGTTTTAGAAAAATGAGGAGTTTTTGAGGAGTTATTGACTACCTATATGATATCTCCACTGAATGTTCAGATTGGAGATGGTTGCCTTAGGACTAAGAACATACATGATTTTGACAATATCCTTAGACATCCTTTGGTGGATTTGACTATAGATATTTATGGAATGTAATACACATGAAATCCATGTAGTTGGATTGGTTTTGATGAAGATTTTGAGACTAATTTGGTTGCTGTCCATGAACAAAACTGTGACCAATTCTGTTGTGGAGTGCATGTTTAATCAAACTTTTAGGCATCCTTTAATAAGTTTTAAAAACCCCAAGTTCTCATTGATTTCCCTGTATTGAATTGGGGAAATAAATAATGATTTAATTTCATTAAGGAGAAGGATTAAGAGAGGACAAATTGCCTTAAGGTTGCAGACATATACTTGATGTACACATAGGTCTATGTGTGGAATAGATGCATGATTGGAGCATGTGATACCCTCTAAAGACCCCTTTAAATGATAGACCTTAAAGTAAATTAAACACCTAAATGGTGTCTTTAAAGTCATGAATTTGGGTGTGAACTTAAAAAGGACTAGATGCCTTGGATTATTATGAAGTATACACACACATTGTCAATGTTTTGGGGGATAAAAATTGGATAGGGTAAACCTCGATTAGTAACCATGTTAGAGCAAGCCTTAGGATAATTGTTACATATAAAGGTGGGCTTGAATCATCTATTATGAAATTTAGAGATTTGGAGATGATCTTAAGGATACATATATATATGTAGTACCATACTGGAAAACAAAACTTTATGAACTTGCCATGAAGCAAGTCTTCCTCTAAGAGTAGCCCGATCCTTGTAGGTAATTGTGAATCTTATGGGGGCATAGGAAAGGAAGACGTTTTCCGTTAAGATAGCCAAGATCATAAGATAGATGTTTCTTCAGTAAGAATTTAGAGAGAGACTATCGAATAGGTCAGTATCCCTTACCTAGGATCGGTTAAGGTTCTTATAGATCAAGTTCGAGTCTGGAACTGACAGCTTGTGAATGGGAAATAAATCAAAGAAATCTTAGACACTTAGGGGAAACATGAAAATAACAGAAATGTGATGTCACATATGATAGGTCATGGAGATTGATGCTCCGACTGTGCGAGGGCGCGGTGACCCTCACCTGAGCAGGAGATGAGGTCGCTCAGGCTTGGGTAGTGGACACTGAGAGCATGGGTCTAGGATCCCAGTTTTTTTCGTGTTTTCTTCGAGCCGGCTCGGTTTTTTACGCTTCGTTGGGATCCACGAGTTGTCTAGACCATTCCGCTGACCCGTTGGCTTTTCTTTGAGAACCTAGGTTGGGGGTTCTCTGCAGTTAGTTACGAGCTCGTCTGGTTTTTACTTAGCTTTTCTCCTTCGGGAGTTGAGCAACGAGAGAGGAAGTCGGGTCCGGCAGGCTTACCTCTTCTCTTTCCTGCCTCTAGTGGCGTAGTAGTCGTACTACCACTGCCTTTCCCTTGGACCACACTTCCACTGGGATTGGCGAGAGCAGACGAATCCCTTCGGGGGTTTCCTCACCGCTGAGTTTATTACCTTTCTGCCATGCTGGAGTCTTGGTGATGGGGTAGTGATCGATTGATAAGTGACAGTTCACCAATTGGCCAGTTAAGTTATAAATTCCATCTGTGGACATTAAGGATTTAATTATCTTTCCGTCAGGCTGGTGTCCTGGTGATGGGGTAATGGTTAGTAGACATTAAGGATTTAATTACCTTTCCGCCAGGCTGGTGTCCTGGTGATGGGGTAATGGTTAGTAGACACTAAGGATTTCACTTACCTTTCCGCCAGGCTGTGACCTCGTGATGGGGTAAGAGATGAGTGACTTCTCCGCTAGGAGACTAGTGACGACAGTTCCGTTAGTAGAGGCTAATGAGGGTTGGGTGTTGAGAGAGTTGTGAGTACGGTTCCTCTTATACACCTTCGGGAGCGAGCTATCATATGTGTCGACCGAGGATCAATGTGAGTTGAGACAACAAGCTAGAAGGAGTGTTGGGAACTTAGTTAGGATGTAAGACACCATCGCATGCCTACGGAGGCACCCCAACCCTGAGGCGTACACCATACCTCAGAGTCATAGTGTGAGGTTCAACCTGGACTTTGAAGTCCTACCCGGATATCGAGGTCCTAACCGGACCAAGACCACAGACTTACTTCTAGGCTTGAGTTGTAGTTGGGTTAGTTCCATTGATCGAGGTAGACACAGTGTGGTAGTGAGCGAGTGTATTCTTGATAGACTTCAGAAAGCAAGTAAATAATTTAAAAGAATCAATTAACCCACTTTTACTTGCTAGCTTCTTTTGTACACTACAGTTACGTTACGGTTTTCTAGCTGTTCTAGTCTGTTCTTACTACTTTTCTTAGTAGAACTGTGTAGAATTTGTACTTGACAACTTTGTGACAGATACTTGTTTGTCCCTTTTTTTTCTACTTGTGGCAGGCAAGGGCCCAGCGACCGAGTAGCTGACGTAGTTTGGGCTACTGTTGTTTCTTTTGGTGCTACACTTTCAGAGCAGGTGTATCCTTTGGAGGTCATTAGACAGTTGTTAGTTGTGTTCTCTTTTGTAGCCTGATCTTTGGGGTATTTACATGTATTTTGAATGTTGTGGAACTTCAGCATGTTATATGAAGGAAATGAAAATGAATGAATATCCTTTTTGTTCAATTCTGCTGTACTACTAATTTCGCTTTTAGTTTTCTTGTGGTTGCTTGCATAGCCAAAATTAAATCTTGTGAATGTCATGTTTTAAAAAGCGAAAAATTTCCTCAGGGTTTCGTAACAATGGATTAATTCTAAGCTGATTAAGTAGACGAATGACGTGTTTGACGGGTAACCTAAGATCCTCGGGAGGACGGGGTGTTACATAAAGACTGAGATTCTGGAGGAGGCACATAACTCCATGTATACTATGAACCCAGGAAGTACTAAGATGTATAGAATACTTAAGAGTTACTATTGGTGGTCTGGCATGAAGAGAGAGATTGCAGAGTATGTTTCTATATGTCCTATATGCCAACAAACTAAACCGGAGCGTTTGAGACCTACGGGGACATTACAGCCGCTTCCAATACCAGAATGGAAATGGGAACACATCACTATGGATTTTGTTACAGGATTTCCAAGGACCCGTCGAGGTCACGATGCAATATGGGTTATAGTAGACAGATTAACTAAATCTGCACATTTCTTAGCCATTAACATGACATACAGTCTAGACCGCTTGGGAAAGATCTTTGTTAATGATATAGTTAGCCGTCATGGGACTCCTGTGTCAATTGTATCCGATAGAGATCCACGATTCACTTCCAAGCGTTGTCCAAGCTTACATAAAGTATGGGAACAAAGTTAGCGTTTAGTACAGCCTTTCATCCTCAAACAGATGGTCAATCAGAATGAACTATCCATACTCTAGAAGACATGCTTAGAGCTTGTGCATTGAGCTTTAAAGAAAGTTGGGATGAACATCTCTCACTTATAGAGTTTGCATACAATGACAACTATCATGCTAGTATTGGGATGGCACTTTATGAAGCCTTATATGGTAGGCCATGTAGAACACCTATCTGTTGGAGTGAGGTTGGAGAACGAAAATTGGTTCAGCCCGAATTAATACAAAATACAATAGAAAAAATTGAGGAAATCAAGAGATGCTTGAAGGCAGCGCAAAGCAGACAGAAAAAGTTATGCAGATAAGCGAAGGAGGGACTTAGAATTTCAAGTGGGCGGCCATGTATTTCTGAAAGTATCTCCATGGAAAGACCTAATCAGATTCGGGAAGAAAGGGAAATTAAGCCCTAGATACATTGGCCCTTACGAGATCACAGAGAGAATTGGAAGTGTGGCCTATTGTCTTCGACTTCCATCTGAACTAGCAAGGATACATGATGTCTTTCATGTCTCCACACTTCGAAAGTATATTCCAGATCCAACCCATATGATACAAGACCAATATATTCAATTAAAGGAAGATCTATCATACGAGGAGGTTCCTGCAGAAATTCTAGATTATAAAGTACATGAGCTTCCTACAAAGAAGATTCCCTTAGTTAAAGTTTTATGGAGGAGTCACGCAATAGAAGAAGCCACATGGGAATGAGAGGAAGAAATGAGATCTCAATATCCCCACTTATTTTCAAGCTAGCAAAGGTACTTAAATTTCGAGGACAGAATTTATTGCAAGTAGGGGAGAAATTGTAATACGCGTTTTGAGTAGTTGTGAGTTTTGTAGAATATGACTATATATATACACTATGTTTTTTGAGTGTTATCAAGTGTTATTTAAAGGAAATTTTGAATTGATAGTATTTACACTTTGACACATTCAATAGATTCGTCTCGATGGAACGATTTCATTGAAACTTGTTTTGTATAAATCAGAGACCATCTTGAATAATTATGACTTTAAAAGGTTCTCTGGATTTTGTAGCACATCCAACATACTACCACATCTAGTAATCTGGAATATGGTAGTAGCTTATAAGTAGTAGAAACCACTACTAGTATAGGGCCCACAATATTATAGATTTATATTCATTAGACCATAATCACATCATTAAGACTAATTAAGCATGACTAGTACTAATTACCCGTCATTAGTGATAATTGAGTGTCATTAGAAAAAGTGGGACACATGGAGGGTAAATCACGAGACACGTGTCGTTATACATACAGGACAAGTGTCAATACACAAGAGTACCATATGTCATCATTCTAAGACTAACATGTGTCCTAGTGCATGTAAGGCATGTAGCCTCATGCTTGTGCAACAAGTTCTCTCATGCATGAGCCATGTGTCATGGTGCATGGATGACAAGTGTTGCCATGTGTCTTCATGCATGGTAGAGAGCTAACATGTGTCTGAAAACCTCCCCTAGATGTTGATACATGTCACACATGTAAAAGGGGTTGGAGGCCTATATATACCCATGACCTCCACATTCTGCTCACTCCATCCCACACCCCTCTCACCACCTTAGAGCCACAAGGCCGTCGAGGTTGTTGGAGGAGCATGATAGGAGTTATGGCGAAGCTTTGTCAGCTACCGAGAGAGCAATCGAAGCCGTAACGAAGTTCTGTCAGCCATCAAGCTGTAGTATTCAATCTAAGACGGATATAGGGGGTATTCACTAAAGAAGGCGATCCAGACTCGAGTTAGATAACGATCAGGTGAGGGATTCTCAAGTGCTATTTTAAAGCAATAATCTTTAACTTTTTATGCATGGTTTTGAATAACAAGTATGCAATCGTGTTTACTAAAGCGATTACATATGAGTTGCAATACCATACAGTTAATATGAAATTAGGTCTTTAGAATGTATTTCAGACGTTGTTTCAAGTGTTTTATCTTGATAGCATGTTTTCAAGCATATAATTCTTTATGGAACACAAATCATAAGTTGCACTACTCAAATTTGAGTTTTATATAAAGAGATATGTTTTGCACGGTTACTATGCAATATGGACCGGTTTTCAAGTTCTTAATAGTTCTAGTCGTCAGAATATGCATGCTATGTCAGATTATTTTTATGTTCATGAATTAGCTGTTATGAGCTTGAATTAGCAAGACTACGGATTATTAGTGGCAGGAAAAGAATCAGAAAGTAAGCACCACAGTAGCTATTTTATACAAGTCATGAACTAGCCATTAGATATGGTGATGCCATTAGATATGACCCCTGAAAACAACCATTAGATATGACAAACCATTAGATATGGTATCAAGAGGACTTTGGGTCCCCATTCTGTATACATATAGGCTTTGGGCCGTATGCAGGGTGTTTTTGGTCTTTGGGACCGTCTGCGCGTATGACTTAGCTTTGTTTCAGCGTTCATGAGTCGATAACTTAGCCACAGTGGTGATTAAGGCGAATAGCTTGATAGTGATAATTATGTTTCAGTTTATCTTCTTTTGATGTGATTTCAGTGTTCAATTGTAAAACTAGCATGTTGTTATATGATTACTGTCATAAAGTTTCTTTCAAGCTATTTCAAAGTATTCAGCATAAATTTTGATGATGCTCATATTTCAACTTTATATGTAAAAAGTTTGAGATCCTTTCACTCGGTCTAAGCTCATAAATGGGTTTAGACTCATCCCTTTATATTATAATTATGTACAGATCAACAAAATCACGACCAAAAGGAGAAAGGACTGCTTATATACTAGAATGAGGTGGTTTTCGTTGTTTTTTTTGTACTGTTTGTTGTTTTGTAAAGAGATATAATAGAACTTGTGTAAGACACTTCTTTGTAATGTGAACTTTAAATACAACGATGACATGTTTGATGAGATTGCCACATGTGTACTTTGAGGAAAAAGAAGCAGAAAGATCTCTATCACGGCACGTTTTGGTTAGCTTGACGGGTCGTGACACTAACACTAGCCCTCTTTAACATAAGTGATATGCAGTTGCTGAATAGATTAAATTTTCTTTATCTCTCTCCACACATCCAACTTCTCTCTCCACAACCATTGGTCGTTCCCCTGCCCATAGTTGGTGGAGATCACTATCGTCATCATGTTGTAGAATCGGTTGCTCGAAGAACTATGTCCCCTTCTGTGCATCGTGTTCGTAAAGAAAACAAGTGACTTTGTGATACAAAATCAAGAGGTTGCTAGCTTAGATCACTGTTCGAGATTACGGAAGTACGTGACTCATCATCATGCCCGCAAGTGCACTCTCATCGAATAAAACTTGAGTCAGGAGGCCTCTTCGCTTCATAGGCTTTGAGGATTACAACCATGTTTCAAGAGGTAAACCCAAAAATTGTGTGGAATTGATGAAATGGTATGGTAAAGGTTTCCATGTCATGTGGTTTCATCTTAAAATTTTTGTTTTTCTGCTAACATGCCAACTAGTATGACTAATTGACCTAAATCGCATATGATGTGATTTTCACAAGTCTGGGATACGAGAGACTTAACACCTTGCTTTTAAGTGGTACGGGAACCTTGGTCAAAGATTTTGGATATGATCAAATATTTAGGGAACGACAATTGGGTTAACAGATGCATGGGGACTTGTTATTTTTGCATGGATGCATTTCTCCAAATAGTTTTTGAGCATATATGATATGTCTCATGTTTTGCCCTATTATGAACGATTTTTTGGATAATTGAGCATGTTTAGATGGTCTGGGCATGCTCCCAAAATGTTTTCCAAAAGTTGCGATGAATGAGCATTGATTTAGATTCGAAAAATTCGCATAATATTATTGTTTTTACATGTAAACTTGGATATGTACCAAATTAATTGTTGGCTACTATTTTCCTACTATGAAATATGTTAAAAACATTATTTAAGTAGAAGTTAAACCAACCAACTGCTTGAAATTATTTCGCATGATTTCGACTCTGGTTGCCCTATACATTCTATATTTTGTGGAGATGGATCGAAAGATGATTAGATCATCACATGAACTTTTTAATATATTTTCATTCAATGCTAATCAAGGAAATTACGAATTTACCTTGATTATATGATTTTCTACATATTTAGAAAAATATTTGAAAACCATCTATCATCATTAAATGAACATTTCATGATGAAAAACATAGTTTATCTTGCAATAGTTGTATGACAATGTTTACATGCAAAATCAGACTTATTTGCTTGATATGATTAGATATTTAAGGTCATTAAAAATGTTTTAAGATGCCTAAATTTGTTTATTGAATACTATATAGTATCATGCCGGTCATCAAAGGAATAATAGATAAAACCGTAAGTACATTGATCCAATTGTATTGTTCGGAATAGGGATTGTGAAGGTGTTTAGACTGGGTGTGATGGCTTGGTTCCTTAATTAGCACCTTGTATGTCAAGGAAATGCTCCCTCCCAGCATAACTCGAGCGTCTGGCCGGATCCATTTCGAAGAAAGGGTAATATGAGTACGTCAACCTGTACTTTAACTACTAAAATCAGAATAATACATACTTGTGAGAGCTAATACTATATAATAATATCAAGCAAACTTAAATGTTTGTTGATTGTATTAGATTGTTAATTAATTTAATGTGATTAAGTTAGTTTAATCTAATTAAAATTCATAGTGTACGCGGTCGTCCTGATCTAATTCAAAATATGATCATCTTAACCCGTTTCAATCGAAGTTCAAAATTTTATAAGGATCGGAACTGGATTAAAATATTGGTTAAGATAGAACGTGGGCTAAGAGTTACACACGGATGATCAAAATCATGAATATAATATGATATAAAAAAGTTAATATAATATAAAATTTGAAAACTAACGATACAAGCTTAGCGATATGGATTTTATTTTCTCTTCAAAAGTATTTCATTCCTCATCCGTTAGGAAGGACATACTAAATTTGATGAGTGGACTCCAGTTTATAAGATCTTTTCTGATAACAAAATTAAAGTGTAAGTTATAATACTTTCCTATGACCCTCAAACCAGAGATTCATATAAAAAGACAAAACCTTTCGTCCAGTGAACTAAAAAGAGGGCATGTTCGTTTGGAGAATAGGCCCCTCGCATGAGGGGTCTATTCTCCTTCCGACACGGTTTCCCGTGATACAATTATTCCTCCTCATTCTATCTTATTTCACTCTTATTCCTATCTTTATCCCACCTTACTTACCTTTATTTCACCTTATTCTTCTTATTCCTGTCCTCCAACCGAACAAAGAATAGACCATTATTCTTCTTATTCCTCATCCTTATTCCTGCTTATTCCCGAACCGAACGAGCCCTTAGTCTTCACAACTTATCCTGTCCAGAACATGTTTGGTTACCGGGATGAGGTGAATTGAGGTATCTACTAGTGAATAGTAGATGCTTAGATGATTATAAAAGTTGAAAAAGTGTTGAAATAAGAAATGTGATGTGATATCACCTTAATTTGTGATGAATTTCCAACTTAATATTGGAGGAAGATACACCAAAATATCTCGGAGTACACGGTATTAAGTGGTGGGTTCGGTGGGGATCTTCGGATCAGATCGACGATCTCAAGTCAACCCACAGTATGAAGTGGCTTCTCGAATTTGCATTCAGGGGGAGCTCAACTCCATCATCCACCGCCCTCTCACTACCGTAATCACTAGTCCACCAATACCCACACGCACGCTCACGTCCCCGCACGCGCCATGTTGCAGTTCCTGATGGCGATCGCCTTTTCGTCGGCGCCGCTGACACTGTACCTTCCGCCGATGAGGCACCTCACCGTCTTCGTGGAGTCCCTCGAGGCCCTCCTCCGGCAGACGGGCCTCTACACCGTACGCATCCGCCTCCGCCGCCCTTCCTCCCGCTCCCTCACCTTCCGCGTCATCGCCCCTGTCTCTCCTCCAGCTCACAGGTAGTCTCTATCTTCGTCGGTTCCATCCTCCTGTTGTGTTGGGTCTTTGCATCGTTCTTGTATATAATAAACCCATGATCTCTCCCCATAGGGAAGGTTTTGAATAAAACTTGTCCTGTAAGACCGTCTTTTTAGCAATCGGATTCTCTAACTTCGTTTGCAGGCTAATTTTTATTTGGACGTCTTTGATTTTCCTTTAAAAGCATTTGAGGATGGGATACGACCCTCACTAAAGGAAGCAAATGGCGGAGAAGAAGAAAACGTTGTAATATCCGTACGAGATCCAGTATTACCAATTGAACAAAGAAAACAAAAAAAAATTACATCGCAAAATTGTAGCCTGTCAGTATTAGGATAGCCGCATCTTTTTTTTATTTCTCTGGTGAACTGTGGAATAAGGATGGAGAATAAGAAGAATACGAGTCTATTCTTTGTTCGGCTGGAGGATAAGAATAAGGAAAATAAGGTAAAATAAAGGTGGGTAAGGTGGGATAAAGATAGGAATAAAAGTGAATACAGATGGAATAATGAGAAATAATCGTACCACTGGAAATCGTGTTGGGAGAAAAATTGACCCCTTATTCTACGACCTATTGTCCAACCAAGCATGGCCTTGGGTTTAAATCCAATAGCTCCAGTATACAGTATCTGTGAAAGCCAAGTAGAATATTATGATGTTTAATTACAAATCTGCGTGGCCTTTTCTCTCTCTCACTTAATTTATTACCCATCGAAAGAACAAATCTTCGTGGTCTTTTCTCTCTCTCACTTAATTTATTACCCATCGTAAGAAAGATGAAAAAGGCATAAAAAAGCTTTTGAGACCATTGTTTATGTAAACTTATGGTTTAGCAGTCTATATGTATCCGTCACACCCCTATGTCCATTTCCATAGACTCTACCCACGGGCAGGCCTGAAGAAGAAAAACGTGTGGAGCATACAGGAGAAGCTTTGCAAAGAGGAATAATACCTAGGGTTTTCATGGGGCGAGTACCTAACACATTTGATTCTGACCCGTTGTTATTAAGTCATGGGTCAACCCTTTCATTCCAACGGGTTCTCGATCGTAACGGGTACCCAGTTAATATCAACGGGTAATGGGTACCCACGGGTACCCGCGAAAGTACTACCTTTATTAAGTGCAGCTACATATGTATTTGATAAATATTAATCAAGAGCCATTGAACGTCCCATGCACATCGACGGCTACGATTTCTATGTGTTGACGATTTGGACCGGAAATTACACGTTCAACATGGTCGATCCATCAACGAGGAATACAATGGCAGTGTTGTCGAGGTGAGCTACCATCAAATTCATGGAGAACAACCTCTGGGCTTGGGTTATGATGCATTGTCATCTTGACATGCATCTAACATGGGGGTCGGATATGGTGTCCTCATCGAGAACGAGGAGGGGGAGCTTGGATCTACATTCTGCGGAATGTGCCCAAGTGCTCGTGATTTCAGGATAATAATATCCTTGTCACCTATATGTTGGGTTTGCAGCATATGTACAATGTCCATAAAGGAAATATCGTCAATATTTTGTTGAATTCAGCACAAATCAATGATGTCAACCGAAAATAGCACAAGACAAAATATACCATTTTAGTAGCATTTTGCTACGTCGACGAAATTGATATTTGGCAATACCAAAATTTGATAAAAAAAATTGAGTTATGATTTTATTTGGACCATTGATTTGCACCATTCAAATGGATACAAGTATGAATATGTCATGTGAAAGCTATCAAATGCATGTAAAGTTGATCAAATTATATTATATTAATTTCCAGTATTTTCATATCATGATTTGTATCCATTTCATATCCATATCTTTTTAATGAAGTAATATATTTTTCATATTTACTAATAGGGGTTGATGGGGCTGCCCCCTAGGGGCAGCCAACATGGCTGTCCCGTCCCATTTTTGGGCAAATTTTTTTATTTTTTTTGAAAAATATCGTCATGCATATTCATCCCTATATCCCTCCTATATGTCATTTGAATTTCGTCAGAAACAGAGACTCCTACGACCTCCATCCAGACATGGTTGATTTAAAAAATCCTGCGACCGTTAAAAAAATAACATCTGGATGGAGGCCGTAGGAGTCTTTATTTCTGACGAAATTCGAATGACATATATGACGGATACAGGGATGAATATACATGGTGATATTTTTCCAAAAAAATAAAAATTGCAAATACTAATATATGTATCCGCATCCATATTTATATTTTGAAAGAGATAAGAATAATGTTTATATATCAATATTTGTACATAATCATTTACGTTGTTTAAAATAAATTAGGTAGTAGAAGCTTCTAACAGGATAGCCGCGGGTACCCGTTAATTCAAAGGGGTTTTTTTGGATGGGTCGCGGCTCATGATATTACGGGTACCCGACCAATCAATTTCAAATGGATACCCGTGAGTTTAGAGTCAAAATGAGTGGATCAAGCGAGGTAACCGTTGACCCAGAAAATTTTGAACATCCCTAATAATACCCATGTTAACTTTAGTGTAAGCAAATCTTGTGTTCGTATGCTAATAGAGCCCTTCCACATAACAACTCTTCCATTTTAGCATCAAAATAACAGCTTTTTATGTCAAAAAGGAAAGCATAAGCCTTTCGTGTCCGCCTAAGCTACTCTGTCCACTTATTCCACTGCCATCTCTATATTTATAACAAAATAAGCTTATAAACTTTTCTTTTTCCGCAGTTCAATAATTTGAGCTTGTACTAGGGTTTCGTCAAGAACCCTATAAGCATGTGGATGAAGAATCATCATAAAACATGGAGTTTCAGAAGAAACCATAGATCTCGATCTGCTGAATATAAAATAGATCTGGCAAACAATGAACTAATCTTCACTCTGACAATATTAATCAAACTTGATAAAAAATTCTCTCATAGAACTGACTTGCTTTTAAAAAAATCACAGAATTAGGATTTTGTGAAAAATCTAAAACTCTTGAACAACAACTAACATGATAATCTCCAAGAACTAAAACCTCAAGAATCGAACCCACTCTAATACCATGTTAAAAAAACGAAGATGCAAACGCGTAATATCAGAGATACTGAATAATTCTTTAAGAACTCCGAGATTTTACGTGGAACTCTACTCCCTAAGGAGTGGGATGAAACCAAGGGAGAACGTCTCAAAGGACTGATGTGTTCATTGAACTTTCTCTCATCGGATACATGAGGTGTGGGGCTTCTTATATAACCCCCATTGAGTCTTTAAGTCCCACCACTAGTAGATGTGAGACTAAATCACTGGATGTGGTAACTGGACCCCGGAGGGATCCAATTACCCATCTACACATGAGTGACGCATATACTCCAATAGTGATCAAGCAAAAAGAATGTTGAAAAGAAGAAACAATGTTCTGAAACTGGGAAATTTTGTCCAACGGATTTACATGAATTCTCCAATACAACATCCAATGATCAAGCAACTCCTTGGGAGGTAGTTTTTTTTCAAGCAGAGGAGAATTGATGTGATTAGAGGTTTCAGAATTTAACAAATTAAGGTGTTCAAACTATAGTTGGTTAATTTAATTTAGCCCTCTATTTATATTTAAACTAAATAAATTGCTATTGTAGCTGAAGAAAGAGGCGCCGACGCAGTAGGACTATCGACCCATCACCCTCTTGAATGCTATTTATTTGATTATTACCATGGTACTCGCAGAAAGATTCTATGAGGTTCTTGATGAGTTGGTGTCCCTATACAATTAGCCTTCATTTTCCAAGAGACAAATTGGTGACAACCTAGCCATCACTGAGATTGTTGGATATTGGGTAGCGACGACAGGTGCGTGGTGTATTGTGGTAGGTTGACTTCTCTAAGGCCTATGATATGTGTAATGGCATTTCTTATGGTTTGTTATGGCCAGAAGGGGGTCACCAAACCTGTAAATCTCTTGGATGAAGATGTGTCACCTTTGCATCATACTTGATGTTGGTGAGCAGTCGTTCTGAGGGAAACTTCTTTTAGCCGCAACAAGATGTTACACAAATTTGTTTGTTGGCATTACTCTTCATGTTGACAACAGATGTACTCCCCTATATGATGAACCAGGTGGTGATGCATGATATCTGACGAGCCCGAAAATGCCGCTTTAAAAAGTGGTTTTTATCTTTGTCGTGTGAAAATAAAAATGAATGTGTCGTACGTTGTAGGCAGCGATCGGAAACGGTCAAGAAATAACCACAAATTTTATTCAATTTTTATCGAGTGGTTTTATGTTTATTTTACTTGGGCAAGTCCCAAGGTCGATTACAAGGAGGCAAAGGAACAACTTAGAGTTGTGTTTGTCAAGATTCGTTTACGGTTTTCAAGGCGGTCTTTTTTTGAATTTTTAGTGCAAATGAGGGATGCAAAATGCAATTTCGGCCTATTTTAGGGACTAAAATGTAATCTTTGATCAAACGATATCCGCAAAATACGAAACTTGGCCACTATGTAAATGATGATGAAATGAATGCACTGTAATTTTTTTTGGAATTTTTAGATGCAATATGATTTTTTATGAATTTTTAAATGCAAACAAAATAATTTTCAATATTTAATTATAATAAATATTAAACCTACTTATTTTTGAGAAATAAAATTATCTAAGATCTATCACTAGGTAATGGATGATTAGAAAAATCCCAGACCTCAAAAATGCAGGGTTTAATACTTATTAAAATTTAAATAGTGAAATATGCAAAATGATTTTTACAGAGCAAACTATGCATGCAAATGCAAAGATTTTTGGGCACAATGTTAATCAAAATAATCTCTACAATATGTGATTTTTCAGGGATTTTTAGAGCACCGGTTAATCAATTATGAATTTTAGAGAGCAACTTGGACAAAATATGCAAATTTCCACAGAACAAATATTTATTAATTAATCGTTGATCACAAAAATATCCACGCATGTCAAAATGTCGAGAATTTAATGAGGAACACAGTGCTATTTTTAAATAAATAAAATGATGTTTAGAAGAGGTTCAAAACAGAGGGAGAACACAAGGGTGTATATGCAATTTAAATATAAAATAATGCAGAACATGGACCTAAGAATAATTACCTATAAAATGGGGGGCGAATATGCACGTGACCTTCTAGATCTGGACTATGGTGCAAATGGGCGGACCGCCGGGGTGCTGTTGCAATTTACCCAAGGGGCACGTGCGCAGCACGTGACCCCCTAGGTTTGATGACGTGTGCTGACGTCGTCCCCTCCCGTCACGTGCCTCGCACGCGAGGAGGGTCTCGGGCCCACCGCCCGGCGGTCGAAGGCGGAGTAGTTGGTGGCGCTGGAGAGGCTCCTGCCTTCTGCTGGTGCTGCGGAGGATCCGGCCGAGGAAGGCGGAGGGAGATGGTCGGTGGTGAAGATGAAGGGCGAAGGAGATTGGCCGAAGTCGCTGGTCGTAGTCGGAGCAGATGAACGGCGAGGCGGAGGAGAGGGATGTCGATGACGATGATGGTAGTCATTGAAGACGTGGCTGGAGGCGTTGTTGTGCGGTGAAGTTCGTCGGAGATGAAGCGGACATAGGCGACGTTGGCGTTGTTGTCGATCGGGTCTGTGGAGCACGAAGTTGGGGGATCTGATTGTCGAAGAAGAAGGCTGAAGCTGGAGCTAGCGTTGTCGATGAAGAAGTTGGCTCGACGAAGCTGGGCAGAGTCGTTGGCTCGACGAAGCTCGGAGCGGAGCAGAAGAGGCGACGAAGGTCGCTGCTGCAACAGCCACGAGGTTGTGGCCGGATCTCGCCGGAGAAGGAGGGCTCGCCGGGCTGTCACCACTGGTGAGGTTAGGAGCTAGGGCTATCGGCGGATGAAGAGAACAGGGGGGCCGAAGCTTCTTTAAATAGGGGCGAGAGAGGTCGCTGGCGATGGAGGCGAAGCTCGCGGAGTTGGTTAGGTGAACGACGACGCGGGATATGCGGGATGACGGTCGTTGCAAGATCGGGGCGGAGGTTGCCGAGAAGGGGCACGACGCTTTCGTGGGAGAAGGGCGCAGGTGAGAACGACGCACAGCGGCCGTTCGATCGGCCGCTGATCGAACGGCCGCGGAAGGACCACGTGGCTGGGTGTTAAGAAGAGAGAGAGGGGGCGAGGCACGGGGCACGTGCGACGCACGTGCAGACGCTTTTAGTTTTTTTTAAAACGATAATGAAAGGCCCGAAAATGACTGACACGTGGCGGCCTTTGGGGCTGCCACGTGTCAGCACCAGAAAAATCGAAAAAAAACTTTTGTAAAATCAAAAAGAAATAGAAAATGACCTCGGATCAAAAAAGTTTTCACGAAAAATGCTCGTCTCGTCGAGATCTACAACTTTCATGAAGACATCAAAATCAAAATCGGTCAAATGTAAAAAGTGATTTTTTGGGGTATCCCATGTACATAGAATACCTGGATTTTTTTGGGTTTTGTAATTTTTTTGTCATTTTTAAACAAGATAAAAATACAGAAAAATATGGAAATTCAAAGATAAATAAAAGACACTTAATTCTAATTTTTTGAATTTTTATTGATAAAGAAAATATATACATAAAATACAAGGTCAAAAACCGCGAAAATATACAATGTACAAAAGAGGCCCAAAACCCAACTTTCACATACGAGCTCCGATTCACTTGAACTTGGTCTTGTTTTGAAGGTAATTGAACGTACAGTAGTTCAAAAGTGAGTAGGATCGAATCGGACAATGAATGGGGAAGATATGTGGCTTTTAGTCCGAAAATCCTGAAACTAGGGTTTGGATTTTTGGTTCACTTATTTGGGTTAGTGATTTTTTTTGTATTTTTCATTTATTCTTGTTGGTGATATGTACATAGTGGAGGTGGGTTTGTGGCATTCAGAGTTAGCATGGAGGAGTTAAAAATAGGGGAAGTTAGGCTATTTACATGTCATTTTTGGTTTGGATTTTTGGCTCTTATTTTCTGCAGAAATAATGGATAAAATGCCATTTTTTTATGAAAACATGCATGAATGCTAATTATGCAGAATAAATGCAAATATGCTGTTGATTTTTAGGGACTTAAGCTTAATAAATGAGATTTAGAGTGATGAATCCGAGATTCATCATCCCCCTATACTTAAACCATGCTCGTCCCTGAGCATCAAAAAGACATGCCATGAAGTGAAATGAGACTGGGTTCCATACCAAGACCATGAGCTGAAGGTGAGAATGAAACTAAACTCGACCTTTGGACTAATAGTGTGGCGGAACTTGTGTGAGACTTAGAATTTTAAAATCAACAGCCCTCAAGTTCTACACGTCATTGTCACAGTTTCGGCTCAGAAGTCATCTTAGATCAATCCTCTTCCCAAAGTATACCCTATGAACATTGAATAACCGACACGTGTGTGTGAAGGGTTTTAGCTCTTCCCATCCAGAATACCGGACTACCATGCTCCTCTCCTCTCCAGTAACTCGTCCTCGGGGAGTCAGGTATTTCCTTCTAAGGTCTGTCGTGCTGTGTTCACAATCGAAATGGGGGAGAAGCTAGAAGAAAGAGAAAAGAACTGGAGGGGGTGGCCAGTGTATCACCTCTCCTTGTGAAGATGGCCAGTGTAGCCAAGTTTGCACCAAGATCTGCAGGTTTCTTGAAGCTTGGACCTTTTTGGTCGGATTTTTATTTAGTAGACTGCTTCTTTGTATTTGGAATTTTTGGTGGTTCTGCTTGGATCTTGTCGTGCCCCTACGGATATAGCATCTTTTTATTCCATACATTTTTTGGGGTCTTAGAAAAAATTGTGCCCAGCCGTCCATCCCTTTTTCCGAAGCTTTATTTCAACCCGTACTCCGATGTTTAGATTTCCACGCTACCAGAAAAGAGACTCACACAGTCTTCCAACATCCCGTCTGAGTTGAGCTATGTGCATAGTGTGAGAGTACAAATTAATTCCCTATTCCAGAGTTGTACCCAGAATGAAGAGACCAGGTTAGACACTAAGAGTCAAACACTGCACATTGTTATGTGGAACTTAAAGAATTAAGTCAAAAAGACCTGAAGCTCTTAAAATCCTATTTATCGATGAAGTTCCTCTGAAAATTAGGTGGATTAAGGTCAAGTCCAGACCGCTCTCTGTGTTGGCTCACAACTCGGTTCAGAACCCAATGACTTTTCACAGATGCAAATGCATGTGATGTTGGATGAAGTGCATGTGTGTGAAATGCAGACACATTTTATTTATTTATTTTTTTTTTAAATTTTTTTATGAAAGGGATTTTTTATGCAAAAATGGATAAGAAGCCTTTTTTTTCAAAAAATTTAGGCAAGTCAGTGTTAGTAGCAAAACTCTTCTCTTTTTTTTAAGTTAGTACCCACCCCGTAAATACATATAGACTTACGCGAAAGTATGAGATATGGGTAAAATATGTACAAAGTATATATACAGACCCCCCTATACTTAGCAAGTGCTGTGTCCTCAAAGCACAAGAAGCGTAATGAATACATAGCTCGGGCTAAGCGTAAGAGAGTGGAAAATTTATATACAATGGTCCGCCCTCCATATACTTATAATGTGAACAGTCTAAGTATAGAAGAAGAGCGGGAAAATGAAGCGGTCGGGATATGTAGATGAAGAGAGTATATACAGGTGGGATCGGTCCCCCCCCTATACTTAGGCCTTGGCCTAAGTAGAGGAAGAAGCTGTACAAGGAGACCGATGTGGTCGGGAGGGGAGGAGGGTTTGATCTGACGGGTCTTCAATGTCCTTGTTCTGCGTAAAATAGATGGCCTCAACTTGAATTGTCTGCTCTCTGGGTGATTCAATATATGGCTTCAACAAATGACCATTTACTGAGAAAGGTTGTGCATCCTCCTTGAGCTCGGCAATATCTACGCTTCCATTGGTATGCACATCGATGACAATGTAAGGGCCCGACCATTTTGATTTTAGTTTCCCATGAAAAATCTTTAATCGAGCATTAAACAACCAAACTTTCTGCCCAGGGACAAAGGTCTTGTCTCGAATGTGTCTATCATGCCATCTCTTGACCTTGTCCTTATAAATCACACTGTTGTCATATGCCCGATTTCGGATTTCAATTAGCTCATTCAGATTTAGGTCTCGACACAATTTCCCAAGGTGACAACTCCAATTCAACTTTTTGATGGCCCATTCAGATTTGTGGATCAATTCTGCAGGTAGATGGCATGGCTTGCCATAGATCATCCTAAAAGGTGAAGTACCGAGTGGGGTCTTATAGGCTGTCCTATAGTCCCATAGAACTTGGTCCAACAGCTTAGACCAATTTTTCCTATCTGGACGGACCAACTTTTGAAGAATACCCTTCACCTCTCTATTAGAAACCTCTGCCATGCCATTAGATTGTGGATGATATGGGTTGGCTATTCTATGCTCAAATTTGTACTCCTTAGCCAAAGATCTCATCTCCCTGTTCACGAAATGGCTACATGCATCAGAAATCAATACTTTTGGTATCCCGAATCTTGCAATGATATTATCCTTGATGAATTTACAGACGGTTTTGCTATATGCTGTTCGGGTTGGAATAGCCTCTACCCATCTTGACAAATAATCAACCGCTAACAAGATGTACTCAAATCCATTGCTATTGGGTAAGGGACCCATAAAATCAATCCTCCATGCATCGAAAACATCACAGAAAATCATTGGTTGCATGGGCATTTCATTTCGATGACCGACAGTCCCTCCCATTCCTTGACAAATTGGACATGATCGTACAAATTCATTTGCATCCTGAAATAAGGTTCGCCAGTAAAATCCACATTGGAGTACCTTGTGTGCAGTTCTCTTTCCCGAATGGTGTCCTCCAACCTCGAGAGAATGACAATGTGTGAGGACACTCTGATATTCCTCTTGAGGAATACATCTTCGCCAGACACAATCCGGTCCCTCGTAGAAAAGGAAAGGATCGTCCCAATGGTATTTTCTTGAATCTGTCTTTAATCGATCAATCATTCTCTTGGTCCAACCAAAGGGAACTTTCTTGGAGACAAGATAGTTCATTATGTCGGAATACCATGGGGTTGAATTAATGACGCAAACTGATTCGTCTGGAAAAGTCTCCTTGATTGGTCCAGTATCAGGATTATCGTTGTGCTCTATTCAGGAAAGGTGATCAGCAACAACATTCTTTAATCCAGGTTATCCTTTATCTCCAAATTAAATTCCTGGATTAGCAAGATCCATCTCAAGAGTTGTGCCTTGGCATCTTTCTTGTCCATGAGATATCTGATGGTCGTGCGATTTGTGAAAATAGTCACCTTGGAGCCCAATATGTATGATCTAAATTTTTCGAGGGCCCAAACAACCGCGAGCATCTGCTTTTCAGTCACTGTGTAATTTCTCTGTGCAGGATCCAACACTTTGCTCGCGTAGTGAATCGCATAAGGGATTCCATCTCTTCTTTGTCCAAGTACCGCTCCGACCGCAAAATCCGATGCATCAGTCATGATCTCGAAGGGAAGAGATCAGTCAGGCGCTTGTAATATCAGCGATTCACAAATTTTCTTTTTCAGAAGCTCGAAGGCCTCTAGGCACCTGTGATTTACAATAAACTCGGTGTCTTTGCCTAAGAGCTCAGTCAGTGGGCGGGCGATCTCTGAAAAATCAGGTATGAATCTTTGATAGAATCCAACATGCCCTAAGAAAGACCTCACTGACTTGACGTTGGTTGGTGGCTCAAGTTTCTTGATCACATCCACCTTGGCAGGGTCGACCTCCATTCCCTTTTTGGAGATGACATGCCCCAACACGATACCCTCAGTTACCATAAAGTGACTTTTCTCCCAGGAGAGTACCAAATTAACCTCCCTGCATCTCTGAAGAACTCGATCCAAGTGTGCTAAACATGTATCAAATGAATCACCATGAACCGAGAAGTCATCCATGAAGACTTCCAAGAAATCACCAACCATTTCGGCAAATACGGCAATCATGCACCGCTGAAATGTGCCTGGGGCATTACATAGCCCGAATGGCATGCGCTTGAATGCGTAAGTACCGAAGGGACATGTGAAAGTGGTCTTTTCTTGATCCTCAGGAGTGATAGCTACTTGATTGTAGCCTGAGTACCCGTCAAGAAAAAAGAAGAATGCTTTCCCTGCAAGTCTCTCCAAGATTTGATCAATAAATGACAGTGGAAAGTAATCTTTCTTGGTCGCAGCATTTAGGCGCCTGTAATCGACACAGATACGCCACGACGTGGGTACTCGGGTCGCGATCTCTACCCCCTCCTCGTTGGTGACCATCTGGATTCCTGACTTCTTCGGGACGACATGAAGGGGGTCCACCCACTTGGAGTCAGAAATGGGGTAAATGAATCCTGCTTTGCATCATTTTTCTATTTCTTTCTTCACTACTTCCCGAAGATTGGGGTTTAATCTTCTCTGAAATTCACGGGAAGGCCTTGCATTATCCTCAACATAAATTTGGTGCGAGCAGAGAGCGGGGTTTATTCCAACGAGATCCGACACAGTCCAACCGATGGCTTTTCGATTTCGCTCGAGGACTTCGAGTAGTCTAGACTCCTGATCTAGTGTCAAGGATGAGCTAATGATCACAGGAAATTTTTCTTTGGGTCCATTGAGAAATGCATACTTCAGTGTGGGAGGTAGTGGTTTTAGCTCTGGTAATTCTGAATCATCAATCAAGTCTGGCTGAATTATCTTCGTGTCTGGCTCAGTGTCGGTTGGTGGTGAGTCACTGTGTGAGATGTTGGCTACCAATTCCGAAGACAGATGAGTCGGATCGCTAGAGTAGGATGGTAATTCGACCAGAGCTGCGTCCGACTCGTCGTCGATCTTTCTTGACATATCCGAAAGGCTTTCTGTGTCATCAATGGTGAAGTAATCTGGGTGTTTTGATATGTTTGGAAATATCTCGCAAAATGCATTGTGCATCATTTCTTCTTCTGAGGAAGTGCTTTCAGTCTGCATGTCTGGCAGTTGGTCCCACGACCCAGTGGTTTGGAGGAGATTGCATTCAGATGTTTCTGCCTCTTCAGTTGTGGACTCGGAGTCTGGTCTTTGCCACTTTGTCTGCTTCATTTCTAAGTCTACTTCCCTTCCTGGAGATCGGAATTTCATCATGCCAGAACCGTAATCAAATACAACCTTAGCGGTTTTTAAAAATGGTCTTCCGAGAATGATTTGCGATTCTTTCCAATGGTTCGGGGTTTCCATATCAAGGACAGTGAAGTCCACTTTGTATTCTGTACCCTCGATAATGATGATGACATTCTTTACTTCTCCCTTAGGTCTTTTGGTGGATTTATCAGCAAATTGGAGTAGAGATGATGATTTCTTGAGAGGACCTAACTCCAATCTATAGTATAAGGCTAAGGGTAGAAGATTTATGGAAGAACCATTGTCAAGGAGTGTGCGTGTGAACACAATGCCGCCAATGCGACTCTCCACATAATGAGCGCCTAGATCCCTTTTCTTTCTTGGCAGATGTTGATTTTTGACACATTTGGTGGTGGCAACTGTCAAGATGTGAGTCTCCACAAATTGACTTGTTCTCTTTGTTCAAGTCCTGGTGGGAGTGCATTTTGCCTTCAAATATTTCTGAAAGGCAGGATTACTGGCCACATACTGGTCAAAGGGTACTTTGACGGTGATGTTTTGCTGACAGAATTTTTCCATTACTGGATCATCCTGAATGTTTTTCTTTTGTTTTCCTTTCTTGAGGGCATGGGGGAAAGGAATGGAAGCATTTGAGACAGGGGATAGAAGATCAGAATCATAAATACGAGCATCTTTATTAGACTTGGAGTTTTTATTACAATCATCAGATTTTTGATAATAATCAAAATCAGGTTGCTGAAAAGATGACAAAGGTATTTTTGCAGCAACTAGAGGCTCAAGGTCCTCTACAGACTCCATAGATGCTTTCCCCTTCTCTGGTGCTGGGATCTTCAGGCGTCCTTCTTCATCCTCCTCGGAAGCATCCTCCGGCTGATCCTCCGAGTCTTCATGAACCGATTCTTGATCCGGTCAGGTACGGCCACGGTCCTTCCGCTCCTGAGTGATATGGCATGGATATTGTCAAACGAAATGTTCTCATGTTCAGATGTGGAAAAATCTGAATAGTATACCTGGCCATTGTGTTGAGATGATTGAGCTTTGTTCAAGCTATTGGGGTTAGCTTGAACTTGGGCGGGAATGGTTGTGGTGGGAACAGTCTGCTCATCCTTCCATCGAGATAGATGATTAACATCCACCCGCAGATCATACAACTCATTTCGGAAGCTGCGAAGCTCTTCCAGCATCTGTCTATGGATATCAACAGGTTCTTTCGGAGGATTGGATGATTGAGCTGATGGTCTGGGAGCCTGATGGTATTGCTGAGATTGGTTCGGGCGACTGTAGGGCTGCTGCTGTTTCAGATGCTGGGAAGTTGAAATGCTTTGAGGGTACTGAGGAGGCTGAGGGAATGCGGCATTATAGAAAGTGGGGGAGCGTGATAAGGCTGGCGTTCCCCCATACTACCCTATCGGGTAGTGTCCTGTGTGTACCAAATGCCGTTTATTTCAAAGGTCAGGGGTGGGGCTTCTTGGATTGTCTCGGTCGGTGGAGGTGGTTGCTGAGAAGCTTGGGCATAGGATTGGTCCTGTACCCATGACTGTTGCTGTTCTGATCCTAGCTGCTCCTGGACATGGTGCACATGGTAGACCGGGACCGTTGGTGCAGTAGGTACCCCCATCTTGGACATCTTAGTAGTGAGCCCCTCCATCTGCTTTGGGAACTGGGAGATCCGGTTGTCGATGTCTCTCACTCTCTTGTCCACTATTGTTATTTTATCAGCTATGAAATGCATGTTTGGAATCAAGTCCTCCGCTATTTCAGCAACCGTTTGCTTTCCGCCTTTGGCTTGAAGGTGTTGAGGGAATCAGTGTAGGCTCTACTGGTAAGTTGAGAGCGGCTTGTTTCTGCCATCTGCTCCAGTATTTTCCAGACGGTCTCAGCTCTACGTGATGCATAATTCCCTCCGTAGGCAGCGCTAACTAACCCTTGAGTCTCGTGATTGAGGCCAGAGTAGAGGGACTGGACTAGGATGTTGTTGTCCAGATCATGGTAGGGACATTTCTGTAGAAGGTCTTTAAATCGATCCCACGCCTCACAGAGTGGCTCATTGGGCATCTGAGAGAAACTGGTGATGCGGGTCCTCATTTGATTGGTCCGGCTTAAGGGGTAAAATTTCTTCAAGAATACGTTTTTAAAACTCTCATAAGTCGTCACAGTCATCCCCAAGTTCTTCACCCAGTAGTCTGCTTTCCCTTTCAAGGCGAAAGGTAGGGCAGTGAGACGAATGTAGTCTTGGCTGACTTGTGGGTGCCTCAGATTAGAACAGATCAGCTCCAGGTCCCGCAAGAATTCATAGGGTTCCTCAGTCGTATTACCATGGAATTGAGGTAATTGACTGACAAAATGTGGCTTCAGTTCATAGTGGATTGCCGGCTGTGGTGGCTGTAAATAATTCCACACTTGATACTTTCCAGGGTTGTAGGCGGCTTCCATTGGCACTTCTTCCCCAGCATTCAATTGCTCAAGATGTTGCCTCAGTAACTGTTGTTGCTGCTCAGATGCAGCCAACCTTGCTAGAATCATTTGAATGGCGTCATCATTGGTTTCATCTTCCGGGTCTTTCTTGGAAGCCATCTTAGGGGGCATCTCTTCTTCTTCACCTTCAGAATATAAAGGGTTCGAGTTAATAGATTGGAAAGAATTGATGTAATAGTTGTCCTCGATTTTTGGTGATAGAGAGACAGTTTGGGTCTGTCCTCCTTCTAGGAAGAAGAAGGAATCGTAGGAATAGGGTTCTTGGGAAGGGTTTCCCGGAGGCCAAGCAGGTCCAGAGTAAGAGTTTCTCTGGGCTTTTGAAATTGGAGAGTTTGTGGTAGAGAAAGAAGGGTTCGTGGAGTTTGAACAAGAATTACCACAATCTTCCATTCTCGAGGTCAACAAGAGGTTTGCGGTTTATGATGGAGGCACAAATGTGCAGTATTTGCTGATGACTTATTTTCTACGCACAAACAAACACAATACAAGGGTTGTTTCACCAACTCAACTCAAAGTGAAGATCGTGAGGGTTCGATCAATTATCTTGTCAATTTTAGAGTTTGGTGATAATGCAGTGTATCAGATAGTTTAAAGCGAGCTGTTAGGAACCCAATACTCTCATGAGACTTGCCTATCCCAAGATAGTAGTCTGAAAAGAGTTAAGGTGTGGCTCTATCCTAGTGTGCGGTCGCTCTCTCGCTCAAGCAAACCAAACAATGACGGGGTTTCTCTCCCGCAAAAATTCTTGATTTTATGGGTTCTTAAGATCGGCTATATTTAGCAGTCCCAATTTTAATTAGGTGATCACTGAAGAATTTAGATGAGCACAAACACACGTCTACCGTCCAGTCCCAATTTCCTTTAGATTTATGTGATAAAACAAGGGGGAGAAAGTCGGGAAAAGCCGATGCACGCGGAAAACTATGATGAATGCTCAGTTAGAAGACTTACAGTGCCTCCTCGCAATCTCCATGTGGGATGCAATACAGAATTGAAAAATTATTCTATATACGTGCAAGCCGATAAAAACCACACCTAAACAGAAAGTTCTATTAGCGGGAAGAATTGAGTTAAATTTGGCTAAGTTGAACGATCTATGTACGTATTGATAGTGCAGTGTGGCTTAAGATCCTACGAGCACAATCAAAAAGTAAAAATGCTCTGAGAGCCGTATGTGCAGGTCTATCCTAGTCGCCACTCAAGTCGGGCCCCACCCTCACCAGAGAGTGAAACAGGCCACGACACACCACAGAAAAGAGTTCAGAGTCTTTTTTTACATGCGTGAGAGTCCAAACGGGCACCGCTGTAAATGAGCAAGTAAAAATTTCGGAAATTGAAAACCTAGACACTACTCTCTCTCACGACTCGACTCGATCTTAAATTAATTGCGGCTTCTTCGGATATCTGTGAAGATGCGTCGGTTTCTTGAAAACCGCTCCACGTACGCCGGGTACCTCGCAAGAAAAATAAGAGAGATATGTGTAAGAGAGTTACTCAGAAAATAGAACAAGCGAATAAATGCTGAAAAATAAATGCTGGAAATAAAATGGTATTCACAATGAAAAAATCGGGGGTCAGACTACCCGAATGCAGAAAACCGAACAAAAATTTTCAGACAAAAATCTAAGCCGTTTGCCTCCCCGGCAACGGCGCCATCTGACGAGCCCGAAAATGTCGCGTTAAGAAGCTAATTTTATTGGTATGTGAAAAATAAATAAGTGTCGTTCGTTGTAGGCGGCGATCGGAAACGGTCAAGAAATAACCACAATTTTTATTCAATTTTTATCGAGTGGTTTTATGTTTATTTTACTTGGGCAAGTCCCAAGGTCGATCACAAGGAGGCAAAGGAACAACTTAGAGTTGTGTTTGTCAAGATTCGTTTACGGTTTTCAAGGCGGTCTTTTTTGGAATTTTTAATGCAAATGAGGGATGCAAAATGCAATTTCAGCCTATTTTAGGGACTAAAATGTAAACTTTGATCAAACGATGTCCGCAAAATACGAAACTTGGCCACTATGTAAATGATGATGAAATGAATGCACTGTAATTTTTTTGGAATTTTTAGATGCAATATGAATTTTTTATGAATTTTTAAATGCAAACAAAATAATTTTCAATATTTAATAATAATAAATATTAAACCTACTTATTTTTGAGAAATAAAATTATCTAAGATCTATCACTAGGTAATGGATCTTAGAAAAATCCTAGACCTCAAAAATATGGGGTTTAATACCTATTAAAATTTAAATAGTGAAATAAGCAAAATGATTTTTACAGAGCAAACTATGCATGCAAATGCAAAGATTTTTGGGCACATTGTTAATCAAAATAATCTCTACAATATGTGATTTTTTTAGGGATTTTTAGAGCACCGGTTAATCAATTATGAATTTTAGAGAGCAACTTGGACAAAATATGCAAATTTCCACAGAATAAATATTTATTAATTAATCATTGATCACAAAAATATCCACATCATGTCAAAATGTAGAGAATTTAATGAGGAACATAGTGCTATTTTTAAATAAATAAAATGATGTTTAGAAGAGGTTCAAAATAGAGGGAGAACACAAGGGTGTATATGCAATTTAAATATAAAATAATGCAGAACAGGGACCTAAGAATAATTACCTATAAAATGGGGGGCGAATATGCAGTTGTACCAGGGGGTCACGTGCGGTGCACGTGACCTTCTGGATCTGGATTATGGTGCAAATGGGCAGACCGCCGGGGTGCTGTTGCAATTTACCCAAGGGGCACGTGCGCAGCACGTGACCCCCTGGGTTTGATGACGTGTGCTGACGTCGTCCCCTCCCGTCACGTGCCTCGCACGCGGGGAGGGTCTCGGGCCCATCGCCCGGCGGTCGAAGGCGGAGTAGTTGGTGGCGCTGGAGAGGCTCCTGCCTTCTACTGGTGCTGCGGAGGAGCCGGCCGAGGAAGGCGGAGGGAGATGGTCGGTGGTGAAGATGAAGGGCGGAGGAGCTTGGCCGAAGTCGCTAGTCGTAGTCGGAGCAGATGAACGGCGAGGCGGAGGAGAGGGATGTCGATGACGATGATGGTAGTCATTGAAGACGTGTCTGGAGGCATTGTTGTGCGGTGAAGTTTGTCGGAGATGAAGCGGACGTAGGCAGCGTTGGCGTTGTTGTCGATCGGGTCTGTGGAGCACGAAGTTGGGGGATCTGATTGTCGAAGAAGAAGGCTGAAGCTGGAGCTGGCGTTGTCGATGAAGAAGGCGATGCGGCGGAGTCGTTGGCTCGACGAAGCTCGGAGCTCGGAGCGGAGCAGAAGAGGCGACGAAGGTCGCTGCTGCAACAGCCACGGGGTTGTGGCCGGATCTCGCCGGAGAAGGAGGGCTCGCCGGGCTGTCACCACCGGTGAGGTTAGGAGCTAGGGCTATCGGCGGATGAAGAGGACAGGGGGACCGAAGCTTCTTTAAATAGGGGCGAGAGAGGTCGCTGGTAATGGAGGCGAAGCTCGCGGAGTTGGTTAGGTGAACGGCGGCGCGGGATATGCAATGACAGTCGTTGCGAGATCGGGGCAGAGGTTGCGGAGAAGGGGCACGACGCTTTCGTGGGAGAAGGGCGCGGGTGAGAACGACGCACAGCGGCCGTTCGATCGGCCGCTGATCGAACGACGTGGAAGGACCACGTGGCTGGGTGTTAAGAAGAGAGAGAGGGGGCGAGGCACGGGGCAATAAAAGGCCCGAAAATGACTGACACGTGCGGCCTCTGGGGCTGCCACGTGTCAGCACCAGAAAAATCGAAAAAAAATCTTTTGTAAAATCAAAAAGAAATAGCAAATGACCTCGGATCGAAAAAGTTTCTTCACGAAAAATGCTCGTCTCGTTGAGATCCTACAACTTTCATGAAGGCATCAAAACCAAAATCGGTCAAATGTAAAAAGTGAATTTTTGGGGTATCCCATGTACATAGAATACCTAGATTTTTTTGGGTTTTGTAATTTTTTTTGTCATTTTTAAACAAGATAAAAATCCAGAAAAATATGGAAAATTCAAAGATAAATAAAAGACACTTAATTCTATTTTTTTGGATTTTTATTGATAAAGAAAATATATACATAATACAAGGTCAAAAACTGCGAAAATATACAATGTACAAAAGAGGCCCAAAACCCAACTTTCACATACGAGCTCCGATTCACTTGAACTTGGTCTTGTTTTGAAGGTAATTGAACGTACAATAGTTCAAAAGTGGGTAGGATCAAATCGGACAATGAATGGGTAAGATATGTGGCTTTTAGTCCGAAAATCCTGAAACTAGGGTTTGGGTTTTTGGTCCACTTAACTAGGTTAGTGATTCTTTTGTATTTTTTATTTATTCTTGTTAGTGATGTGTACACAGTGGAGGTGGTTTTGTGTCATTTGGAGTTAGCATGGAGGAGTTAAAATAGGGGAAGTTAGGCTATTTACAGGTTAAATTTTGCTTGGGTTTTGGCTTCTTATTTTGTGCAGAATTTATGGATAAAATACAATTTTTATGAAAACATGCATGAATGCTAGTTATGCAGAATAAATGCAAATATGCTGTTGATTTTTAGGGACTTAAGCTTAATAAATGAGATTTAGAGTGATGAATCCGAGATTCATCAATATCATGGCGGGATATACATTTGGATGATTTCCAATTAGATCCTTTGATATGCTGGTGATACTATCTTTTTTATTAAGGATGGGGTGGATGAGGTGAGCGGAATGTTAGTGATATTGGAGATTTTGGAGCTCTCTAGTCTCATGGTCTATAGTGAGAAGTCCAGCATAGTTCCCTTTGTCTTATTTGAGGTGGAGGTGGAGATTTGTAGTGTAGAGTTGGGGTATTCTTGCGATAGATGTCGATCAGATACATGGGGCTACCTCTAGGATGTGGTTGCATTCATCTCTGAAAATGGTTCCTTTTTGTGGAAAAGCTAGAGTGGAAGTTATTAGGGTAGAAGGGATTTTTCCTTTCGTACAGGTGGGGGACGTTTGGTTCTTGTGAAGGTAGTGCTCGCTACCGTTCTAGTTTTCTTTTTGTCATCGAGAATACTTTTGTGGTGATTCAAAACCAACTAGAGAAGATTACGAGGGATTTTTCTTGGGAAGAACGGGCCATGATGGCCATGGCTTACTTCGTGTTGATTGGGAGACGATTACTATCACCAAGGATGATGGGAGGCTTGTTATCTCGAGGATGGATTTGATGAACCATGTGCTAATGCTGAAATGGGTTGTGACTCGTGAGAATCTGGGAGAGAATGATGATGTTTATACTATGATCATGTGTGCTATTTATGATGTTCATGCGCAGTCCGTTGATGAACTACATCATGTACGGTTCGAGACGACGTCATGGAAGGTTATATGTGCAGTTTCTCCTGGATTTACCTCATCTACTTTGTCCGTGGTTGGGAGATGGCTGTAGTTTTTCTTCTGGGCAGATGATATCTCTGGCCTCTCATTTTTTTCCGCTTATTTGCTTTAGTGAACGACAAAAATACATGTGTTGCTGATTTTTGGAATAATGGAATGTGGGAACTGATAAATCCTAGATTTATCATCATTAGATACTATTATTGTCTCTCTTGATTGAAAAAATCACCAAGATTCAACGATAGTTAACCTTAATTGTGTTTTTATGTGTTGTATATAATTAACTCTAATTATACCATATTAAATAACTTATTAATGTACTACAATTTTATTTTATGTATTTCTTTCTTATTAAAAATCAAATAAAAATTAGATTAATATTGTACATAATTAATATAACATAAAATATAAGATGCATATACAAAAAATGAGAAAAGAAAAGGAAATAAAATATTTTTTTATTACATGTTTATTTTTTATCTATAAACAGATGACTTATTCTCTCTTTGTTTTCTCTCTTTTAACTAATTCTTTTTATTTTTGTCGTATTCAACCATTTATTTCATATATGATTGGGCATGTCAGACGTGGCACCTCTCCGCGTACCCACATGGCCCAGCCTTTTATATCTTTCCGCCTTTATTCCGGTCGCCTGATCAATTGATCATACGGCTGGGATCAACTCCATTCCGCCGCAACATCAACCATCGGATCTTTGATCAGAGCACATCACCGTTCCTTTGCACCCTCATCTTGAGAGTTGGATCGAGATCCGATGACCTTTGGCGTCTCCTTCAACCTCCAGCCGCTCAATCACTAGAGGTTTCGACTGAGCTAATCGTCCAACCTCCCTGAGTTTTCCTAACATCCTCTGATCTCCTTCCAACTAACTAACCCCTCTAATATATTCGTCTAATCATCCTCATCTTCGCCAACCTCCTAACTCCCTATATCCCCACTTCCATCGACAATCGATGGTGGTTCAAACCACTGCCTTTGTTCAACCACCTGCAACCCCTTTTTCCACAAAAGCCCATCTTACAGACCCGACAACCGTATCCTTTCATTTCGTGCGACCATTCCTAGCCTTCCTGATATGTGATAGAGAGCTTTGGAGAGAAAGAGAGACGACAGAGATAGCTCGCCGATGAGATCCAGGAGCAATATCTCGTGTTGCAAGCCTTCATTGAAGGTGTGCTTGAGCTTCGAACATCGACCGTGTTCGTGAAGTGAAGATCGAGGTTTTGAAACTCATTAAGGCTTAAGATTCATCGCTATTTTCTCTTTATAGATCATATCTAGGGAAGATCTTTAATTTTTCTGTAATTCCAAGTTCACTCATTTAGCCACTTCCTATATTGCCAATATTCAATTTTTTTTATCATCATCGTCTCGTTTTCCTTACATGCATGCTCTCTTATTCAGATCTCCCTCTTCTCCATTGATCGTTCCACTCTGATTCACTTCCTTCTTCTTCACGAAGAAGGATCCATCCGGGGCTCAATCCCTCATCGTTCACAACCCTCCATTTCGCCTCTATAACATCCTATTAGATTCAATTTGGTGCGTAGAATGCTTCTAACCTTTGGACTTCAATGGTTGGAAACTATCCGGAGTCATCTTGGAGACCTTTGCCTCTGACTAACTTTGATTGAGCTAGAGATCTAAAGCTTCCTGTCTCCTTAAGAGAGTAGCACCATCTTCATGGAAGTAGCACGAAGGTGTATGGACCTTCATTTCAAGAGAAGAGGCACGGAGGGGAGAAGACGCTTTATCAGAGAACACGCTCGAGCACTGCCGTGCACGGTGGAGATCCAGGAAGGAGATGCTACAGTTGAGGTCAGATCTTTCCAATTAGACGAGATCAGACGGTTCTCCTCGTGCCACTTCTTCTATTCGAATCAACGTTCAGACCATAGCTTCGTCAGGTCGAGTCTTCGCTGAACCATCAGAGAGTGACGTGTGGCCCGAAACTTCAAACCTGAGCCTCAACAAATAATGTGTATGGGTCACATGGACGGGAAATTTATAGCATCAATCCTACAGTTTTCATTATTTGCAGTTCCGACCAGCATACGCCCATGCACGTGAGGATTGGATAATTTGCAGAAGGACCATGCTGATTCCTTCCAATTACAGATAAGTCCCCATTGTGGATAATGTACAGTGATACCATAGCGAGTTTACCATAAGGACTTATTTGTAATGTTTTATCAAATTAAAGTTATTGTTTTATTGCAATTGAACCTTGGATTCATTCTTGAATAATTTTTAATATATAGATCTAATTTGAGTGAAATTGGTCTCATTGGAAAGCTTGTTTAATTCTTTTCATGATTTCATATTTGGATGATTTATTTGATTTTTAATTCATGCATTCCTTGTTATAGAAATGAATTAACAAGTCCGGCTCTTTAATTGGATGGGAAGTTGATGTCTATGGTGTGGATCAAACATTAAAGCAATGAATTGATTGATTTATTGATTAGGATTAGTAATCTAATATTTAGCTTCTTCAATCTTGATTAGTTCATCAATATTTAATTACATGGAATCCCCCAACCATTGAATATATGAAAATCAAGCTTTGATTAATTTAATAAATTGAGGTTTAATCACTTAATTATTTGGATTGTCTATTTTTGATTAATTGATTCACAGATAAATTCAAGAGTTTTGCTATTGTGTGCATTCTTACATATTGATTTTTTATTATTGTTTTCACTTAAATTAAAAGCAAAAAAAATGTTTTTTTAATTTGCATTAACTTGTATTTGTGCATTCACTTACCCTAGATTTCCTTTAAATCAATTAAATTAAATATTTGAAACTTGAATTAAATCATAGAATTGATCATATACTTGTGTTTGACCCTAGACTTCCCATGTATAATTTAAAATCGAGAAACTCTTCGCAAAGATAATTCTCCTGGTACTGTATGGTTCATTATGTGCCCGTGCTACAATGGATACATATTAACTTATGTGTTTAGTTAAGCGTCAGATGGTGCCATTGCTAGGGACACATCACATTTTGTTATTTATTTAGGTTAGAATATTTAGTTTAGTGACTTTTAGGTTTATTTAGGTTAAGTATGTTTATTGTGATTGTTTACGCATTGTTTTCACCTTGGAGTTGATTAGTCTCTTAATTAAGCTAATATCTCTTTTTGAGAATTATCTGACCATTTGTTTGTGTTGTGATAGGATCTACAGAGCGAATGAAAACTGAAGTGTCGTGGAGGCTAGGAACTTGGAGCTTCAGCTAAGGAGTCTGCTTAGCAGTCAACTTGAAGATCTAGCTCAGCTTAGCTAGTTCAGCTTAGTAGCTTTTTTTTAAGCTAGTCATTGTTGTATAAAAAAATGTAATATATTGCCCCTTTACAACGATTCTCGATTGATATCTCACGCATGTAAAAAAAGACCAATTTTTATTTTTATTGGGTGTGGTTGTAATGAGTGTGATCCTCAACTTAAGTTGTGATTTAGATCCAGGCACTAGGCCAAATAGATAGATCTTAGGTAATTTCTTGCTCAATCTCTATCGTAACTTAAGACACACTACCGATCTCATAAAATTCGCAATTGCAAAAATCTTAAGGGATTCATGAGACACACCTAAACAACATTCTACCTAGCCAAATTAAATTGATTTCTTAATCGTTAATATAATTATTGTTTAGGTGCGGATTTTCTCAATTTGCATCATATAGTGCAATATTTATAAATTCAGTTTTGCATCCACATGGAGAGTGTTGAGAATCACTGTAAGTATTCCTAAATGACAGCATGCATCCTTGATTTACAATTGCATTCTATTTTTTGCTTTCTCCCTTAGTTTTTGTCAACTTAAGGAAAAAGGAAAAGGGACTGTACGTTAGGTGATACTTATGGTCACATAATTCTAAGTGATAATCAACTCTAAAATTGAGACTGAATTTATGAAAATTGACCTAAAAAATTGGAATAAAATCAACCTTGTATTACAGATAGTAAAATCCTCCTAGTTTGCATGTACTTATACCCCAAGACAGAATGGGTGAGGACGTAGCCCCTAAGGATTAGAGCCACAAATCCCTGATCCTATGCCCTAAGCACTTGGACTCACTCTTAGGGTCATATTATTGCTACAAGCGCCTTCCTCCGACTAGTAAAAGAAGTAGTCTTGTTTCCAGTTGTGTATTCTGTCGGCTTGAACTTGAACTACCTTAAGAGACTATACATGTGAGCCTCTATGAGATTGTTTGAATCACTAACTTAAAATTGCAAAGATAATAAATAAATCGAACTCTTATGTTGTCCACATATTGAGTTGGTGAATCTATTCAATGGGGTTTGTTTGCATAGTATCGTGTGAGTTGATTCAGCACATCTATGTGTACAGTAGTACTAGGTTTCATTCGTGAATCAATCATGCTCAATTTCGTATTCTATTTGATTATGAAGATGGATAATTGGTTGGAATTTTGTTCGGATTTTGCAAATCTCTCATTGAACCATCCAAATATCACGTCTTCTATGGTCCAATCACCTCTTTCCCTTGGACCATCCCGGATTAAAAATAACCCTTGTTTTGGTCTGGTGTATCATGATTCATTCTTAGCAAGTGGTTACATCCCAACCAATCCATTTCTTTCTTCTTTCACTGAGGAAGAACATTGCCTTGGTGAGATCGAATCGATTTCCATTTCTTCGTCAAGATCTCACTCCAATCCTTCTATTGATGATGGTCTAGAAGATTTGTCCAAGATGCCTCCTAAGAGAGAGAATGGAGGGGAGGAAGAGCGAGAGGATCCAATGCATGCAATATTGACTAGGCTAGCAGAATCTGAGCAGAACCAAGCACTTATGAGAGCACCTATGGAAGTGGCATACAACCCTGGGCAATAGCATATGATCAATTGGTTGAATCCAGTCGAGTTTGAAGTTGAATATGAATTGAAGCCACAATTTCTGAGTTTGTTGCCTCATTTTCATGGAAATGCACATGAGGAATTATATGCATTCTTTAGGGACTTTGAGTTGGTATGTACTAACCTTAGGCATCCTAGGGTTAGCCAAGACTATATTAGGCTCAAAGCCCTTCCTTTCACCTTAAAAGATAAGGCTGACTATTGGATGAGGAACCTGGGGTAGTTATAACTACCTTTGCGCAGTTCAAGGATCTCTTTTTGAAGAAGTTCTACCCTTTGAGTAGTAATTTGATGCGCTCACGCATAATGAGTTTCTCCCAATTTCTCAACGAAACTTTCTGTGATACACATGAGAGATTCAAAGATCTCTTGTAGAAGTGTCCTTGCCACAGACTAGAGCCTAACATCCCGGTTCAATCTGTTTATTGCAGTCTACACCCTGAGGTGCAGGTATTAGTTAGTGTTGCTTGTGGAGGCAGCTATACTTCATGAGGTGCGGACACCGTTTGGAAGATGTTTGAACAGATGGCTGAGATGAGTAGAGCACAGACTGCGAGTAGAGCTCAGTTAAAGACCCTTATACCATTCTTATCGAATGGGAGAGGGAAGGCTACAATGGATCCTTTTGACATGGGCATCATAGTAGACAAACTCACAATAGTTGAGGAGCAGCAAATGTCAGGACCACCCCAACCATGGGTAGAGAATCAGCCTCTCACCCATTCTTGTCAGCAGCAGCCTCCTACTGTTGAGACGAACACTGAGGAGAATTCACATGTGTGGGAGGTAAATGGTGTGCAGTACACTAATGACCCCGCCAGGAAGAGGAACTTAGGGGACCGTTTCTCTTACCGGTGTCTCCAGACTTTCTACAACACATCAGTTACTCCTACACCACCTCCAACACCACAAAGCTCTGGAGCCAATTCTTCTCAAGCACTGGGGCAACAACAACAACAATATGCACAACAATAGACGTATCAGTTGGGCTAGCAGGGTCCACATTTTCAGCATCCTACCCAGTAGTAGCAGTACCATGGCCATCAGGGCCAATCTTCACATTTTTTCTTTCCTTCTTCACAGTATCAACAGTCATCTTCAGGTCCCACAGATTTTTAGAGACATATTCTTGAGGAGTTGTGTTCATATAGAAACGAAGTACAAGATTTGAGGGTTGATCTCAACCGTCTTTACTGTTTACATGACGAGCACAATGCCCTTTTTACATCCATTTCCTCTTAGATTCAGGCTATTCCCAATAGCCTGAACAAGACTCAGCAACAACAACGTTCTTTTGATTAGGTATACTACTCAGATTCTCAGAAATTTGAGCACGAGATCTTTCCGTTTGATTGTGTCAATCATATGTCTCTCAGGAGCGAACGTACTATGATCGTACTTGATCATGCAAGGGATATGTAGAGAATCAATTCTGGAGTTCAACCTAAGGAGACTTTAGAGGATGATGAGATAAGGTATTTTCAGTAGCATCTTCATCATGAGGTGGAGATGTCCAAGAGAAGAGAGAGGATGATTCATCTAGTATCACGATAGCATGAGGAAGATTCAGATTCTACAGAGGACCTTGCACCTTCGGTTGAGTATAATGCACATTCAACATGCATTCCCCAACCTTTAGTAGATGATTCACTATTAGATTCCAAATTTAATTTAAAAGATTCGATTGTGAAGAACTTAGTTTCCTGTAGTAAAAAGCATGTTTCTGTTTATGATTATGATTCTTCGCAATCTCCTTCTGTTTTTACTATCCCTTTTCCCCATGCTCTTACGTCAGAAAAGCGTAACATCAAGAAGATTCAAAAAAATGATTCACTTATGGCACATTTTTGCAAATATAATACTATGGCGAAAGTGTGATAGGATGAGTATGTGGCAAATAACCATGCATTCCAAAAATATCTGAAGCTTCATCGTACACCTAGCAGGGTAAGGAAAAAGAAATCGAATAGCTATGTAAAGACACATGTTTTGTCGGTTGCCACTACATTTTATATCAAGAATCAACAATTACCAAAGAAGAAGAGAGATCTAGGGGCACATTATGTGGTGAGTCATATTGATGACATCACATTTGCACACACTCTCTTAGATGATGGTTCTTCGATCAACCTGCTTCCATTTACCTTATATGAAAAATTGGAATTAGGTCCACTTCACAGATCTAGAACATTATTTCAATTTGCAGATAAGTCCATGAAAAGGCAAAGGGAGGGATTAAGAGCGTTATCATATCGATTGAGGGACATGATTACAGTGTGGACTTTACAGTCCTTGATATGGATATACCTAGTCAGTGGAGAGATTCATAGATCATTCTTGGGAAGTCCTTCCTTAGGATAGATGGTGCTTCTTGTGATTATCAGACAAGGATGATAAAGTTCTGTTATCTTGGTGGAGAGGTGGAGCTACAGATGAAGCAAAACAAATGGCAGCGACCAGACTCTAAGTTGAATACAAATTTTTCTTCTTCATCTGAGGCGGATTACAGACTTGTTAGCTCAGTTGGGATATGGAGGCAGAATCCGACATGATTGGGTGGGACACTCTCATCTGGAGAGGATAGTATACAAGATGCAATATGCAAGGTACGTGTGTATTCTTAAGTAATGGATTATCTATCTATTCCTATGATGACTTGTATTTGTCAGTTCATATCTCTGAGCAACAATCAAAAGAATTAGATTTAGAATCAGATATGGCTTTGGTCGATTTACCATGTTTCTTTGGCGATCTGATTCATTTGTCTTCTTCTTCAGTTCAGTTGGTGGACAAAACTACAAAGTTAATGCCACCTTCATGCAATACGAAATTATATTCCATTTCAGTTCAACCAGATTTGATTGGTGATTCCATATTACCAGCGTTGAAGCCACTACCTCCTACACTGAAGTATTCTTTTATTGCAGACTTAAAAATAGATTTCATCGCATCATTAAGTCCAGGTTGGCTGTAGAACATGAGTCTGGATTGCTTGAAGTATTAGAGTAGAATCGCAAGGTTATATGATGGATCGTGTCGGATCTCTTAGGTATAAACCCCGCACTCTTTCACACCACATTTTTGTTGAGGATAATGCTAGATCTTCCCATGAGTTCCAGAGGAGACTTAATCCAAATATAAGGGAAGTAGTTAAGAAAGAAACTGAGAAGTGGTGTGGAGCAAGATTTATTTACTCTATCTCTGATTTATAGTGGGTGTCCTCCCTACATGTTGTCCCGAAGAAGTCGAGAATTCAGATGTTCTCCAACGAAGAGGGAGTTGAGATAGCGACACGAGTACCCACGTCGTGGTGTGTCTGTATTGATTACAGACGCATGAATGTTGCGACCAAGAAAGATCACTTTCCCCTAATTTTTATTGATCGGATTTTGGAGAGACTAGTAGGGAAAGAGTTCTTATGTTTTCTTGACGGATACTCAAGCTACAATCAAGTATCCATCACCCATGAAGACCAGGAAAAGACCACTTTTACATGTCCTTTGGCACATATGCATTCAGGCGCATGCCTTTTGGGTTATGCAATGCATCAAGTACTTTTCAGCGATGCATGATTGCCATGTTTGTTGAAATGGTAAGGGATTTCCTAGAGGTTTTAATGGACGATTTATCGGTCAATGGTGATTCATTTGATTCATGTGTAGCACACTTGGACCGTGCTCTTCAGAGGTGTATAGAGGTTAATCTGGTACTCTCTAGGGGAAAAGTCATTTTATGGTTAAGGAGGGTATCGTGTTGGGGCATTGCCATCTCCAAGAAGGGAATGGAAGTTGACCCAGTCAAGGTGATGTGATCAGGAAACTTGATCCACAAACCAACATCAAATCAATGAGGTCATTTTTAGGGCATGTGGGATTTTATAGACTATTCATTCATGATTTTTCTAAGATTGCATGCCCACTGGCTGAGCTCTTAGGTAAAGACACTGAGTTTATTGTAGATCACAAGTGTCTAGAAGCCTTTGAGCTCCTCAAGAGAAAGATTTGTGAATTACCTATTTTGCAGGCTCTTAATTGGTCTCTTCCTTTTGAGATCATGACTGATGTCTCGGATTTTGCTATAGGATCCGTACTGGGACAAAGACGAGATTGCATCCCATTTGTGATTTACTGCGTGAGTAAAGTTTTGGATTCATCACAAAAAATATATATAGTGACAAAAAAAGAAATGCCCATCATGGTTTGGGCTTAGAGAAATTTAGGTCTTACATCTTGGGATCAAAGGTGACGATTTATATGGATCATTCAGCCATTATATATCTCATGGAAAAGGACATGATGGCACGTCTTCTTAGGTGGATTTTGTTACTTCAGGAGTTTGATATGGAGATTAGGGATAAGCCTGGAGTCAAGAATACAGTGGCTGATCATCTGTCAAGACTTGAGTTGAAGGATTCCTTTAACTTGGAGCCAATCAGAGAGACCTTTCCAGATGAGTCGATTTGCATTATCGATTTACTCCCTTGGTATGCCAACTTGGTGAACTATATTGTCTCCAAACAGGTTCCCCATGGTTGGACTAGGAGCAGCATTGATCGACCAAAGTCGGATTTGAGAAGATACCATTGAAGGATACATTCCTTTTCTTTGAAGGATTGGATTGTATCTGGAGGAGGTGTATTTATCAGGAGGAATACCAGAGTGTCCTTACGTATTGTCATTCACTTGAGACTGGAGGACACCATTTAATGAAAAGAACTGCCCGCAAGGTACTTCAATGTAGATTCTTTTGGCCGGCCGTGTTTAGAGATGTCGTTGATTTTGTACGGCCGTGTCTTGTATGTTAAAGGATGGGAGGGACAGTCGGCTATAGAGATGAAATGCCCGTGCATCATGTGATCTTCTACGATATTTATGATGCGTGGGGCATATATTCCATGGGTCACTTTCCAAATAGTCATGTATTTGAGTATATCTTGTTAGCGATGGATTATTTGTTGAGTTGGATGGAGGCTATCCCAACCTGGTCCACAAACAGTAGGATTGTATGTAAATTTATCAAGGACCATATAATATAAAGGTTAGGGATGCCTAAGGTTTTGATTTTTGATGGGGGGTAGCTATTTTGTGAATAGAGAGATGAGATCATTGGCTAAGGACTATCATTTTGAGCACAAAGTTGCTAGTCCTTACCATCCATAATCAAACGACATGGTCGAGGTTTCATATAGGGAGGTGAAGAGTATTCTTCAGAACTTGGTCCGTCCTTATGGGAAGGATTGGTCTCAGTTGTTGGACCGAGTTTTATGGGCATATACGACAACTTATAAGACATCTTTGGGTATTCTACCTTTTAGGATGATTTATGGCAAGCCATGCCATTTGTCCGTTGAATTAATTCACAAGTCTGAAGGGGCAATAAAGAAGATCAATTAGTATTGTCTCCTTGTAAAGTTGTGTAGAGACCTAAACCTAACGAGTTAGTGAAGATTCGTAATAGAGCATATGGCAATAGTTTGATCCATAAGGATGAACAAGAAATCTTCCTTCTTCTGAATAACTTATAATAAGACTCTTATCTTCCTTCTTCCGAATAAGGCCAAGGCAATGTCGGATTTGAAAAGCTGAATAAGGCTCTTATCTTACTTCTTCCGAAACCAGGGGCGACAGAAAGAATTGAGGACTTCAGACAGATTGCCCTTTCCAATGTTATTTAGCTAATTGTGGCGAAGATATTTGTTGTCATGTTGAGTAGAGTTCTCGAGAACATCATCTCCCCTCTTCAGTTGGCGTTCATTCCGGGGAGGCAGATTTTCGACAGCGTAGTCATGGCCTATGAGATCATTGCGGATTGGAAGAGAAGAAAAACGAAGGTTCTTCTATGGAAGGTGGACTTTGCCAAGGTTTATGACATGTTGGAATGGTGGTTTCTCTGGTCCACTTTGCATAGAAGGGGTTTCCCTGAGATTTGGGTGTCTTGGATGAAACTTTGCATCACCACTGCGTCGATGATGATCCTTGTGAATGGTCATCCAGAGGGACACCTTTTTCAGTTCCAAAGGGGTGTCAGACATGGTTGTCGTTTGTACCTTTGTTCTTTGTCATTGCTTCGGACGTTCTCGATTGCATGGTTGACTAGGTCTAGGTCTCTGGGATCACGAAGGGATTCTCAGCTGATGGCTTAATTATCCCTCTTCTTGAGTATGTCGACGACACAGTCTTCTTTATCGAGAGGGGAAAGGATGAGGCGAATGGTATGCCAATCACTTTGGATATTTTTAGGGAAATATCAGGTCTGGCTTTAAATCTTGGCAATTAAACGATGGTTCCTTGCGCTCTCAGATGATGAGGTACAACTATGTAGCATTGAGCTAAGCATGAAATGTGGTTCCCTCCCTATCCGCTATTTGGGGCCCTCTGTTGATCGACATAATCAAAATAACGGATTGGCTTTTAGTAGTGGAGAAACTGGAGAGGAAGCTTTCGGGTTAGAAGGCATCTATCCTCTCAAACGGTGGTAGTCTAGTTTTAGTGAAGGTGGTGCTTTCTTCTATTCTGATTTTATTCATGTCCTCCCGCCTTTTACCTATTGGGATTAAGAAGTGCCTTGCGAGGCTTATGCGAAGATTCTTGTAGAGTAGGTCTGGTCAGAGGGTTATGGGATGCATCTTGTGGATTGGGAGTCTGTCACTCTTACGAAGGCAGATGGTGGTCTTCGTGTCGAGAGGCTAGACACAATAAATGGGCTTTGTTGTTGAAGTGGGTTATCAAAATTTGGGGGAGGGATGAAGATATATGTTGTAATCTACTCAAATGCATGTATGACATTTCACGCCCTTCTTTCTTTGCAATTATCCCGGGTACGCAGCCTTCTGCTCTCTGGAAAGGGGTGATGAAGGTTATGTCGTGGTTCCTTGCGCTTTTCTGCCCCATCCTTGGGAACGGTGAGTACTTTGCATTCTAGATGGATGATTGGTCAGGAGATGGTCTGCTTTGCATTCGTTTTCCACGCACTTTGCTATGGCGACAGATCGTGAGGTTCGCGTTGCTTATTGTTGGAGTGATGGTAATTGGATGCCCCTATTTTTTGTGAACTTTTCTGATCAACATATGGAAGAATTCTTGATCTTTATTGACTCACTAAGGAATTTTGGGGGACCATCTGATGGGCGTGACCACCGGGTTTGGAGAGGATGCTCCTTCTCTGTTAAGAAGGCCTACGGGGTGATTTATAGACTGCCTCCTTCGAGGTCAGATGACATGGTTAGAGATTGTAGCTTTATTTGGACTCTTGGACTTCCAGAGAGGATCATATTTTTTCCTTTGGCTTCTCAGGCAAAAGAGATTAATGATGAGAGATCATTGTGCTAGATTCTTCGAGGCAATTCGAATAGATACATTCTTTGTGAGAATGGAATTGAGTCCGTTGAGCATTTTTTCTTCCTATGTCCCTGTTCATCACCTTTTTGGGGAGATTTCGACCTATATTGGATATGTGTTCGGAGCCTTGAATCTTTTTGGGCATCATTGCTGGCGGGACGGCAGCGTCAGAGGAAGACTTTACTTAAGCTCCTAGCAGTCGTTTGGTCTTTCTGGCTTGCTCGAAATGCTCTTCTTTTTTCGGGACAAAGGTTCTGTAGTGAAAATGTATGCATCCTTTCCAGGAACGTACTAGAGTCATGTCTTCTGTAACACTCTAAGGTTGTTGTTAGTGTTTTATTAATTCAATGAATTGGGACGGATACCATCGCGTGTTTCCCCCACTTTTGACTTCAAAAAATAGTTTGATCTATAAAGACAAAGTTAAAAAGTGGCATGACTCGCATATTAGATGCAAGAACTTTGTCGCATGACAAAAGATATGGTTGTTTTATGCTAAATTACGAATTTTCCATGGGAAATGGAAATCCAAATGGACAGGTCCTTATATAGTTAAGGAAGTGCATGGTAATGGTAGTGCAGAGATTGCAAATATTTCAGGTAGTTGATGGGTCGCAGATCTACCCTTGTTAATATTGTCTAATTGACTAGTTTCGTTGCAGTCGGGTAAATCCAGATCGATCAAAAATAACCGCACAAATCGATGAATCATCGAATGAATTAATGCGCTATTTTATGTTTGTTTAGCCTGGGCAAGCCCTAGGGTCGACTCAAGGAGGCAAAGGAACAACTCGGGATCAAATTAGAGGGATTAGATCATAGTTTTCCAAGTGGGATTTTTTTATTTTTTTATGCAATAAACATGCCAAATGCACCGATGCGGATGAACTAGGTTATTAAGAAAATCAACAGCTTAGCCAAAATTAATTTTAATATGAAATTAATCCAAATCAGACAAATTGTATTTTTCTTATAAACCTAATTCAATGATTAATGAAAGATAGATTTTTTTTGGAATTTTTCGGTTTAAAATGCACAAATGAAAAATGCACACTTTTTTGAGGTTTTTATATAATTTTTCATGCAAATTATTTGCAAAAATTATGAAAAAATTATTGGAAGATAAACATGATGAAATGAAGCTACACTAATATTTTTGGAATTTTCTGACACTTTTTGAATTTTTATGAATTTTTTACTGAAAATAGAGTGACTGCGGGTATTTAATTCCTAATAAATCCAAGAAGTTAAATTATCCAGAGATTGATTTATCTCTAATAGATATTTCAATAAGGAATCCAGGAGACTTGAAATTTCTCGAGAATATTATTCGTGGAATTAATTAAGAATCAATTACAGAAGTCACTCTATAATTTATTTTATACACAAGACAACTCTTAATTGGATGAAATTTGGACTTAATTAAAGCACACTTAGACGCGTCATTCATAATTTTTTCACAATTTTTGGAGCAATAAATATAGCTGTATGAATTTCAGAGCTTAAATGGGCAAAATATCACTGATTTTCGATTTATGAATTTTAATAAATTATCAGATGCTCACAAAAATATAAATAAATAGCCAAAACGTTCAGAATTAATCAGTCAACAACATGTTATTTTTCGTTAAATAAAATAATGCCAAATGATTGTCCAAATTAATGTTCAAAGTCAGGGGTGTCAATGCAATACTGAAAATAAAATGTTAAACTGAAAATGTGCACGGGGGCACTTTTGGAAATTCGATAACGTAAGGGGTAAATGTGCAATTTTCACAAATATAATAAAATAGAAAATAAAAGACATGTTCCTATCTTGGAACCCAATTAGGGCACGCAGAGAGGGGTTGTGGATTGCGGAGAGGCTAGTAGGGCGGCGACAGCCGCACGAGGGAGCGACGGCGGTATGCCGTGCGGTGGCGAGGCGTGATCAGCGGCGATGGAGCATCTGGTCGCGCGAGCCGCGCGACAGCTGCTCGCGGCTGGGAGGCGCGGGGCAAGGTGGCGGTCGGGGAGGAGTACGTGTCGCGCAAGGAGGCTGAATGGTGGAGGCGTGGGACGGCGCTCTCGCCACTGGCGGAGGGCGACGTCGGTACGACATCGACGCGGCACGAGGTCGGAACGGGCGGCGTGAGGTCGGTGTCGCGGCGTTAGCGCGGCTTGGAGGCGGTCGGCCGAGGGGTTGGAGCAGCTCGGCTGCGCGGGGAGGAGATCGGGGGGCGACGCCGTCACACCTGCTGGCTGCAGGCGGCGCGAGCAGCCGCTGGAGAGGCGGCCAAGCTGGAGGTGGCCCGCGTTGGTGCCTCGAGGAGCGGGCCTACCTGGACGGGCGGCGATGTTACAAAGGAGGGCCGGCGCGAGGGCGGTGAAGCGAGGGGCGCGTGAGGCGGAGGAGACGGTGCCGCTGCTGGACGGCGGTCGTGGTCTGGCGGCCGGCCGCGGTGAACGGCGGCAGCTGGGATGGCCGTTGCAGGCTGCTCCTGCCTTTTTTATTTTTTTATTTTAAATTTTTTTGTAAACAGGAAATAAAATGCAATACAAGATGCAATGGAGTGGTGGTGTATAATGTGATGATGATGTGGTTTTTGTGCGATGATATGGTGATAAAAAAATACGATGATAATGATGGTGGTGATGTGATTATGGTGGCGGTTAATGATGTGATTTTTTTGTTTTGTGATGAACAAGATAAACAAATAATGTTATATAAAAAATTGACAAAGAAAAGTTGAGGGACTACTTACCTGTGATTCGTCGAAAGTGGAGTCGCGTCATGCACTTCCGTCGTCGTGGCCTCGATCCGACTCGGCAAAAATTCGAAGAAGCTATGCGGCTTGGATGCGGCTGTGACGAGGTCGATCTCTCTATCTCGGATCTCGTCAAATATGATGGAAACCGTCGTCGCGTCGAAGACTTAATTGGTGGTTGTCACCGTCGAGCAGGCTGAGCTGGTGGTTCCCTTTCTCTCTCGATTATGGCGGATGATGAACAATGGAGGAGGGGATGAGAATATAAAGAGGAGGGGGGAAGTTAGAAAAGAGATGGAGAAAGTGGGGTAAGTGTGGCTTGGAGTAGAAGGCAAGTAAGGAGGAAGAAGTAAAAGGGGAATAAATAATATATTATAATATAAGTAAAATAAATAGACTACTAAAAAGAACAATAATTAAAATAATAATAATAATAAAATAATAAAATTCGAAAATAATAAAAATAAATCTGAAAATAAAAAATTGGGGTGAGATGTGGCGGCTCCAGGAGCCGCCACATGTCGCTCCTAGAAAATTCAAAAACTAAATGTAAAGAAAATAAAAAAGAAATAACAAAAGAGATTAAATCAAAAAGTGGTCAACACAAAAGTTGCTCGTCTCGACGAGATCTACAACTTTTGTGAAGGGCCGAAAATCAAATGAAATCATCTGTACAAAGTGTATTTTTGGGTGGTACCTTATAGGTATAAAATACCACATTTTTCCTTTTGCAATTTTTTGTCATTTTTCAATAAGAGAAAAATTAAAATAAAGTTAGATAAAATACAAAAAGAATATTTACAACTTAATCTATTTATTTTGTTTTTGGTTTTTAATAATGAAGAAAATAAAAAGATAAAAATAAAGGGCAAAACGATCAATATGTACAATACACAAAAGGGCCCAAAACCCAAGTTTTGCATACGAGCCTCGATTTTAATGAAATTGGTCTTGTTTCGAAGGTTTTTGAATGTATATTACTTTAAAAGTGAGTAGACCTAATTCGGAGGTTTTATGAGAGAGATATGTTTATTCTAAGGTCTAAGGTTTCCAACTGGGTTTGGGGTTTTATTGGGTAATTTTACAAGTTAGTATTTTTTGATATTTTTCTTTAATTAGTGTTAGTAATATATACACTATGGAGTTTATTTTATTGAATTTAGAGTTAGTATAAAATATATACATAAAGGGTATTTTAGCTAATATATAGGTGAATATTTACAAGAAAAATTGGATTCTTATTTAATGCAAATATGGATGCTAAAATGTAGATATTATGCTTGAATGCATGAATGCTAATTATGCAATATAAGTAGAAATATGCCTCTAATTACTCGAGAACAAAGCTCTATTTTCAACTTTTAGAGTGATGAATTAGAGATTCATCAACCCCCTATACTTAAACCTTGCTCGTCCCCGAGCAACTAAATGAAGTGCAAGAGTGAAATAAGATTGGGTTCCATACCAAGGTCATGAACAAAAGTTGAAAATGGGGCTTGACTCTACCTTTGGATTAATTGTGTGGTGGGACCTCATTGGGACCTGAACTTAAGACCTAACAGACTTCAAGTTCCACAAGTCTTCTATTCAAGATGCCTCAAAAGTCAGGTTAGAACAAATTCTTAAACGCAAATTTCTGATGACTATGATTCTTACTTGAACTGTGTAAATGTAAAATATCTCTCTACATCAGAAATGGCTCAGAACCAGCCTCCTCTAACAAGGTAACTCAAATAACCCGGTCCAGTAACTCTTTCCCCGAGGAGCGGGGTATTCCCTTCTAAGTTCAAGTGCGACCGGCTCAAGAGGAGGGGGTAGAGAAAAGAATGGACGGTAGCCAGTGTAGCTACCTATCCCGGGATGCCTGACCAGTGTAGCCAAGTCATCCAGCTGCAGACTTCTTGCTAATATACATACTCCAACAAGAATTTTTTTTTGCCTGTCTATTTTTTAGAGTTCTTGCATTTTTATTTTTTTTCCTTCTTTTTTTGTAACTATATACAAGGTGCAGCATGTACATCAGGAGTTTTTCCTCTTGAGCCAGTAGACTATCCCTCTTTTGAAGCATTATTGCAACCCACAGCGTCCCCTCCTCAGACTTCAACACCACCAGACTAGGTTGAGATGCACTACCCTCCCTAGAGGAGGACGGATGTTTCCACCCGTGTGCTACTCGAAGCTAAAGGATACGACCTCCTCACCACCTCATCAATGAAGAGCTACATGCATTGTGCTTGTCCAAGTTAGGTCACTGTCTAAAAGAATCATGCGTGTGCACGAGATATTCTACTTAGACTAATCAAGATGACGTGAACATAGACTTGCGGACTCAAAGAATTAAGTCACTTGACCTGATAAATCTTAACTCCAGTTCCTATAAGGTTCCTCTGAAATTAGGTGGATTAAGGTCAAATCAAGTCCATCCTCAATATATATTCATAACTTGATTCAGAACCCACTAGCTTTTCACCTTGCATATGCAAGATATGCAGATGAGGTGCAGATGACATGCTATGAATGAAATGCAAGACCATTTTTTTAAATGCAAGGATGAAAAAGTAAATAAGAAGCCTTTATTTTCAATATTTTATTTTCTGCTATACAACAATTTTTAGTTTGTAATAATATACAAGTTTTTTTTGTATACCTCCTATTTTATAACAAATTTTACAAAAGTATGTTTTACAAAAATTTTACAATTTTTTTATACAAGTAGTATACATATAGTACAATTTTTTTCAATGTTTACCCACCTCGTAATTATTGCATAATATATACAAAAATACGTGAAAGTACGAGCTATGGGTAAAGTATATATGTAATATATACATGCCCCCTATACTTAGCGTGTGCTATGTCCTCAGAGCACGAAAAGCGATGAAAATGACATAGTTCATGCTAAGCATAGGAGAGCTAAAATTACAAAAAGTATAGAAGTCGCACCTCCCCCCTATACTTAGGCTCTAGCAGCCTAAGTGTAGAAGAAGATCAAAAATGGGGCGGACGAGGGCAAGAGGGGAAATGGATGAGTATACACATGGCGGGCATCAGTCCCCCCTATACTTAGGCTCTGGTCAGCCTAAGAATAGGACATGAGTGAATATGAGAACCGATGTGATCTAGAGGATGTATAGTGAATAGATGCGGGTCACTCTCCCCCCTATACTTAGGATATGGTTATCCTAAGTATAGTCACAAAATGAAATGATATGGAATCGGGGCGAGTGAATCGAATCACTGGAAAGGGTGGGAGAGAAAGTATATACAAGAAAGAGAGAGAATATACAAGGATTAAGAAGGTTTGTGACGAACCTTCTTGCGGACGCGAGGAGGTGGATAAAATACATATGTGTCACTGTCGGAATCGTCCTCAGATGAATAATAGTGAGGTGTAGGGATCGTCCAACGAGGGTCGACACACCGCTGCTTGCTTAGATACGGCTTGAGAATAACCGAACTGAGCTCACTCATGTAAATCACCTTATCCGGACCAGATGAGGACTCCTCAGAAAATTCCTTCTTTGGTGTGTTGAAGGAAACTTTCTTAGTCGGTTTTCTATAACCTAAATCATTGAGATGGAGTGGAGAGTGACGCGCCTTGAGAGGTTGAGGGAACACCTCGAGGAATCAATTCTTGACTTCCTCTCACTAGATAGCCGACTAGAAGAGGGAGCAACCATATTTTTATGTGGAGTCAATTTAATCTTGGTTGTTTCCTTTAAAGGTCCGGGACATGGTGTGGTGCTGACCATGGGTTCCTCTTCAGATGAGTCACCATATAGATTGTAATATTCCTAAAGGGTCAGCACATGTCTCGGGAAGGTGCTAGTGGTCTCAGTTGGCTTGGCATTATTGGGCTCTTGTGCCGGATCATTAAAATGGTCAAGGCAATCAATAAAGGCTATGGTTGACTTAATGATAGCTTCTGATCGTGAGTCCTCCTTAGAAGTTGTCCCAATGGTGGTGCAAGCAGTTGATGAAGTGAAGGTGTGGGGAGTCTCAAAACCAACGGTCGTCCGGGCAGTCGGTCTCTCAGGTGTAGCAAAGAGGTGGGACTCATCTACCTCTCGATGGTCACGACTGTTAGCGGATGTGCGGGTCACCTTAGAGTAAAGTGTATCAAAGAATGGGTGAGGTCGGAGTGCTCCCAATGCTGAAAAATTGATCTCCCGAGTCTCGTAATCTTCAGTCGCTTTAGCTGAGGCTAAGAACGACTTCCCGAGAATAATCGGAGACTGGATAAATTCTCCTCGGTGCTCGATGTCAATGATCATGAAGTCCACCTGGAGTAGAGCACCTTGAAAAGTAATGATGACTGAAATATTTCCTCTAGACCGTTTGATGGATCGATCAGCTAGCTGAATGATCTCTCTCAATTTTCTGATTGGCCTGAGTTTGAGCTTGTCAAACACAGAGGTCGGGAGGATATTTATCGGAGAGTCATCATCGATTCTTGCATGGGTAAAGATAGTGTCTTTGATTTCACATTCCACCCTAGGCAACCGCTTCACTCTGCGGCTCTTGGTCTTTCTCCCCATGACCAAGGAGGTGGCCATAGACACTATGTGTCTTTCAGTCCTTGTTCTATTAGTACCTGACCTCTTGGGGATCAATTTACTCTTTACAAATTTCTTGACGCCGGGGAAGTGATCTATGGCCTTTATTAAGGGAAGTTTGAAAATCAATTCTTCATCGAGTGCTTCCCTTAGGGTAGGATCCAATTTTTCTAAGTCTTTTTCATTTTTAATTTTTTTATGGATTTTTCTGATTTTTCAATTTTGTGGTGTTTTTGGTGGATGAATGATCAGACTCTGGATTGGAGGGTGAATGGTTAGTAGAAGAGGGAGATAGAATGGACTTCAGCTGTACAAATGGTGTGGGTTCCCTAATTCTTGCTCGATTTTCAACATCAGATCTACTTACTTCCTTCTCCACTTTCATACCCAGGCTAGCCGAAATTGAGTGCAATATTTCCATGACATCTCTCAACTTGTTACCAAATGATCCATTTTGCTTAATAAGTCTAGAGATATCATCCTCCACAAAATTCTCATGACAAATCATGGGAGAGTTCTGCTCATTTGGAGGATACTGCAGAGATATTGAGGTTTCATACTCAACATACCTAGAATCTTGCATGTAATTATGTGTCGAGTATGGAACATCCAGATGGCAAATATTGGTCGGAGCCTCATATGATGAAACGGGGACTGATAAATCTAGCTCATGAGTCCAATCTTGTGAATGTATAGGCTCTTCGAATGTGTGACATGAAGGCTGGTTAATGGAAGCTTGATCACTAAAGTCAATCAAGTCTGGGAAATCATGATGTACAAGCCTCTCCATTCGGGATATTTGATCGACCAAGTTATGCCCTAAGGTCAAGTCGGGATGTGTATATGCAAATTGTTGTATGGTCCCTACTTGAGGTGAGAATGAAGTATGCGGGGGTATATAATTTTTCCAATCATTTGTCTCAGAAGTGGCTTGCTCTTCATTCGATTCTTTGATTCCTGCAAGCTCTCGAGAGTAAGGACAGTCAGCCCAAGGTGGAAGGGGATCCGGAGTGTTAGAATATGGAGTAGGTGAGAAATGCGAAGAAGTGGAGAAGTCAGTCGAAGTTCTGACTTCATAATCGGGTTGAGGTGGAACCGACCACGGGTAAGGTTCTCTTGTGGATGGCGGAGGATATATGGAAGAAGAGGAAGGTGAAGATGAACGATATATGGTCGAGAAGGAATGACCAGAGGTCTCAGGGTATGGGGACCAATATGCCAACATCTTGAGGAGGAAAGGATGTAAGCAGAACGAGATAGAAAATATGTAATTACACAGGATAACACACACGTATAAACACAAATACAAACGCAAGAGCAAACCCTGAGTTCACAATCAACACGGTGAAGGACTCAAAACTGAGTCCCATTAGTCTGGTTGATTTTAAATGTGATTTTCAGACAAGTAGCAAAGGTTACGCAGGCCTATAGGGAAGTCGGCTAAAAAACCGGATGCGTCTTCCCTGTTTAACCTGTCGCCTTAGATACCAACACCCTTCCTTTCTTCGCTCCTATCCCAAGTTGATGGATTCAAAGACCATACCCCTATCTACCTGCAAGAAGGCGGAGGCTGACAAGGCTAGAACTTCGCCCCGAAGGGTTACTAGCAGCTTGTCACGGAGTACTGCTGGTTCACCCCTGACTACCTGTAAACAGGCGGAGGCTACTTGGTACTAGTCGATGAACCTGAAAATATTCAACTCGTGATATTTGTTAGGATCAGTTGGTACGTGATATGGAAGGCGGGGATTTGGGCTCTGCCTTAAGGTGTTCACACACACTCAAGTACCCTCACTCAGCCTGAAAACAAGGTCGGGGTTAATCTGCCACAAACAAGGGTTAATTTTAGTCAAATTTTTTGGTCCAATTCAATTAGGAGTCCTGATTTTAGAGATTAGTTATCATTGATGTTAATCCACACAAGCAATCACGTCTACCGTCCAGTCCCAATTCCTTTATCCTAGGTTAGAAAACCGAGAGAGAGAGAGAGAGAATCGGAAAAAGCCGATGCAATCGAGAGAACGATGATGAATGCTCAAGTAAGAATACTTACAGTGCCTCCAGCTCTCTACAATGCAGGATGCAAGACTGAATTGAAATTTTACACTAAATGGAATGCAAGCGACGAAAAGTCGCTCCTAGATAGGCAGTTCTATTAACGAGTGAAGAACGAGTTGATTTGACTAGATTTGTGGTCTAAGTGCGTCTTTTAAGTGATGTGTAGTCCTAGAAAATTACGAGCACAAGCAAATCCTATAGTGGCTCGAGGAGCCGCTAGTGCAAGCCTAGTCTAGAAATTCAATCCACACAGCAGATAGGGACATGGTTCCACTATGTTTACACGCGCGAGAACCCAAACGAGATCCGTTGTAAATGCAGACACTTTTTTTAAGTTACAAAAATCTTTTTGACGTTCAAACTGACTTGATCCAAGAATCGTCGGCCTCCGGTGCACTTCGAGTTGCGTCGACTTCAAGAAAGCCGCTCCAAGTCCACCGGGCCCTCGCACAAAAAGATACAAAAATGTTAGAGAGAGATATCAAAATATATACAGAAATCATCAGAAAAATAATTAAGGAAAAAAATAGATAACTACATGATGGCTCGGGGGTCAGCCTGCCCGAGTGATTGGAAAACGTAAATCTAATTGTCTAAGGTGATCCTAAGACATTAGCCTCCCGACAACGGTGCCATTTGATGGGTCGCGGATCTACCCTTGTTAATAGTGTCTAATTGACTAGTGCATTGCAGTTGGGTAAATCCGGATCGATAAAAAATAACCGCATAAATCGATGAATCGTCGAATGAATTAACGCGCGGTTTTATGTTTGTTTAGCCTGAGAAAGCCCCATGGTCGACTCAAGGAGGCAAAGGAACAACTCGGGATCAGATTAGATGGATTAGATCGTGGTTTTCCAAGTGGGATTTTTTATTTTTTTATGCAATAAAAATGCCAAATGCACCGATGCGGATGAACTATGTTATTAAGAAAATTAACATCTTAGCCAAAATTAATTTTAATGTGAAATTAATCCAAATCAGACAAATTATATTTTTCCTATAAACCTAATTCAATGATTAATGCAAAATAGATTTTTTGGAATTTTTGGGTTTAAAATGCACAAATGAAAAATGCACACTTTTTTGAGGTTTTTATACAATTTTTCTTGCAAATGATTTGCAAAAATTATAAAAATTTAACTGGAAGATAAACATGATGAAATAAAGCTACACTAATATTTTTGGAATTTTCTGACACTTTTTGAATTTTTTATAATTTTTTACTGACAATAGAGTGACTGCGGGTATTTAATTCTTAATAAATCCACGAAGTTAAATTATCCAGAGATTGATTTATCTCTAATAGATATTTAGATAAGGAATCCAAGAGACTTGAAATTTCTCAAAAATATTATTCGTGGAATTAATTAAAAATCAATTACAGAAATCACTCTATAATTTATTTTATGCACAAGACAACTCCTAATTGGCAAAATTTGGAATGTAATTAAAGCACACTTAGAGGCATCATTCACAATTTTTTCACAATTTTTGGAGCAATAAATTAGTTGTACGAATTTCAGAGCTTAAATGGGCAAAATATCACTGATTTTCAATTTTTGAATTTTAATAAATTATCATATGCTCACAAAAATATCAATAATTAGCTAAAACGTTCAGAATTAATCAATCAACAACATGTTATTTTTCGTTAAATAAAATGATGCCAAATGACTGTCCAAATTAATGTTCAAAGTCAGGGGTGTCAATGCAATACTGAAAATAAAATGTCAAACTGAAAATATGCACGGGGGCACTTTTGGAAATTCGAGAACTTAAGGGGTAAACGTGTAATTTTCACAAATATAATAAAATAGAAAATAAAAGACATGTTCCTATCTTAGAACCCAATTAGGGCACGTAGAGAGGGGTTGCGGATTGCGGAGAGGCTAGGGCGGTGGCAACCACACGAGGGAGCGGCGGTGGTGCGCCGTGCGGCGGCGAGGTGTGATCAGCAGCGTTGGAGCGTCCGGTCACGCGAGCCATGCGGTAACTGCTCGCAGCTGGGAGGCGCGGGGAAAGGTAGCAGTCGGGGAGGAGTACGTGTCGCGCAAGGAAGCTGAAGGGCGGAGGCGCGGGATGGCTCTCTCGCCGCTGGCGGAGGGCGACGTCGGCACGACGTCGGCATGACACGAGGCCGGGACGGGTGGCACGAGGTCGATAGTGCGGCGTTAACGCGGCTTGGTGGTGGCCGACCGAGGGGTTGGAGCAGCTCGGCGGTGCGGGGAGGAGATCGGGGGGCGACGCCGTCACACCTGCTGGCTGCAGGCAGAGCGAGCAGCCATTGGAGGGGCAGCGAAGCTGGAGGTGGTGCGCGTTTCTGCCTCGAGGAGCGGTCCTGCCTGGACGGGCGGTGATGTTATGGAGGAGGGGCCGGTGCGAGGGCGGTGGAGCGTGGGGCGCATGAGGCGGAGGAGACGGTGCCGCTGTTGGACGGCGGTCGTGGTCTGGTGACCGGCCGCGGTGAACGGCATCGGCTGGGATGGCCATCGAAGGCTGCTCCTGCTTTTTTTTGTTTTTGTTTTTAATTTTTTTTTGTAAACAGGAAATAAAATTCAATACAAGATGCAATGGAATGGTGATGTATAATGTGATGATGTGGTTTTTATGCGATGATATGGTGATAAAAAATACGATGATAATGATGGTGGTGATGTGATTATGGTGGCGGTTAATGATGTGATTTTTTATTTTGTGATGAACAAGATAAAGAAATAATGTTAGATAAAAAAATTGACAAAGAAAAGTTGAGGGACTACTGATGAATCCACATTTCATCATCTTTATTCTATCATTTTGGCATCAAAAACCCTAGCAAATGCCTGTAAATAGCATTAATATCATCATCTTAGCATTCATGCATATGCATCATATTAGTGTATAAAATACTGTAATTAAAGCCAAAATTATAGAATAAAGAAAGAAAAGAAAAAGAATAAAATATTGTAAATATTTTAGGACCCGAAACCCCGAGACCTAGGCATCTTGATGAATAGGTCGACAAGGAATAAAGTAGGGGGAGATAAGGGCCAAATACCTGTATGTATTCTATTCATTCTTTATTCATTTTGGGGCCTATTTTTGGTTCCACTTTTTATACATTAAATAAAGAATCTTTACATGAAAGTTGTAGATAATTAAATAAAGAAAAATACAAAATTGATTTCACAGAAAAATAATGTACAGATAAAAAGTTATAGTCTGAATAAGAATCCAGAATCCCAACTTCCCAGACCCGTATCTCACAACTGACGACTCCAAATGCAGCATACTCACCTTTAATTGTATATAGAATAAAATAATCTATCCAATGGTGGTGGTTTTGCATTTAGCGGAGCTACGGTTTGAAAGTTGAGTTTTGGACCCACATTGTACAGTGTACCGAATAAAATATTCAATTTATTCTTTATTCATTATTTTTATATTTTTATATTTTTATAATGATGTAATTAATACTTATAATAATTATGTGCATTAAAATCAGAATAAAAACATAAATAAAACTCAAATAAAAATACTGGTAGATATCACATACATAGGTATTATACCTATACTTATACCTATACTTTTTATACCTCTAATTTATTAAATATACAAAATAAATCAGAAAAATAAAATAAAAATATCTTTGTGTATATAAAAGTATTCTATAATTTTAGAAAATAATAAACAAAAATAAATAAATTAAAATACACAAAATAAAAATAAAATACTTAAATACATATGTATTATACCTATGTAGGAGTATAAAAGCAACTTGTAAAAATATACTTCATAAAAATAAATAAAAATCACTATAAATTACTTCATAAAAAAATAAACATTTTTTATTTTATAATTAAAAATTAATAAAATTGTCTACTATTTTTAAAATAAATTTTGAAGGCATTTTTGCCAGGATTTTCCTGGTTGGTCCACGTGGACCAACCAGGGGGCTGGGACTGTTGACCAAGGTCAACAGTCTGTCCTGGCTTCTGTAGCTCTGTCACACCTAGGTTTTTGTCCGACTTCACGAATTTTCCTAGGTCGGCTCGTGCCCCCTTTGACGTCGAATCCTACATGGAATTTGTACCGTGTACATCCGTGATTCCCGCCGACTTCTTAGATCCTACCAGATCTTTTTCATCCGCCCGTGACTCCTCCTCGAAGTTCACCCCTCGCCACATCTCAAAACCGAACCCCCCTTCTTCCTCTTCTCTTTGAACCGCCTTTGGCCTGAGCCAATCCCTCCGAGGCCTAGCTGCGGGATCCCCTGTGACAGAGGGCCGATCTCCAACCTTGTCGAGGTGCCTACCTAGCTCGGCGGCGTGTTTCCAACTCGATCTCCGGCCTCGCGGCCGTGAGGTTTCTTCCTCGGGTTCTACAGCCCTTGAGGTTGTGTTATTCTTGTTTTTCTTGCTTGTTGAGTAGCTGTATCCCATAGCTTTTATTTCGTGCATTTTTCTTTACATTTAGTCGCACCATTAGTGTAGATTCCTCGTCAAACACTTCGCCGAAGCCCTCGAGCTCCGACCACCATCGCCGAACCTCCACACACACCATCACCGCCAATAAAAGCTGCTGCCTGCTTGCTAGATATCTGCCACCTTTGTTGTTTCATTTGCAGGTGGAGAAGGGGGCGTCTGAGCCCCAATTTGACGAAGGAAGACCCCCCAGGTCGGCAGGAGCTTCATCGAGCAGCCGAGGGCCATCCGTTGGCCTTCGGACCGATCTGAACCACCTGGGAGTCAGGGAGGAGCAGCTGGAGGCAACCACGACCTTTGGCCGTGGTTTTAGTTGCTGGAGGAGGCCCCTGCGCGTGAACAAAACTCGGCTCGGCCGAGTTCTTCCTTCGTGTTCTTCCAGTTCCACCCACGGCCGTTGGATGGCTCCTGTTCTTCCAAGATGATGCAGTGCCGTTAGATCCCCGTGAGCGCCGACCGTCCGATCTACAACGGGATCTAATCTTAGCCGTCACAAGCTGAAGGGATATCGGCGCGCCCGGGATCGCCACGTGTCTAAGTGGGATCAAACCCACCGTCTGATCTGCGCCTATAGCGTGGGTATTTTGCTATTTTCTCCCCCACGTTTTTGTATTTGTCAAGTAATATTGAATCTTTCATCTGCAGTGTTTTAACTTTTGTAAAAATTATTAAAACCCCCTGAACTTGCGTGGATTACACATATGGCCTTGCCAAGCACGCGCGCCTTGGGCATTTTGCAGGCTACCCCCGGGGGTTTTTGCTTATTAACGTTTAATTCTAAAACGTTCAGTTGCAGTGTAAAACTTTCTGGCCATTTTACATTTCAACCCCCAACTTTTGGGTTTTTGCACCTATGCCCTTCCCAGGCGCGCGTGCGACGCGCGTGAGCCTGGGAAGTTTTGCAAGAAAGCCCCTGCGGCTTTGGGAATTTGTGTTTAGTCCAGAATATATTTTATTCAGTACAGATTTTGTGCGAACATTGCAGTCGTGCCCCCATAGTTTTATCTATTTGCAATATAGTCCCTGCCAGGCCTTTCATTTGTGCTGTCTTGCTCTATTTAATTAAGGCCTCATTTTAAGTCCAAAAATCCTCAAAAAATAGGCTTAAGCTACTGGATGCTTGTACTTATACGCCCTATTTTTTAGTTTTTAATTTTATTGCTTTTAAATATTTACTAAAAATCAAAAACATGCTTTTTATTTACTGTCTAGCTTAGAAAATACCAAAAAATATCAAAATATCTCGAAAAATTCCAAAAAAAATCACTAGTGTGTCTTTTATCCTATTTTAGAGTCAGTCGAAAAATCACTAAAAATCTCAAAAGAAAAACCTTAAAAATTCAAAATACTCAAAAACTTCAAAAAAATATATAAAATTGTAGAAAACTCCAAAAAACACAAACTCAGTTCCTGTTTGCTCTATATTTCATTATCTTTATTTGAAAAAATTTTTGGTTGCTGTTTGCTAATCGTAATTCCTATTTTACTCATAGCCAGCACTTTTTTTACTGTTTTGTCTTATTTCAGTATTTGAAAATACCAAAAACACTTTGAAAAATACCTAAAAATCACAAAAACAGTAAAAAAAATCCTAAAAGTATCAAAAACATTTTATTTCTGAATTTTTGGTGATTTTTGCATATTTCTATAATTACTCTATCTTGTCTTTTATTACATTGTTTTAAATTCCAATATTGAAAAAGAAAAATATATAAAATATAAAATTATAAAAATCAGAAAATTAAAAATCAAAATACAAAATAAAAAAAATTAAAATAAAAAAACTAAAAATTTAAAACCCACAAAAATTTCTTTGCTTGCTTGCTTAGTGTAGACACTTCACACACATTCACTTGTGCACATTAATTTTGAATTACCCTGCTTGCTCCCTGTGTTCGAACTCTCTGCATACTTGCCCTTTACATCATTTGTGCAGAGTTAAAAATAAATTTTAACTCCACATTATTTCTAATTTATTGATCTTTAGTGTGGGTTAATTGTTGAATTTAATCGAGATTTGTGTGGTTGACACTTCAACTGAGTTCACACTTTGTGTTGAACTTAAGACCACCTAATTTCGGTTAAATCAAATGGCGCCGTTGTCGGGGAGCAACAACGCGTAGTTCGGGTTTTTGCTTGTGTTTGTGATTATTTGCCTATTTTTGCCGTATTCATTTGCTCATTCATTTGGTAAAATTGCTTGACTTGTCTAATCACTCTTCCTTGTTGGACTTTGTGCGAGGAACCGCGGATCGAGGGAGGCGCTCCACCCTAGGTGCATGCGCACCCACGGGAAGGCGGTGGGAAACTTCTGACCTAGCATCAAAGAAGGCAGGGAGGACTTGAGAAGACAGTCACCTTTTTGAGCATTTTTGTGCATTTATTTATTTTGTAATTTGAAGCGAGAGAGAGACCTTCTATTATTGTAATAATACAAGTACTCAGGACTGGACTTTCGGGCCCAATTTCCAAGTGTTTGTATACTTGGGGGCTCACCGCGGATTTTACGGTTTTCATCGCATCTTTCCCCCTTTGTTTTCTCGATTTTGTTTTCTTATTTTGTGTGATTGAGCCCCTAGTTTTAGGATTTCTTGCGATAGACTAAGGCCAAAAACCTAATATATTTGCATGTACCTATAGACTCGTTTGGCCTTAGTCAAATTTAAACAGTCTGTTCATTTATCTCTTAACCCGTGTGCCGTGAGCGAGCCCCATCAAGCGCTACTCCTGAACTCGAGTGTGTCGAGAAGAGGAGGGGTAAGCCAAGACCGGACTCTTAGGTTAAAGATAAGTGGCCGATTTGTGGTTCTTCACGATAATAGCAATTCCTGAAACTTAGGGCGATTTCATCGGCTTTGCATTTGTATATATATTAGGTTTCAATTCTGCTGAGCATCCCTGCATGTAGAGTGCTGGAGGCAAGGTGAGCATTTACGTTTTAGCATACATCATCGTTTTGTCGCTTGCATTGCTTTTCCGACTCTCTACCTCTGATTTTGATCACCTAGGTGCTAAGTAAAATTGACTCCTCGATAGGTTCGTGCATTTTTTTATTAAAAATCCAAAAAAAGTGATAACCAATAAAATTGGGACTGCTAATTTTACTTGACCCTAAAACCGATCAAAAGAAAAATCTTGTATTGGGGCGAGTAATCCCCTCATTGTCTTCGCTTTTACTTGCTCGCGCACACCCTAAGGACTGGTGCCCAATTCCCATCTTCAACCCCTAAGTGTGTGTGCAACTCTTTGACTTCTCACCTAATTCTAAAACAGACAAGATAAAAAGACCGCATTTGTGGTCTTCACCGAGTTGAGTAGGTGAATTGAGGGTTTGATTGTTTCATTTTTTGTTTGTGATTGTTTTGTGTGTGTACTAGATCTCCTCTGCGCATTCGTGCCTTTTCTCCACTCCTCTTGACTTGACCATCGTGCTCTCCTGAGCATTGTCTTTTATTTCCGAGATGGACCCCTGGAGCGTATTTTATCCGGACTTTGCGGATCCCTCGTTCACTCCAGCCGGTCCACCACCTTTTCCCCAAGAGGACTTTGTTCCTGACTTTTGTACATATCCGCCTCAGCCGCAGTATCAGGACTCAGATTTCTACCCACACCCACCTCCACCTCCGTATTTTCCACCTTCACATTCACCCGAGACTGATCTGTTGGAGTCACCTTTCATGGAATCCACCCTTGAGCACTTGACCCAGATGATGGATCATATGAGACAGAGGATTGACCACCTCACTAGCACAAATAAGAGCAACCATGATATTCCACCATTTGATGATATGGGTTCATTTGAGGATTTCCATGAGAGCTTGCAATCGCCAAAAATACAAAAAAACAAGAAAACTTTAAAAACACAAAAAGATTTCGGGAGACACATGATCGAGTCAGACTGTGAGGAGAGCGTCCACTTGCCAGACCATTTGACCACACAACCTTTCACACCCGGTCCCACCTGTGACCCCGAGGATGCCGCTGTACAGACTGCTCTTGGCATGCCTCGTGTATATGATGATTCCGACTTCCTCCCTTGTATGGAGGAGGTCCAAAAATTCAAAAAAATGTTGACTAAACCCTAAGTGGTGGCCACCATACATGAGATTATCAGTGCCCCACTTCAGCAGGCCATGACTGATTTATCTGCTCCTCTTCCCAAGAGGAGAAAGCGAAGGAGCAGATCTGAGCGTCATATCTTGACCATGGCCACTGCCCATGCCATTACACACCGTCCCATTCCCAAGAAGAGGAACACTGCCACACCTTTCATTAGCTGCATCATCTCTGACCACACATGTGATCACACTCTCCTCGACGGTGGTGCTTCGATTAGCATATTACCCTTCTCGTTGGTACATTCTCTTCACTTAGGGCCTCTCAAGAAGACCAGGATGATAGTTCAATTTGCTGATGGATCTATCAAGAGGCCGAAGGGTATCATTGAAAACGCCGTCATTTCGATTCAGGGTACGAGCTACCATGTTGACTTTGTTGTTTTGCCCATGGAGACCTACACTGGGGAGCACTCTCCAATCATCCTGGGACGACCATTCCTCGCCTCTGCGAGGGTCGTTATTGATTACAGATCAGGAGAGATTCGCTTCCGTCCTGCTGACGTGAGCAAAGCGTTGATCACCACATCCACTGCTGACCAGAGACCTGTACCTGATGTGACCACACCTATCTTGGCTGACCTCGAGGACCATGACCTTCATGATACTATCAGAGAATTTTGTTGTCTATTGGATTCCACTGAGACCCAAGAATTCCTCTCCAAGGAGGAAGACTTGGAAAGCATGGACCTCGGAGTTCCTTCTTCTGGGACTTGGCGTTGTGTTGATAACATCCGCGGGATTTACACGATCGACACCATTGAGCGGAGGGCAGATTTAGAGACTCGATAGGACGGACATGACTTGACTACTTTCACTGATGAGTCCGCTCCTGTTTACGCAGACACAAATGAGACAAAGGCCGAATTTGATTTGATTGCTTTTATTCGGGAATTCGGTCCTTTTGATGAGAAAGATGATCCGATCGAGATTATTGAGGACGAACATGACTCGACTACTTCCGATGATGATGAGTTCGTCCCATTTCACTTTGACACTAGCGAGACTCCCAAGGTCGGACCTAGTCACACTTCTTTCACTGATCCGTCTGTGCCTTCACACCCTAGGGCCCCTGAGGATCTTCACTCTGTCGACCCTGATCGGCTTCCGTCTACTGTGGACCCAGATGTCGACCTGCATCACACCAGATCTATTCCTCAACGGTCCCGCAAGAAGGTTCGCTTTCAACCTTCTTGACCATCTGTATATCCATCTCTGTTGTATATTCACTTTTATGTACCTCTGTTCTCTCTACCGTATTGCTCGTCCACCCATTCTCGTGTTTGCCTTACTTAGGACGTACTTTGTCCTAAGTATAGGGGGGTGGACGAGCCGAGTGTTCTTCCATCGTTCCGTGTCATCACTCCTGTCGTTGCCTATACTTAGGGCTTCTTTTACTCTAAGTATAGGGGGAGTGGTGTGTACATCCTCACAATCTCTTCATCTATCTGTTGATTTCTTTTCTTCTTTTCTTCTTTTCTTCTTTTCCTTTTCTATCTTCTTCATCTATCAAAAAGGTGCCGTCCTTGTAGACAGTTTTCCATACTTAGGACGTACTTTTTCCTAAGTATAGGGGGGTGTGCACCCCGAGTGGTTCTATTCATTTCGATCCTCTCCATTGTCTCCTCTCCTTGTCTATACTTAGGGATATCTTACCCTAAGTATAGGGGGAGACAATCTGAGTACGATCTGTTCATTCCCACCCTTGACCCTCCCTGCTTTGTGTACAGTCTGCTATACTTAGGATTATTTGATCCTAAGTATAGGGGGGACGGTCAACTTCTCATTCTTTTGTTCATCTCTTATTCATTTATTCTTTAGATTTTCCTATACTCAGTATGAGTTATGTCTTCTCTTTTCTCTCAGATCTATGGGGACATAGCTCAAGCTAAGTATAGGGGGGTCGTATATACTGTGTATATACTTTAGCCATAACTCGTACTTTCGTATTTTTCTAAATAATATGGCTAATCATTCTTTAAAATTCATTAAATTCCCTAATAAAAAGGTGTTTTGTTCCTCAAATTCTTTGTGTATTTACTGATTCATAAATCAGGTGAAAATGTTTTTTGCAAAATGTTTGAAAAATAGTTTGAAAATCTTTATGAACATCTATTGAAAACTATTTTGAAAATATTTTGTTACATGTTTTCAACCTTTGTAAAAATATTTTGATTATAAAATTATTTTCTTTGTGTGAAATAAAATATTTGAAAAATGATTTGCAAATGGTTTGAAAAATGGTTGCAAAAATATTTGAAAAATCTATAGATACTGTTTCGAAAGCCTTTGCAAAAATAATTTTCAAATGTGTGTACATGTTTGTAAAATGTTTGTAAAAATTATTTTGGACTATAGTTTTCAAAAATTGTGTGAAAAAGCTTGTGTCAAATAAGTTTGAGGAATATTTACATCACACCAAATTCCACTATATATATATGTATAAAACTGACCACTTACCCTTGTAAATTCTTAAAATCCACTTCTTGTATATATAAGAAGCACGCCCGTGTACATATTTTTCACCTAGCTTTTCAGCCAAAAACTTTTTGTTTTCAAAAATCCAAAAAAAACATTTGCAAAACTAAAACCCAAAAACATTTGAAAAATCTTTTCGAAAAATACAAAAAATGCATGCATCATCTTTTCAAAAAAAATCCATAAAAAGTTCAAAAATCTTGAAAATTGCATCACAAAAATATTTTCTGCATCGCATAGCATTCGCTTTTTTCGGATTGAGTTTGATAGTTGAACGAGTCTAAGTAAAATCCGGAGATTGGAGCTTGATTGGACCTTAAAATCTACCTAATAACAGGAACCTTATAGGAACTGGGTTTGAGGTACTTCAGGTCTAGTTGACTTAATTCTTTGAGGATCACGGGACTTGGTTCAATGGATTCTTGACTGCCTAAGTAGAGTATTTCGGAGCACACGCACGACTCTTGTCGATAATGACCTAACTTGGACACCTGCACCTTTCACAGAGCTCTCCACGGATGAAGTGGTGAGGAGGCAGTTTCCTTTGGCTTGGGGTAGCATATGAGGGTAGTACTTCTAGGCGGAACCTCTCTTCTTCTTCTAGTGAAGGAAGTGCGCCTCAACTTGGTCTAGTGGTGATGAAGGCTAAAGACAAAAGCCGTGGGTTGCAATAAAGCTTCAAAAGAGGGATAGTCTACTGGCTCAAGAGGAAAATTTCTTGTATATATGCTGCACCATGTAGATATGTTGTACAGATGCACTTAAAAAAAAGAAAAAAGAAAAAAAAGAACTCCAAAAAAGTGGTGGGTCGGATTGAAAATTTAATAACCCCACCGGAGTGTATATAGTCCAATAAAGCAAAAGCTTATGGTATCCATGTTACATCTCATGAAGCTTGCAGCGGGAGACTTAGCTACACTGGATGAGCTTCCAAAATTCTATACCTCTTATTCCCCCTCTTCTTGAGCCGGTTGCACTTGAACTTAGAAGGGAATACCCCGCTTCTCGAGGAAAGAGTTGCTAGACCGAGGCATTAGAGTTACCAGGTTGGGGGAGGTTGTTTCTTTGTTACTTCTGAGGTGGGGAGCTACATATCACTCACACTGTACGAGTCAGACTCATAGCCGTAAGAGTTTGCGTATGAGTTGAAGTATTTCTGACCTGGCTATTGAGGAGACTTGGACAGAGTCTTGGTATTCTCAAGGACTGTTGGATTTTAAATTCGGTTCTCACTAAGGTTCCGCCCACACTAAAATTCCAAAGGTCCGACTTAAGCTCCAAACTTTGATTTTGTGAAGACAAGTTTGATAACCAAATAAAATCTAAGTTCTTCTTTTTCTTTTCTTTCTTTTTCTTTTTGCACTTATTGCATAAGTGTTTGCTAGGGACTAGCAAAGGTAAAGTATAGGGGGATGATAAATCCACATTTCATCATCTTTATTCTATCATTTTGGCATCAAAAACCCTAGCAAATGCCTGTAAATAGCATTAATATCATCATCTTAGCATTCATGCATATGCATCATATTAGTGTATAAAATACTGTAATTAAAGCCAAAATTATAGAATAAATAAAGAAAAGAAAAAAATATTGTAAATATTTTATGACCCGAAACCCTGAGACCTAGGCATCTTGATGAATAGGTCGACAAGGAATAAAGTAGGGGGAGATAAGGGCCAAATACCTATATGTATTCTATTCATTCTTTATTCATTTTGGGGCCTATTTTTGGTTCCACTTTTTATACATTAAGTAAAGAATCTTTGTACATGAAAGTTGTAGATAATTAAATAAAGAAAAATACAAAATTGATTTCACAGAAAAATAATGTACAGATAAAAAGTTGTGGTCTGAATAAGAATCCAGAATCCCAACTTCCCAGACCCGTATCTCACAACTGACAATCCAAATGTAGCATACTCACCTTTAATTGTATATAGAATAAAATAATCTATCCAATGGTGGTGGTTTCGCATTTGGCGGAGCTACGGTTTGAAAGTTGAGTTTTGGACCCACATTGTACAGTGTACCGAATAAAATATTCAATTTATTCTTTGTTCATTATTTTTATATTTTTATATTTTTATAATGATGTAATTAATACTTATAATAATTAAGTGCATTAAAATCAGAATAAAAACATAAATAAAACTCAAATAAAAATACTGGTAGATATCACATACATAGGTATTATACCTATACTTATACCTATACTTTTTATACCTCTAATTTATTAAATATACAAAATAAATCAGAAAAATAAAATAAAAATATCTTTGTGTATATAAAAGTATTCTATAATTTTAGAAAATAATAAACAAAATAAATAAATTAAAATACAAAAAATAAAAATAAAATACTTAAATACATAGGTATTATACCTATATAGGAGTATAAAAGCAACTTGTAAAAATATACTTCATAAAATTAAATAAAAATCACTATAAAATACTTCATAAAAAAATAAACATTTTTTATTTTATAATTAAAAATTAATAAAATCGTCTACTATTTTTAAAATAATTTTTGAAGGCATTTTTGCCAGGATTTTCCTGGTTGGTCCACGTGGACCAACCAGTGGGCTGGGACTGTTGACCAAGGTCAATAGTCTGTCCTGGCTTCTGTAGCTCTGTCACACCTAGGTTTTTGTCCGACTTCACGGATTTTCCTAGGTCGGCTCGTGCCCCCTTTGACGTCGAATCCTACATGGAATTCGTACCCTGTACATCCGTGATTCCCGCCGACTTCTTAGATCCTACCAGATCTTCTTCATCCGCCCGTGACTCCTCCTCGAAGTTCACCCCTCGCCACATCTCAAAATCGAACTCCCCTTCTTCCTCTTCTCTTTGAACCGCCTTTGGCCTGAGCCAATCCCTCCGAGGCCTAGCTGCGGGATCCCCTGTGACAGAGGGCCGATCTCCAACCTTGTCGAGGTGCCTACCTAGCTCGGCGGCGTGTTTCCAACTCGATCTCCGACCTCGCGGCCGTGAGGTTTCTTCCTCGGGTTCTACAGCCCTTGAGGTTGTGTTATTCTTGTTTTTCTTGCTTGTTGAGTAGCTGTATCCCATAGCTTTTATTTCGTGCATTTTTCTTTACATTTAGTCGCACCATTAGTGTAGATTCCTCATCAAACACTTTGCCGGAGCCCTCGAGCTCCGGCCACCATCGCCGAACCTCCACACACACCATCATCGCCAATAAAAGCCGCTGCCTGCTTGCTAGATATCTGTCGCCTTTGTTGGTTTCATTTGCAGGTGGAGAAGGGGGCGTCTGAGCCCCGATTTGACGAAGGAAGACCCCCCAGGCCGGCTGGAGTTTTATCGAGCAGTCGAGGGCCATCCGTTGGCCTTCGGACCGATATGAACCATCTGGGAGTCGGTGAGGAGCAGTTGGAGGCAACCACGACCTTCGGCCGTGGTTTTAGTGGCTGGAGGAGTCCCCTGCGCGTGAACAAAACTCGGCTCGGCCGAGTTCTTCCTTCGTGTTCTTCCAGTTCCACCCATGGCCGTCGGATGGCTCCTGTTCTTCCAAGATGATGCAGTGCCGTTAGATCCCCGTGAGCGCCGACCGTCCGATCTACAACGGGTTCTAATCTTAGCCGTCACAAGCTAAAGGGATATTGGCGCGCCCGGGATCGCCACGTGTCTAAGTGGGATCAAACCCACCGTCTGATCTGCGCCTATAGCGTGGGTATTTTGCTATTTTCTCCCCCACGTTTTTGTATTTGGCAAGTAATATCGAATCTTTCATCTGCAGTGTTTTAACTTTTGTAAAAATTATTAAAACCCCCCTGAACTTGCGTGGATTACACATATGGCCTTGCCAGGCGCACGTGCTTAGCACGCGCGCCTTGGGCATTTTGCAGGCTACCCCCCGAGGTTTTTGCTTATTAACGTTTAATTCTAAAACGTTCAGTCGCAGTGTAAAACTTTCTGGCCATTTTACATTTCAACCCCCAACTTTTGGGTTTTTGCACCTGTGCCCTTCCCAAGCGCGCGTGCGACGCGCGTGAGCCTGGGAAGTTTCGCAAGAAAGCCCCTGCGGCTTTTGGAATTTGCGTTTAGTCTAGAATATATTTTATTCAGTACAGATTTTGTGCGAAAATTGCAGTCGTGCCCCCATAGTTTTATCTATTTGCAATATAGTCCGTGCCAGGCCTTTCATTTGTGCTGTCTTGCTCTATTTAATTAAGGCCTCATTTTAAGTCCAAAAATCCTCAAAAAATAGGCTTAAGCTACTGGATGCTTGTACTTATACGCCCTATTTTTTAGTTTTTAATTTTATTGCTTTTAAATATTTATTAAAAATCAAAAACATGCTTTTTATTTACTGACTAGCTTAGAAAATACCAAAAAAATATCAAAATATATCGAAAAATTCCAAAAAAAATTCACTAGTGTGTCTTTTACCCTATTTTAGAGTCAGTCCAAAAATCACTAAAAATCTCAAAAGAAAAACCCTAAAAATTCAAAAAGACTCAAAAACTTCAAAAAAAATATATAAAATTGTAGAAAACTCCAAAAAACACAAACTCAGTTCCTGTTTGCTCTATATTTCATTATCTTTATTTGAAAATTAGTGTGAAAAATTTTGGTTGCTGTTTGCTAATCGTAATTCCTATTTTACTCACAGCCAGCACTTTTTTTACTGTTTTGTCTTATTTCAGTATTTGAAAATACTAAAAACACTTTGAAAAATACCTAAAAATCACAAAAAACAGTAACAAATCCTAAAAGTATCAAAAACATTTTATTTCTGAATTTTTGGTGATTTTTGCATATTTCTATAATTACTCTATCTTGTCTTTTATTACATTGTTTTAAATTCCAATATTGAAAAAGAAAAAATATATAAAATATAAAATTATAAAAATCAGAAAATTAAAAATCAAACTACAAAATAAAAAATTAAAATAAAAAAATTAAAAATTAAAAACCCACAAAAATTTCTTTGCTTGCTTGCTTAGTGTAGACACTTCACACACATTCACTTGTGCACATCAATTTTGAATTACCCTGCTTGCTCCCTGTGTTCGAACTCTCTGCATACTTGCCCTTTACATCATTTGTGCAGAGTTAAAAATAAATTTTAACTCCACATTATTTCTAATTTATTGATCTTTAGTGTGGGTTAATTGTTGACTTTAATCGAGATTTGTGTGGTTGACACTTCGACTGAGTTCACACTTTGTGTTGAACTTAAGACCACCTAGTTTCGGTTGAATCAACTACTTACCTGTGATTCACCGAAAGTGGAGCCGCGTCGTGCGGCTTCCGTCGTTGTGGCCTCGATCCGACTTAGCAAAAATTCGGAGAAGCTATGCAGCTTGGATGCGGCTGCGACGAGGTCGATCTCTCTACCTCGGATCTCGCCAAATACGATGGAAACCGTCGTCGCGTCGAAGACTCAATCGGTCGTTGTCACCGTCGAGCAGGCTGAGCTGGTGGTTCCCTTTCTCTCTCGATTATGGCGGATGATGAACAATGGAGGTGTGGATGAGAATATAAAGAGGAGGGGGAAGTTAGAAAAGAGATGGAGAAAGTGGGGTAAGTATGGCTTGGATTAGAAGGCAAGTAAGGAGGAAGAAGTAAAAGGGGAATAAATAATATATTATAATATAAGTAAAATAAGTAGGCTACTAAAGGTAACAATAATTAAAATAATAAAATCCGAAAATAATAAAAAATAAACCCGAAAACAAAAAATTGGGGTGAGATGTGGCGGCTCCAGGAGCTGCCACATGTCGCTCCTAGAAAATTCAAATATTAAATGTAAAGAAAAATTGAAAAGAAATAACAAAAGGGATTAAATCGAAAAGTGGTCAACACGAAAGTTGCTCGTCTCGACAAGATCTACAACTTTTGTGAAGGGTCGAAAAAAAATGAAATCATCTGTACAAAATGTATTTTTGGGTGGTACCTTATAGGTATAAAATACCACATTTTTCCTTTTGCAATTTTTTGTCATTTTTCAATAAGAGAAAAATTAAAATAAAGTTAGAGAAAATACGAAAAGAATATTTTCAACTTAATCTAATTTTTTTTGGATTTTTAATAATGAAGAAAATAAAAGGATAAAAATAAAGGGCAAAACGGTCAATATGTACAATATACAAAAGGGGCCCAAAACCCAAGTTTTGCATACGAGCTCCGATTTTAATGAAATTGGTCTTGCTTCAAAGGTCTTTGAATGTATATTACTTTAAAAGTGAGTAGACCTAATTCGGAGGTTGTGTGAGAGAAATATATGCATTCTAAGGTCTAAGGTCTCCAACTAGGTTTGGGGTTTTGTTGGGTAATTTTACAAGTTAGTACTTTTTGATATTTTTCTTTAATTATTGTTAGTAATATATACACTATGGAGTTGATTTTATTGAATTTGGAGTTAGTATAAAATATTTACATAAAGGGTATTTTAGCTAATATACATGTGAATATTTACAAGAAAAATTGGCTTCTTATTTAATGCAAATATGGATGCTAAAATGTAGATATTATGCCTGCATGCATGAATGTTAATTATGCAATATAAGTAGAAATATGCCTCTAATTACTCGGGAACAAAGCTCTATTTTCAACTTTTAGAGTGATGAATCAGAGATTCATCAATTGTACACCTTCCTTTTTGGTCAACGGGCAGATGTTGAAGCACTTTGTAGAATCCAGAGAAAGGTTAATTCTTGTTGAGGTCATAAACTTCATGCTAATGGATTCATTTGCAGAACTTTGAGATTCAGCATGATGTTACAGTAGTAGAGTCACATCTTTCATATTCTACATCAAATAGGTTCATATTCTTTCTGACATGATTCTTTTAGGGTTGAGCTAATTCTTTCTGTGATCTCTTACTCCTAACTTAGGTTGTTTTTAGCCTAAGTATAGGGGAACATCGACCCTTTGTTGTTCATTCTTCTTGTATTTTTCATTCTGTCATTTATTAATTTATTCTTTTCATTGTTCCATATACCTACATTATTGCTTCAGTCTTGTATATCTCTTTCTATTTAGCATTAGCTATATCTTCATATCACTTTGTGCTATGATGACATAGCAAAAGCTAAGCATAACTGGGTATATCGTATATATTACATATATACTTTAGCCATAACTCATAATTTTTAAAATTTTCAAATCTTGGGGCTACGAGTATCGTATTATTTTTGAACTGAATTTTGTACAAATTATTTTGAATAATGATTTGAAAAACTTTCATATACCTATCTGACATGGTTTTTAAAATATATATGTATGCATACACATTACAAGGTTTATGAAAATACAGTTTAACTTGTCTGGAAGATCTTTATAAAATATTTGGAAAACCTATACTAATGTTACATGGTTTGCAAAAAATTTTCAAAATTGTTTTCAAACTTTAAGGGGGTAAATGGAATTAATTTGTAAATAAAGATTTCATCAGTTTCAACCTTGTGTCTTCAGTTTCTGAGAGGGTGTGATTGTTCATTGAACCGTCAGGTTTTAGTGTTTATAAGGTTGTCTAGCCTTTAATCTGTCACAGAGTTGCATGGAAGAAAGTCTGGATCTAAACACCATATTTTGGAAGATCAAGTCGATAAAGAGTTATTTGAAAAGAGTGATGTCACTTGAGGAATATAACATTTTACTAGAGGAGTTAGATATGGAGTAGCATGTAGCTATCTTTGAGGATGTTCATTTAGCCGAGTGTTGCCCTATTTGTAAGTTAGGTATTCCTCTTGTGTCTAATTTTTCTCTTTAGCAAAACTCGTAGATCAGTTGCAGGAGCCAAGGGTTGGATATGTCTTCCTTCTATTTTGGAGAAATTTAGATCTTCCCATGTTGATATGAACATTACATTTGAAGAAGAATGGCATCACTGTAGGCAATTCATTGTTCAATCGATGAAGATCTATTATATTCAGATTCGGAAATTTATTCAGTGAGGAAAAGCCAAGTGAATCTTAAGGCAGCCTATGATTTCAAACATCAAATATTCATACCATGTTGTTGTGATTGAGGAACTGAAGTGAGTTGTATTGTGTTTAGGGTTTCCTTGTGTTAATCTTGTTCTAGTCTATTGAGATTTGTCTTAAGAATCTGTTCTGTTCTATTCAATAAAAATTCTTTAAATAACCTTCAACTTCTTAATCAGCTAACCTTTTGATTTATGCCTTTTCATGACACTTTCACTATGCACTCAAGGCTTGATATGGTCTTTAACACTTGGTTTAAGAGGTCCAAAGAGTTGAATTTTTCTTATTCATAAGGGTCTTGGACTTAAAATTCACACTCTCCTACTTAGAAGATAGGTGTGCTATATTACATGTTTAATCTCTCATAAAGAATTTGACTATCACATTACATGCAAGATTGCATTCATAATTGAGATGAGTCGAGGTATCACTTTTTTTATGGAAAAGAGGGTGATCCCCCAAAATGGGAGTCACCGCAATTTATTAAAGCATTAAGAAGTTAAGATAAGATACAATATCAACGTAAACAAGATTGATATAGTGCTTTACAATGTGAAGTTACATTCTCCGAACAAAATCTCTGATTAATGATAAAACCTCAAACATTTTGGAAATTTCATCACTAAAGTTGTCACCCACCAAACAAACCGACTTCCAGAACTCTTCAACCTCTCTAGCCTCCATCCTCTGAATCCCAACCTCCCTCCAAACATGTGTCAAGGTCGCACATCTGAAAAATAGTTGACATGAATCCTCCACCATCCTCTCACACCTGATGCATATAGTGTATGCACGCCAAACAATCTCCCCCTCCTACCTTTATCGCACAAGCGACTCCTTATCAAACAACACAAAAATATTTTAATTATGCACGGGATCTTGGCCGCCCAAACCACCTTTATGTCCTGGCACATAGCCAAGTCATGCTCCTTCGTTGCCCACTTCAAAGCCACATATGCCTTCTTCACCAAGAATCTCACCCCTCTCCACGCAAAATGATCAATGCCGAGCGCAAAGGCCTCTGATGGAGGGATCTTCTCATGCAATCTAAATCGCTTCTCCGAGCGGTTGTCTGACAGATTCGACGAGAAGGTCGACATCCTTGTGCCCGCCTCCACCAACTATGAGAGGGTACCCTCCTTCGAGGTCGCCAAAGCAAAAAGTGTGGGAAACCTTCCCTCAAGAGCTCCCTCCCCCTTCCAGTCATCCCTCTATAATCTGAATGTGCAGCCATCCCACACTCTCGGCTCTAAGTTGGAGGCAATCCTCGGTAATACCTCTCGAATGCCTGCCCAAAGAGGCGATCCAAACCTCACTCTACTAGCCACTAACTCACCATTGACGCCATAGATGATCCTCAACAGCCTGACCGCCAGCGAGGTCGACGGGCCCTATATGCGAGTCACCCACTTAGCAATAAGTGCCTTGTTCATACACTCCACATCATGCATCCCCAACCCCCCTTCGTTTCCCCCTTCATCACCTCCTCCTAGCTGACCAAATGTCACCCAGATCTCTGTTGCTTACCATATGACCAAAAGAAAGTTCTCATCATAGTCTCAATTCTCTTTCATACCCCCCACCGGCATCAACCTAGTGGAATAGACAAATATAAGAATAACCGAGAGAACATGCTATAAGAGTATCAACTTACATCCCCTCGATAAAGTGATCGCTTTCCACCCTGCCAGCCTATGTTCCATTTTCTGCACCACCGCGTCCCACTCCACCATCTATAGTTTCCCATCCATCAACAACAACCACAAGTAGGAGATTGGAAGCTCGCCTAGTGGGCAGCTCGTGCCTCCGACAACCTAGAGCTTCCACTCATCCATCCCAAATGTGATAATCGTCGATTTGTGTCGGTTAACCAGAAGGCCTGAGAGGCTACTGAAAATTTCGACCATCTGGATCGCATTTCTATTATGTTCCTTTGAGCCCGCAAGAAATAAGAGTGTCTCATCTGCACACTGCAGCAGCGGGATAGAGATATCATCTCAGCGGTAGCCTGTACACCAGTCAGCTTCCACTTCTCTTTCAACCAGAACGGCCAATGCGTCCGCCACCAGAAGAAATAACATTAGTGCCAAGGGGCAATCCTATCTCACGCCCCTCTGGGGTTGGAAAAATTCACCCTGTCACCTATCGTTCACATAAATCGAGTAAGACGAGGTTGTTACACATCTTTTCATCCAATCCACCCATAGGTGTGGGAAACCTCTCTTCCTCAAGGACAACCACAGGAACCTCCAGTCGACACAGTCATATGCTATGGCAAAATCGATTTTCCAGAAAGCCTCTTTCTTCTTAGATCGCTTCTAGTCAAGACAGATCTCTGATGCCATTACCAAATTGTCTGCCATTTGTTGACTCGGTATAAAAGTTGATTGCCCCTGAAGCACCTGCAGATCCAAAACCCTTTTCAGTCGGTTCCCCAAAACCCCCAGAAAGTCTCTCCTCATGGGATATCTTTCGCACACCCTCTTCGGATGTCCCAGCGCCCCAAGGACTTTCTTTTTTGGGGGTAGGAATGATGAGATGGCATTGGATGTGGCTCTGGGGAGTACATGCCTCTCCTCTTCTTGCACAATTAGGTAGATGGCGTTGGAAAGCGTAATAGGCCTGAAATCCTTGACACTTACCGAGACGTCCTTCTTGGGAAGGAAGAGCAACAAGGCCCAGTTGGCTCTCTTAAACCCCCGATTTCCAGACCTGAATTCGCAAAGAACCTCCAGCAGCTCCTCCTTCAAAAATTCCCAGAGTTGACACTGGAACAAGACCGTGAAACCATCCGGTCCCAGGGCACCATCAGTGTTGAAATCCTAGATTGCTCTCTTCACCTCCTCCTCTGAAAATGGAACCACCAAGCTCTCCGACTGGACCAACGAAAAACTCTCCACCCCTCTCCCCTGCTGGGCCCAGCCCTCCCCTCTTTTCCTTCGAATTGCCTCCACAAAATGATCTCGTAGGGCGCTGCCTATCTGAGCCTCCGCCGAAACCCTTTCTCCCCCAACCTCCAGCTTGTGCAAGTGATTCCTTCTCCATCTTACAGGTGCTATGAGGTGGAAATATCTTGTATTAGAATCCCCCTCTTTCATCCATCTTTGTCTATATTTTTGCTTCACTCCACCTCTTCTTTTCTATCTTCCATTATCAATTCTTCCAGCAAGCTCAGACTTTCTTCCAGTTCCTCCTTATCCAACCCTCTCTCATCATCTAGCCAGTCCAGCCGAGTGACCTCGGCCTGGGCCACCTCCCTTCTAGACCTCTGCCTTGATTTTACATGTCTACCGAATCTAATAAGGAAGGATCACAACAATGGCAACTTTGCTACCAATCTCGAGGTGGCCGAGTGTTGAACACGAATTTCCAGAGGTCGAGTTGACTCACAAGGCGAATCAACAGTCGCTGATTTGACCTCCAGCGAAATCCATAATTCAAACAACAATTAACCCATGACAATCAAGTAAAGCAGTGAAAGTGTGTGGAGTTAAAATTTATTATAACTCTACAACAAGATGTGTATAGTGCAAGTATGTGTAGAGGTCGAACACAGGGAGCAGAAAGGCTAGATCGGGGAAAAATGCTCAAAAATTGTGTGAATGTGATCAAGTGGTCTATTTATGCTATTTTTTGTGGGTTTTTAATTTTGTATTTTTTATTTAATTTTTATTTTTATATTTTTATATTTTGATTTTTAATTTTCTGATTTTATATTTTCTTTATATATATATATATATTTCTTTTCTTTTCAATATTGGAATATGTATACAATGTAATAAAAGGGAGAAAGAGATATTTATAAAAATATATAAAAATGTTCAAAAATTAGCAAATAAAGTCTTTTTGGTCTTTTTATACTTTTTGACTGTTTTTGTGATTTTTGGGAATTTTTAAGAATGTTTTTTGTATTTTTAAAGGGCAAAATAAAGAAAACAGTGAATAAAATGCTAGGCTGAAACTAAAATGGAGAAGTAAAATGGAAATCAGTAGCAAAAATTCTCCAATTCAATTTTCACTTAAATATAATGAAATAAAGAAAATTTAGACACCAAGATTATATTTTAGGATTTTTGTAGAATTTTTAATATTTTTATAGAGGTTTTTAGAGTTTTGTGATTTTTATGAGTTTTCTTTTGTAATTTTTAATGATTTTTGGCTGGAAGTTAAAACAAACTAAAGTAGGCAAAATATATTTTTTTGGGATTTTTCTGGAGTGTTTATATATTTTTTAGGGATTTTATAAACTAGACAGTGCACAAAATGGATGTTTTTGATTTTTAATAATTATTAAAATGCAAGAAATATGAGAAATAAAAATAGGCCATTAAACTACTATGCAACAGGACACTACTGCGATTTTTGGGAATTTTTGGGGTTTTATAGACACATGCAATAAATACTAGAAGCAAAAGGAAAATGCACACTTGCAGGGGCGTTTTTGTAATAATCAAGAAATGCGGGGGCCTCTGCGCAAATATTCCAGAAAGATTATAACAGAACAAAATTTTTGCTAGGCTAATTAAAAATAACCAAATTCGTGAGGTTGAACTTGCAAAAACGCTAGGGCGCACGTGACATGCACGCGCGCCTGGCAGGGGCCTCAAGGGAATTACACAAACATCTGGGGGGCTGTGTCGCAAATGTTCCAAGGGTTTTGCACAGCAGACAAAAGTTTTAAACTAAACCACTAAATCCAAAAATCGCCGGGGTTAATTCGCAAATTACCCAATCAATAGTGCGATCCAATGGCGGTGCGGCTTTTACTTAAGCCACGTGGCAGCTTGCGGCGCGTCGATACCTGTTCGCAATCTAGGGCCGAGATTAGATCGAGCGTTGAGGATCTGACGGCTGGAGGGGGCGCACGATCAACGACACCTGTAGCCTCTGGAGGATGTGCGTGATCGAACGACACAGGGACAGGGAGGAAGAACGCCCCGCGAACTCGGCTGGGCCGAGTTTCGGATGCTCCTCCGGCGCCCCTCTGATGACTTCCTTCATCTCCAACAGTACGCAGAAGCACCTGGAATGCTCCTCTAGCAGATGCGGCTTCCAAAATGGCGTGGAACACGTCGAAAAGCCGCTGCGACGTGAGAGGCCAGGAGCTGCTCCAGGCCGTGTTGTGCTCCCGCGAACTCGACCCCCAGGTGGGGTCTTTGGCACCTGGACCTGCAAGGAAGATGCACGGCAGCAGTAAAAAGTCCCAGGGGCCAGCAAAAAGTGTGGGTGGCGACGTGGAGAGGTTGGTGGTCGTCGGAGCTCGTGAGCTCCGGCGAGGTGTTCGAGATGAATATCTACACTAACAAAGGCACACAACGATCTAAGTAGATGAAACGAAATCCTAAATTAACAGCTAGCTAACTACGAAGAAAAAAATGAGAAAAACACAACCTCGAGGGCTGGGAAGCCCAAGGAAGTGACCTCACGGCGGCGGCCGGAGATGGGGTGGTTGGAGCGCCTCCCGGTCGCTAACCTCGCCTCCGAAGGGCTGGAGGACCTGCTGTCACCAAGTCCGGTCCAGAGCAACTTCACTCGAGGGAGAAAAATGGTCCAAGAAGGGTTCAAAGGGAAATGGAAGAATGGGGTCGGTTTTTGAAACATGGCCGAGAGGGCTCAAAGATCGATGGAGATCTAACGAATCAAATATCCAATCCCCGAGAAAATCAGTTGGCGTGTAAGAGCTAGGGACAGGGGTCAAAAGTCGTGAAGGACACGACTCAAAAAGGTGAATGGCTTGGCCTCCATAAATCCGAGAAGATGGGTGCTTGCACTAGTCCAGCGGTCTCAGACCTAGGTCATAGAGTTGACCCATGGTCAACGGATGGCGTGGCCTGATTGGGCCACGTCATCCGCCAAAAAGACAAGACTTCAATAAAAACCTTGTAAATTGAATAAAAAGTATTAAATGAATTAATTAATTTAAGGTTATAAAATAAAACATGTTTATTATTTTATAAATTATTTTATAGTGATTTTTATTTATTTTTATGGGATGTGTAATTACAAGTTACCAATTATACCCTTTATAGGTATATTCTTCTATATATTGTATTCTTTTATTTTTATTGTATGTATTTAATTTATTTATTTTTGATTATTAATTTATATAATTATAACATACTTTTATACACGTAATTATATTTTTATTTTATTTTATTGATGTATTTAAATAGAAATAGTAGTTGTACAAGTATGTGTATAAGCAGTATACCTATGTATCACATATTTAAATATTTTATTTTGAGTTTTATTTAGGTTTTTATTCCAATTTCAATATACATAATTATTATAAGTAATATTTACAACATTATAAAAATATAAAAATATAAAAATAGTGAATAAATAATAAATTGAATATTTTAATATGTACAAGTATACAATGTGGGTCAAAAACTCAACTTTCAAACCGTAGCTCCGCCAAATGCGAAACCACCGCCATTAAATAACTTATTTTATTCTATTTACAATTAAAGGTAATTTTGCTGCATTTGGAGTTTTCATTTGTGAGATACAGGTCTGGGAAGTTGGGATTCTGGATTTTTATTCAGACCATAACTTTTTATCTGTACATTATTTTTCAGTGAAATCAATTTTGAATTTTTCTTTATTTAATTATCTACAACTTTCATGAACAAAGTTTCTTTTTTTTGAAGTATAAAAAGTGGAACCAAAAATAGGTCCCAAAATGAATAAAGAATGAATAAAATAAAAAGGAATTTGTGTTGTATTTTGGCCCTTATCTCCCCCTACTTTATTCCTTGTCAACCTATTCATCAAGATGCCTAGGTCTTGGGGTTTCGGGTCATAAAATATTTACAATATTTTATTCTTTTTCTTTTATTTTCTTTATTCTATAATTTTGGCTTTAAAAACCGCATTTTATACAATATTTACACAATGATGCATGAATGCTTGATGACTGGGGAAAATCAAGGGTCTAGATATCTCACGAGGCGAGAAATCAAGTCGCTGAATTGACCACTTAAAGATCCCCAGATCGATCAACAATTAACCCACAATAAATATATGCAATGAATATCCAAAAATGTGGAGTTAAAATTTATTATAACTCTACATGCAAATGTGTATAGGTGTAAGTACAGGTAGAGGTCGAACACTGGGAGGCGAATGGTTGTATGTAATGTATCGTTCAATTATTCAATCAATTGTGCATGTCCTTTTATTGTTTTTGTGGGTTTTGGGTTTTGTAATTTTTTATATTTTTGTTTTTATAATTTTTATTTTGATTTTATATTTTATACTTTTTTTTTCTTTTCTTTTTATATTATTAATTATATAAATCTATATACTATATATATATATAAAGAGATATATATATATAAGAAGAGAGAGAGAAGTAATATAGAATATATATATATATTTATAAACATAAAAACTTAATATATAGACTTATATTTTTAACTTTTTTTTGTCATTTTTTTTATATTTCTAATTTTTATGTATTTTTCAATTCAAAAATGTCCACAATATAGGACTAAATAAATAGCCGTATATAATTTGGGTTTTAAAAATATCAAATAATACCCAAAATTGCCCAAATTAATTTTCACATATTAATAATAATATATAGATAATTATAAAAGAGAGAAATGTATTTTTAGGGTTTTTAAAGAGTTTTTTCTAATTTTTATGTTAATTTTGGGGTTTTATGATTTTTATCTTTTTCTTTTTCACCTTTTTTTAGGGTTTTTAATTTTCTGGACTCAATATGTATATAATTATACTATATATATTTTTTTGGAATTTTTCGCAAACATTTTCTAATTTTTTTTTGTATTTTCTAATTTAAACAGTATAGAAATGGCTTCTTTTTCATTTTTAATAATGAGGAAAAATGCAAAAAAATGCTAACTAAAATATGAGCGTGAACAAGCATGGCATAGAGCACCTATCCTAATTTTTGTGGATATTTAGAAGCCTTCTAAGTATTTTTAATAAATAGATAAAGACACAAAAATAAAACAGCCTGGCAGGGGTATTTTTGCAAATAAAATAAGTTACAGGGGCTTCAGTGCAAAAATACATACTGAAATAAACATTTATTTTAATTTTTAGAACTATTCTACAATATATAAAAACCGCCAGGGCATACATGCAAAATGTCACGCGCCTCACGTGGGACTGCACGTGAGGCACGGAGGGACCAAAATGTAATTCCTATAAGCTCAGGGGTCCTACTGCAAAATATACATTTATTTTATAACGTGCTAAAATATTTACAGAATTAAAAATTAAATACAAAAAGGCGGGGGATGGTTTTTGCAATTTACCCCCAAAAGAGGCGCTCCATCCGACGGCTGATCTTCATTCACTTGACACGTGGCGCCTCCACGTGCGCCGATGACGCTTCGCCGATGGAGGGCTGAGATTAGATCACTCGCGTGATCTGACGGTCGATGCAGAGCTCCATCGGACGGCTGGGACCTGAACTGGGCCTTCGTCTTCATCCAACGGCGGAGAGCACATCTGGAAGAACAGGGAAGAACGCTCGCCTGGGCGAGCTTCCTCCGCTCGGATCTCGCTCCTCCGCCGGTCTTCGTCGCACCTGAAGGTCTCAATCGCTTCCTGGAAGGGTCTTCTACCTGCTGGAGCTGTTGGATTGGCCGGAGGCAGCCTGGAGCACAACAGCGAGCTCGGGGAAGAAGGGCGGCTCCAGGTACCTCCGCCGGCCTTAAGATCGTCTCCTGGTGCTCCCCTTCGCACCTAACCTGCACAGGAAGGAACTACGGCTCGAGGGCATTCTCCTCGACCAGGGGTTTGAAGCTGTTAGCATGAAAACGGGTGAGGTGGCGAAGCCTCCGGCAGGGTGGCGGAGCGAGACTTCGATTCGCGGAACCAAGGGGGTTCCGGTTGGGTGAAAGTGACTGGCTGGTGGAGAAAGCGAAGGGAAACGAAATGGTGGCGAAAGCGAGTCGGAATACGGTCGGGAACACGGTGAACAGCTCGTCGGAGCGGAGCTCCGGCGAACTACGAATCGGCCATTCTACGCTAATCTACTGGACTAAAGGCTAAATAAAAGGCGGAATTAAAATGCTGGAACAAAAATCTAACTAAAACAAGTAAAAGCGCAGCTCTTATACCTGGGGCCCTCCAGGGAGCAGGGTGGTCGCCGGAGCACCACCGCGTCAAAATTTCTCCGACCTCCGGCCAAGTCGAGGTGCTGGGAGACTCCTCCTGTCACGAGGAACACACCAGGAGCAAGAACAAGGCGTTTTGGTGGAGTGAAAATGGCCAACTTTGGCCGGGAAGTCGGAGGTTTTTATTTATAGACATCCCAGGAATCCCCCATTGACCGGCGATTATTGGAGTATCTACACTATGTACAATGGATCTAAGCAATCGGCGCGAATCTTGGATGATCAGGGAACAAAATCTGTGAAGGGACTGTGGTCGATTGATGACTGTGGTGAGCGGGAAAAAGGGAGGAAATCGGGGAAAAGATCGTCCTCGTCACGTCAGACGGCTGGGGGTCGAGTTGACCTGCGGTCAACAGGCGCGACGCGCCCATTGGTCCACCTCAGCCGCTACACGCCAAAATAGGGATCCTTATTACAAAATGAATTATTTAACCTAGTAAATGATTTTATTAGATTTTACTTATAAAATAAAAAATGTTTATAAATTAATGTAGTATTTATTTATGATTTTTATTTATTTTTTTTGAAGTATTTTATTATGGTTTTATTAAAATAATGTGTATATGTATGTATTTTATATGTATTTTTGTATATTTTATTTTTAGTTTATTTATTTTATTTTATTATTTTAGTTTCTTATTTTATAATTTTATAACTTATTTTTGTGAGTATAAATATATTTTTATTTTATTTTAATGAGTTTAAATAAATAGATGTATGTGTATGTATGTATACTTATAGGTATTTTACCTATATATTATATACATTTTATTTATTTGATGAATTTTATTTGTTTTTATTTTGGATTTGTATTTTTAATAAGTTATGTGTAATATTTACATATTTATAAAAAAATATAGATGAGTAAAGAATAAAAGAATCAAGATCCCCTTTTATTTATATACATACTTTGCATTGGTATTTTGCCTATGTATTATATAGGCTCTTTTTATTTCACAACTTCTTTTTAGTTTTCTTCTAATTTTAATATGTACATGAATTATATACATTATTTACAAGATACTAAAAATATAAATTTAGAAAAATAATGAATATTGAATAAAATGAATATTTTAATCAGTCCTATATACAATGTGGGCCAAAAACCTAACTTCTACAGATGAGCTCCAAAAATTATGAAACTAATTTTATAAAATAGTTCTTGGAATGCTATATACAATCAAAGGTGAATTTGAGTGATTTGGAGTTTTTATTTGCAAGATATGGGTCTGTGAAGTTGAGATTTTGGCTTTTTATTTTATGTATAAAATATACACTGTATATTATTTTTGTACAAAATCAATTTTGTATTTTTATTTACATTATTATCTACCACTTTCATGTACAACGTATTTTTATTTGATGAATAAATAATTATATACAAAATAGGTGTCAAAAATGCATGAATAAATGAATAAATAAATGAGATATTTATTGTATTATTGGCCCTTATCTCCCCCTACTTTATTCCTTGTCGACCAATTCCATGCTGGCCTTGGTCTCGGGGTTAGGGTCATAAAATATTTGCAATATTTTATTCCTTTTTCTTGTCTTCCCTTTATTCTATAATTTTGGCATTAAAAACCTTATTTTATGTATAATTAATACAATAAATAATAGATGCTAATATGTACAAATTAATGTTATTTACATGCATTTGCTGGGGTTTTTAAGGCCAAAATGATAGAATAAAGGTGATGAAATGGAGATTCATCACCCCCCTATACTTGCCTTTGCTAGTCCCTAGCAAACACTTATGCAATAAGTACAAAAGAACAAAGAATAAGAAAAAACAAAAATAAAGAATTCAATGAACAAATTGATTTGATCATGATTATTAAACTTATCTGTACAAAATCAAAGTTTGGAGCTCAGGTTAGACCTTGGTGTGAAAATGTGTGTGGAACCTGGTAGGGAACCAAATTTAAAACACAACAGCCTTCGAGAGTCACAGAACTCGGTTCAAATCACCTCAATAGCCGGGTCAGAACTAGCCTACATCATACGCAAACCCTTATGACTATGAAGCTGACTTGTACAGTGTAAGTGATGGTGGCTCTCCCCAACTGAAATGACAAAGGAACTGACTTCTCCAGAATGACAACCCAATGATTCCCTAATCCAGCCCTCTACCGTCAAGGAGCGGGGTATTCCCTTCTAAGTTCAAGTGGCATCCGACTCAAGAGGAGGGGGGTAGAGAAAAGAATGGACGGTAGCCAGTGTAGCTACCTATCCTAGGATGCAAGACCAGTGTAGTCAAGTCATCCAGCTGCAAGCTCACATGGTGTAACTTTGATACTCAAGCTTGCTTATTTTCTATACAACATATATACATACTCCGGCAGGCATTTTATTTTTTTACAAGCCTGTCCACTTTTTTTGGAGTTTTTTCGTCTTCTTCTTCTTTTTTTTTTTTTCAACATACTATGTACAGCAGCATTTACATAAGGACTTTTTCCTCTTGAGCCAGAAGACTATCCCTCTTTTGAAGCTTTATTGCAACCCACACTCTCCTGTCATTCGACATCATTGAAACTGGACCAGGTTGGGGTGCACTTCCCTCCCTAGACGAGGACGAATGTTTCCACCCGTGTGCGTCTCAGACTGGCAAATCCAACCCCCTCACCACTCCAACCGAGTTGAGCCAAGTGAAAGGTGCAAGTGTCCAAGTTAGGTCACGGCCGACAAGAGTCATGCGTGTGTTTCGAAAAGTTCTAGTTAGTCCACTGAGGTGACTTGAACCCAGCCCTGCTTTCTCAAAGAATTAAGTCTGAATAGACCTGAAGTACCTTAAACCTAGTTCCCGTAAGGTTCTAGTGCGATTAGGTGCGGTAAGGTCCAACCAAGCTCCAATCTTCGTCTTTATTGGACTAGTTCAATTATCAAGCTCAATCAAAGAATATGAATGCTATGCAAATGCTATTTACAAATATGCAAAGAATAATGCAATTTCAAAGAATTTTGAGAACAAAGAGGAGAGTTTTTACACAAAGAATTTATGCAAATAAACTATTTTGGGCACTCAAAATAGACAATATGTACAACTATTTACACGGGCATGCCGCTTTATTTTAATGATTTTTAAAGAATTTAGAATTTAGTTTTTATTTACAGGTATATATGTACACTTATTAGAGAATACAGTATTTTAGTTCTTATATGTGACTATTCCTCAAACTTATTTGACACATATTTTTCAAATAATTTTTGAAAACTATAGTCCAAAATAATTTTTACAAATATTTTTACAAACATGTACACACATTTGAAAATCATTTTGCAAAGGTTTTTCAAAACACTATATATATATAGATTTTCAAAATATTTTTGCAACCATTTTTCAAATCATTTGCAAATCATTTTTCAAACATTTTATTCCACATAAAGAAAATAAATTTTTACAAACCACACATTTTTACAAAGGTTGAAAACATGTAACAAAACGTTTTCAAAATAGTTTTCAAGAAATGTTCACAATACTTTTCAAACTATTTTTCAAGCATTTTGCAAAAAATATTTTCACCTGATTTATTAATCAGTATATACAAAAGAATTTGAGGAATAATCCCATCTTTTTATTAAGAGTTTTTAATGAATTTTGATGAATTATTAGCCATATTTATTACGAAAGTACGAGTTATGGCTAAAGTATATACATAGTATATACGACCCCCCTATACTTAGCTTGAGCTATGTCCTCATAGATCGAAAAGAAAAGAGAAGACATAACTCGCACTGAGTATAGACAAGTCTAAAGAATATATGAATAAGAGACAAAGGAAATAGAAGTTGACCGTCCCCCCTATACTTAGGATCAAGTAATCCTAAGTATAGCAGACTGTACGCAAAGCAGGGAGGGTCAAGGGTGCACCCCCCCTATACTTAGGACAAAGTACGTCCTAAGTACAAAGGGGTGACACCTTTTATTGAGATACAGAAGATAGAAAAGGAAAAGAAGAAAAGAAGAAAAGAAGAAAAGATAGATACCGATTGATGAAAAGCGCGTGAAGAATATACACATCACTCCCCCTATACTTAGGGTGAGATATCCCTAAGTATAGGAAAGAAATAGGAGTGACGAAAAATGTGCAAGGAAAGAACAACTCAGTGTGTGCCCCCCTACACTTAGGACAAGGTACGTCCTAAGTGTAGACACAAAGATGTGGCGATAGATCTGGGGTACACATAACATACGGGAGAAAGAAGGAATAGACAAAACACATATATACAACTGGTGGAGAACGAGTGAAGTACAGGACGGTGTCTGGTAAGCGACTACCGTACTATCGTCGTCGTCTCCCTGTGAGAACGAGGACGCAACCAGAAGTTGAAAAGACACCCTGATATGTAGTCAGGTGGGTGTCGGCTACCTGGGACAGCAGGTCAGAAAGCAAAGATATCCGGTCCGGTAGCATGAAGCAGATGAACGGCTCATATGGTCATCATGGGAGAATATAGCCGATACCGTAAGATCGGGAGGAAGAAAGAGCAGTACAGATTCCTCCGGTCAATCATGGTCTCAAATAGATATGAAATAAAGCATATGAGACCGTGTGATGCACGGTGGTGATATAATCTGAAAGTCATAAGAATACACCGAACAACACAATATGTGGCTCACTCTTGCGAGGGTCCTCAAGGTGAGCAAAGTCAGAGAATAATCAGAGGACTCGGTTCCGTGCTCCATCAGACAGGAGACACCACCAGGGAGGAGACCGAGTACAAAGTCAGAAGACCCGGCTTCGTGACCCAACAAACAGGAGACAGCAGAAATGAAGCCGGGTACCTAAAAAATGATGTACTCTCCCGTAGAAAACCCTCAGGGAGTAGTACATGCTAGTCAATGAATAATCAGAACAGAAGCTCACCTTTCCGAGGGTTATCAAGGAGAGCGGGCTCAAAGGAGCCTGATCCATCAGACGGATCATAGAAACGGTCTCGGTAGGCGACAGATCGGCTACCAGCAGAAGAGATCGTCAACTCGAGAAAGTGTGGCAGCGTCCCGCAAATAACCCTCGGGGAGCGGGATGCCAACTAGTCAAGGGAATGGCAAATATCAGAAGCTCAACCCTGCGAGGACCGTCAAGGCGAGCAGACTCAAAGGAGTCTAATCAGATAGGTCCCATGATCCGCAGATCGGATAGGCAACTCAGGATGGGACCAAAAGTATTGCATATCAGACGACCCGGCTCCGTGCTCCAACAGAGAGGAGACACAATCAGAAGGTGGGAACCGAGCGTAAATAGAGTGTCGCAGCCTCCCGCAGATAGTCCTCGGAGAGTACTGCGATCTAGGCAGGGAATAGTCAGAAAGTGCCTCTTCCTTGCGAGGGTCGTCAAGGAGAGCGGGCTCAAAGGAGCCGGATCCATCAGACGGATCCACATAGTGGTCTCAGTAGTCGACAAATCGGCTATCATCAGAAGAGACCAATCATATGTCGTAGTTTCCCGCAGATAACCCTCGGGGAGCTACGAGCTAGTCAAAGAATGGTCAGAAAAGAGCTCATCCTTGCGAGGACCGTCAAGGAGAGCGGACTCATAGGAGTCTGAGCAAATCGGTCTCATGCCTCAACAAGTCAGGCACATAATCAGAAAGAGGAGACCGAGAACACAAATCAGACGAATCGGCTTTGTGCTCCAACATACAGGAGACACCAGAACTGAGTGAAGCCGATCATAAAGAAGGTGTCACATCCTTCTGCAGATAGTCCTCGGGAGGTGATGTGAGCTATATAGTGAATAATCAGAGTGTATCTCATTCTTGCGAGGGTCGTCAAGGAGAGAGAAGGGCTCGAAGGAGCCGGACCCATCAGACGGATCCACAGAAATATAGTCTTGATAGATGGCAGACCATCCATCAGTAGAAGAGACTATCATAGCAATAATGTGTCTTAGCCTCTCGCAGATAACCCTCGGAGAGCTATGAACTAGGCATGGAATAATCAGAAAAGTGGAGCTCTGCCTTGCAAGGACCGTCAAGGAGAGCCATCTATCAGTTAGCCTCATGTGCCGACAGATCGGGCACCAGTCACAGAGGGAGGCCAATCAAGCATATTGTCTGACTCGGTTTCGGGTCCTATCACAATGGCGACCCAAGCAGTGAATGAAACCGCAGTCCTAGAAATTGTCGCATTCTCCCGCAGATAGTCCTCGGGGAGCAATGCGAGCTATATCAATGAAGGTCATGGGAATGCTGGCAAGTCATCTCAGGTCCTCAAAAGCAATAAATCATTCCATCATTCGGAGGGCATAAGATCATGTAAGGGAGCGAATAATCATCAGGCCAATCACAAAACATCCCTCAGGTCAATCCAGTAAGCTGAGATGGCACGAAAAATAGTCAAGAATCCTCTAAGTGCCATGGTGGATCAAAGAGTCAGGAGATCAAGGACGAGTCAGTCAAGAAGATGAGAGATCATGTGGGTTCCAATCATCGTCATCATGAAGCATGCATCAAGATAATCTATTCAGCCCAACAATCAAAGATGGTCGGAACCTCGAAATGGATAGAACAAATGATATCATCCTCTAATCATCGAAGCACATCACATCCTCAATCCGGTGTGCGAGGTCTAAATCCGCAATAAAGAATCACACCTAATCATCATGCATCATCAAAAATTCGCAAGGAATCCATATGCATGTATCAAAGACAAATCCACCAGATCGATCTCAGCGACCTCAACATCATGGGCCCGGCTTACACCACTAATCTTGTATAAATAATCCTCGGTGCGGGCCTCATCAATATGCACAACATTCCCGAGTAAAGGGAGAGATGATACGGGGGACACGAGGAAGATGGGTAAGAAGGGTAACACAACGGGGTGGAGAAGCTGATTGAGCGTGCGTGCCAAAATCGTAGGTGGTAGAAAGGTGATACAGAGGGTACGAGGAGGGCAGGCGAGAAAGATCGAGACATCGACAAAATTGGGTGTTCCACATAAGGCAGGAACACCGTCAAAATTGTGGTCCGAAGAGGTCTCTCTTCGAACCAGGGAAGATGGTACGATGGATACATAGAAGATGGTGGAGAAGCGGGAAACAAAGGACTTGGCGAAGAATGATTGAGCTCAAGCGCCAATATCATGACTCGATGCAAAATGAAGAGGTCTATTTATAAGAGAGATAGAGAGACTCAAAGATGAAAAATGCATGACTCACACGGACGGGACCGATGACTCTAATAATGAATGAGAAACACAACGGACTCCAAGTCACAATCAATACAAAGCAAACCCTCAATTCACCTACTCGACACAGTGAAGACCGTCAGATGACGGTCATTTATCTTTTCGGTTTTAGAGTTAGGTGAGAATCACAAAGTTGTACAAACACTTAGGAGGCTTGATAGGATTTGGGCTCTACTCCTTAGCGTGTACGTGAGCACTTAAAACGCATACAATGAGGGGGTTGCTCTCCCCAAGACAAGGAATCCATTACGTTTTATTTTTAAGTCCAATAGAGTTAGCAGTCCCGATTTTATTTAAGTTATCAATTTTTTTGGGTATTTTTAATGCACGTGCCTATCGAGGTTCCAATTTCCATTAAGCATCCTAGGTTGGCAAAAACAGAGGGAGAAGATCGGAAAAGCCATGCAAGTCAGAAATTGATGATGCATGCTAAGTAAGAAGACTTACAGTGCTTCCCAGCTCTCTCCATGCGGGATGCAAAATAGAATTTGAAACCTATGCTATATGCAAATGCAAGTCGAAGAAATCGCCCTAGGATAGTAACTGCTATTATCGTGAAGCACCACAAGTCGGCCGCTTATCCTTAACCTAAGAGTCCGGTCTTGGCTCACCCCTCCTCTTCTCGACACACTCGAGTTCAGGAGTAGCGCTTGATGGGGCTCGCTCACGGCACAGGGGTTAAGAGATAAATGAACCGACTGTTTGAATTTGACTAGATCCAAATCGTACTATAGGTACATGCAAATATAATTAGGGTGTTTGGACCTAATCTATCGGCAAGCAACTCCTAAGCTAGGGCTCATTCACACAAAATAATAAAAATAAAAATAGAAAAGAAAAAGGCGTCAAAACCGTCGAGGCCCCCAAGGGAACAATCCCGCGGGCAATGGGCCTCGGGAGTCGGAGTGCACCTGTGAGAGTCCTGTATTATTACAAAATTCTGAGTGTCACTCTCTCACATGAATATACATAATAAGATAAAGGAAATAAAATTCATGAAATAGAGACTGTCTTCAAAAATTCTCCTTCATCTGCTATTGATGCTCTCTCCTGTTGGCTTGGCATAGAAGAGCCAACACCGCCTCGCTTGGGTGCATAGGGCCTCCTAGGAGGTCCTCCTTCGCTTAGCGGTCCCTCGCATCAAAGACAAAAGAAAGAGATGGTCAGAGCAGTCAATCAATAATATCAAATAAAAATAAAATAAAAATCACACAGATAAACAAATGAAGGACATGAACAAAGAATCAAATAAATGAACAAATAACCACACAAAATCATACAAAATCCGTTGCCTCCCCGGCAACGGCGCCATTTGATGACTGGGGAAAATCAAGGGTCTAGATATCTCACGAGGCGAGAAATCAAGTCGCTGAATTGACCACTTAAAGATCCCCAGATCGATCAACAATTAACCCACAATAAATATATGCAATGAATATCCAAAAATGTGGAGTTAAAATTTATTATAACTCTACATGCAAATGTGTATAGGTGTAAGTACAGGTAGAGGTCGAACACTGGGAGGCGAATGGTTGTATGTAATGTATCGTTCAATTATTCAATCAATTGTGCATGTCCTTTTATTGTTTTTGTGGGTTTTGGGTTTTGTAATTTTTTATATTTTTGTTTTTATAATTTTTATTTTGATTTTATATTTTATACTTTTTTTTCTTTTCTTTTTATATTATTAATTATATAAATCTATATACTATATATATATATATAAAGAGATATATATATATAAGAAGAGAGAGAGAAGTAATATAGAATATATATATATATATATATTTATAAACATAAAAACTTAATATATAGACTTATATTTTTAACTTTTTTTTTGTCATTTTTTTTATATTTCTAATTTTTATGTATTTTTCAATTCAAAAATGTCCACAATATAGGACTAAATAAATAGCCGTATATAATTTGGGTTTTAAAAATATCAAATAATACCCAAAATTGCCCAAATTAATTTTCACATATTAATAATAATATATAGATAATTATAAAAGAGAGAAATGTATTTTTAGGGTTTTTAAAGAGTTTTTTCTAATTTTTATGTTAATTTTGGGGTTTTATGATTTTTATCTTTTTCTTTTTCACCTTTTTTTAGGGTTTTTAATTTTCTGGACTCAATATGTATATAATTATACTATATATATTTTTTTGGAATTTTTCGCAAACATTTTCTAATTTTTTTTTGTATTTTCTAATTTAAACAGTATAGAAATGGCTTCTTTTTCATTTTTAATAATGAGGAAAAATGCAAAAAAATGCTAACTAAAATATGAGCGTGAACAAGCATGGCATAGAGCACCTATCCTAATTTTTGTGGATATTTAGAAGCCTTCTAAGTATTTTTAATAAATAGATAAAGACACAAAAATAAAACAGCCTGGCAGGGGTATTTTTGCAAATAAAATAAGTTACAGGGGCTTCAGTGCAAAAATACATACTGAAATAAACATTTATTTTAATTTTTAGAACTATTCTACAATATATAAAAACCGCCAGGGCATACATGCAAAATGTCACGCGCCTCACGTGGGACTGCACGTGAGGCACGGAGGGACCAAAATGTAATTCCTATAAGCTCAGGGGTCCTACTGCAAAATATACATTTATTTTATAACGTGCTAAAATATTTACAGAATTAAAAATTAAATACAAAAAGGCGGGGGATGGTTTTTGCAATTTACCCCCAAAAGAGGCGCTCCATCCGACGGCTGATCTTCATTCACTTGACACGTGGCGCCTCCACGTGCGCCGATGACGCTTCGCCGATGGAGGGCTGAGATTAGATCACTCGCGTGATCTGACGGTCGATGCAGAGCTCCATCGGACGGCTGGGACCTGAACTGGGCCTTCGTCTTCATCCAACGGCGGAGAGCACATCTGGAAGAACAGGGAAGAACGCTCGCCTGGGCGAGCTTCCTCCGCTCGGATCTCGCTCCTCCGCCGGTCTTCGTCGCACCTGAAGGTCTCAATCGCTTCCTGGAAGGGTCTTCTACCTGCTGGAGCTGTTGGATTGGCCGGAGGCAGCCTGGAGCACAGCAGCGAGCTCGGGGAAGAAGGGCGGCTCCAGGTACCTCCGCCGGCCTTAAGATCGTCTCCTGGTGCTCCCCTTCGCACCTAACCTGCACAGGAAGGAACTACGGCTCGAGGGCATTCTCCTCGACCAGGGGTTTGAAGCTGTTAGCATGAAAACGGGTGAGGTGGCGAAGCCTCCGGCAGGGTGGCGGAGCGAGACTTCGATTCGCGGAACCAAGGGGGTTCCGGTTGGGTGAAAGTGACTGGCTGGTGGAGAAAGCGAAGGGAAACGAAATGGTGGCGAAAGCGAGTCGGAATACGGTCGGGAACACGGTGAACAGCTCGTCGGAGCGGAGCTCCGGCGAACTACGAATCGGCCATTCTACGCTAATCTACTGGACTAAAGGCTAAATAAAAGGCGGAATTAAAATGCTGGAACAAAAATCTAACTAAAACAAGTAAAAGCGCAGCTCTTATACCTGGGGCCCTCCAGGGAGCAGGGTGGTCGCCGGAGCACCACCGCGTCAAAATTTCTCCGACCTCCGGCCAAGTCGAGGTGCTGGGAGACTCCTCCTGTCACGAGGAACACACCAGGAGCAAGAACAAGGCGTTTTGGTGGAGTGAAAATGGCCAACTTTGGCCGGGAAGTCGGAGGTTTTTATTTATAGACATCCCTGGAATCCCCCATTGACCGGCGATTATTGGAGTATCTACACTATGTACAATGGATCTAAGCAATCGGCGCGAATCTTGGATGATCAGGGAACAAAATCTGTGAAGGGACTGTGGTCGATTGATGACTGTGGTGAGCGGGAAAAAGGGAGGAAATCGGGGAAAAGATCGTCCTCGTCACGTCAGACGGCTGGGGGTCGAGTTGACCTGCGGTCAACAGGCGCGACGCGCCCATTGGTCCACCTCAGCCGCTACACGCCAAAATAGGGATCCTTATTACAAAATGAATTATTTAACCTAGTAAATGATTTTATTAGATTTTACTTATAAAATAAAAAATGTTTATAAATTAATGTAGTATTTATTTATGATTTTTATTTATTTTTTTTGAAGTATTTTATTATGGTTTTATTAAAATAATGTGTATATGTATGTATTTTATATGTATTTTTGTATATTTTATTTTTAGTTTATTTATTTTATTTTATTATTTTAGTTTCTTATTTTATAATTTTATAACTTATTTTTGTGAGTATAAATATATTTTTATTTTATTTTAATGAGTTTAAATAAATAGATGTATGTGTATGTATGTATACTTATAGGTATTTTACCTATATATTATATACATTTTATTTATTTGATGAATTTTATTTGTTTTTATTTTGGATTTGTATTTTTAATAAGTTATGTGTAATATTTACATATTTATAAAAAAATATAGATGAGTAAAGAATAAAAGAATCAAGATCCCCTTTTATTTATATACATACTTTGTTGCATTGGTATTTTGCCTATGTATTATATAGGCTCTTTTTATTTCACAACTTCTTTTTAGTTTTCTTCTAATTTTAATATGTACATGAATTATATACATTATTTACAAGATACTAAAAATATAAATTTAGAAAAATAATGAATATTGAATAAAATGAATATTTTAATCAGTCCTATATACAATGTGGGCCAAAAACCTAACTTCTACAGATGAGCTCCAAAAATTATGAAACTAATTTTATAAAATAGTTCTTGGAATTCTATATACAATCAAAGGTGAATTTGAGTGATTTGGAGTTTTTATTTGCAAGATATGGGTCTGTGAAGTTGAGATTTTGGCTTTTTATTTTATGTATAAAATATACACTGTATATTATTTTTGTACAAAATCAATTTTGTATTTTTATTTACATTATTATCTACCACTTTCATGTACAACGTATTTTTATTTGATGAATAAATAATTATATACAAAATAGGTGTCAAAAATGCATGAATAAATGAATAAATAAATGAGATATTTATTGTATTATTGGCCCTTATCTCCCCCTACTTTATTCCTTGTCGACCAATTCCATGCTGGCCTTGGTCTCGGGGTTAGGGTCATAAAATATTTGCAATATTTTATTCCTTTTTCTTGTCTTCCCTTTATTCTATAATTTTGGCATTAAAAACCTTATTTTATGTATAATTAATACAATAAATAATAGATGCTAATATGTACAAATTAATGTTATTTACATGCATTTGCTGGGGTTTTTAAGGCCAAAATGATAGAATAAAGGTGATGAAATGGAGATTCATCAATGCTAAAATGCCTAAATTAACAATATTTACCCGCATTTACTAGGGTTTTTAAGGTCAAAATGATAGAATAAAGATGATGAAGTGTGGCTTCATCATCCCCCTATACTTTACCTTTGCTAGTCCCTAGCAAACACTTATGCAATAAGTGCAGAAAAAGAAAAACAAAGAAAAGAAACAGAAGAAAATTGGATGAAGTTTAATTATCAAACTTGTCATCACAAAATCAATGTTTGGAACTTAAGTCGGACCTTTGGATTTTTAGTGCGGGTGGAACCTTAATGAGAACTGGACTTGAAATCCAACAGCCTTCGAGAATCCCAAAACTCTGCTCAAGTCTCCTCAATAGCCAGGTCAGAAATATTTCAACTCATACGCAAACTCTTACGACTATGAATCTGACTCGTACAGTGTAAGTGATATGTAGCTCCCCACCTCAGAAGTAACAAAGAAACAACCTCCCCCACCCTGGTAACTCTAATGCCTCGGTCTAGCAACTCTTTCCTCGAGAAGCGGGGCATTCCCTTCCAAGTTCAAGTGCAACCGGCTCAAGAAGAGGGAAATAAGAGGTATAGAATTTTGGGAGCTCAACCAGTGTAGCTAAGTCTCCCGCTACAAGCTTCATGAGATGTAACATGGATACCATAAGCTTTTGCTTTATTGGACTATATACACTCCGGTGGGGTTATTAAATTTTCAATCCGACGCACCACTTTTTCTTGGAGTTCTTTTTTTTCTTTTTTTCTCTTTTTTTCTCTTTTTTTTAAGTGCATCTGTACAACATATCTACATGGTGCAGCATATATACAAGAAATTTTTCTCTTGAGCCAGTAGACTATCCCTCTTTTGAAACTTTATTGCAACCCACGGCTTTTGTCTTTAGCCTTCATCACCACTAGAACAAGTTGAGGCGGACTTCCTTCACTAGAAGAAGAAGAGAGGTTCCACCTAGAAGTACTACCCTCATATGCTACCCCAAGCCAAAGGAAACTGCCTCCTCACCACCTCATCCGTGGAGAGCTATATGAAAGGTGCAGGTGTCCAAGTTAGGTCATTATCAACAAGAGTCGTGCGTGTGCTCCGAAATACTCTACTTAGGCAGTCAAGAATCCATTGAACCAAGTCCCGTGATCCTCAAAGAATTAAGTCAACTAGACCTGAAGTACCTCAAACCCAGTTCCTATAAGGTTCCTGTTATTAGGTAGATTTTAAGGTCCAATCAAGCTCCAATCTCCGGATTTTACTTAGACTTGTTCAACTATCAAACTCAATCCGAAAAATGCGAATGCTATGCAATGTAGAAAATATTTTTGTGATGCAATTTTCAAGATTTTTTTTTGAACTTTTTATGGATTTTTGAAAAGATGATGCATGCTTTTTTGTATTTTTCAAAAAGATTTTTCAAATGTTTTTGGGTTTTAGTTTTGCAAATGTTTTTGGGATTTTTGAAAACAAAAAGTTTTTGGCTGAAAAACTAGGTGAAAAATATGTACACGGGCATGCTTCTTATATATACAAGAAGTGGATTTTAAGAATTTACAAGGGTAAGTGGTCAGTTTTATACATATATATATAGTGGATTTTGGTGTGATGTAAATATTCCTCAAACTTATTTGACACAAGCTTTTTTACATAATTTTTGAAAACTATAGTCCAAAATAATTTTTACAAACATTTTACAAACATGTACACACATTTGAAAATCATTTTGCAAAGGCTTTCGAAACAGTATAGATAGATTTTTCAAAATATTTTTGCAACCATTTTTCAAGCCATTTGCAAATCATTTTTCAAACATTTTATTTCACACAAAGAAAAATAAATTTTACAAATCACACATTTTTACACAGGTTGAAAACATGCAACAAAATATTTTCAAAATAGTTTTCAATAAAGGTTCACGAAGGTTTTCAAACTATTTTTCATACATTTTGCAAAAAACATTTTCACCTGATTTATTAATCAGTAAATACACAAAGAATTTGAGGAACAAAACACCTTTTTATTAGAGATTTTTAATGAAGTGTAAAGAATTATTAGCCATATTATTAAGAAAATAGGAAAGTACGAGTTATGGCTAAAGTATATACGTAGTATATACGACCCCCCTATACTTAGCTTGAGCTATGTCCTCATAGATCAGAAAGAAAAAGAGAAGACATAACTCGTACTGAGTATAGGAAAATCTAAAGAATAAACGAATAAGGAATGAATGAATGAATAAGAAGTCGACCGTCCCCCCTATACTTAGGATCAAATAATCCTAAGTATAGCAGATTGTACATAAAGCAGGGAGGGTCAAGGGTGGGAATGAACAGATCGTACTCAGTTTGTCTCCCCCTATACTTAGGGTAAGATATCCCTAAGTATAGACAAGAAGAGGAGACAATGGAGAGGATCAAAGAATGGAAATACTCGGGGTGCACACCCCCCTATACTTAGGACAAAGTACGTCCTAAGTATAGAAAACTGTCTACAAGGGGCAACACCTTTTTGATAGATAAAGAGAATAGACAAGGAAAAGAAGAAAAGAAGAAAAGAGATGAGAATGGAAACGAGATCAGAGGATGTACACACCCCTCCCCCTATACTTAGGGTGAAAGAAGCCCTAAGTATAGGCAACAACAGGACTGATGATACGGAACGATGAAAGAACACTCGGCTCGTCCACCCCCCTATACTTAGGACAAAGTACGTCCTAAGTAAGGCAAACACGAGAATGGGTGGACGAGCAAAACAGACGAGCAACGGAGATGATCAGGAGAGGATATACAACATAGATGGATATACACGGGATCAAGAAGGTTGAAAGCGAACCTTCTTGCGGGACCGCTGAGGAATGGATCTGGTATGGTGTAGGTCGACATCGGGGTCCACAGTGGACGGAAGCTGATCAGGGTCGACAAAGTGATGGTCCTCAGTGGAGTCAAATCGGAAAGGGACGAACTGATCAATTGAAGCAGTATGGCTAGGTTCTCCCTTGGTAGTCCTATGGTGTGAAGGCACAGACGGATCAGTGAAAGAAGTGTGACTAGGTCCGGCCTTGGGAGTCTCGCTGATATCAAAGTGAAAAGGGACGAACTCATCATCATCGGAAGTAGTGTACTCAGTGTTGTCCTGCGAGGTCTCATCCAGGTCAAAATCAAAAAGCACGAAATCATCGGTGGAAGTAGTCGAACTCTGTTCGTCCTCTGTAATCTCAACCGGATCATCTTTCTCATCAAAAGGTCCGAATTTCCGAAGAAAAGCAACTAAATCAAATTCGGCCTTAGTCTCATCAGTATCTACATGGACAGGAGCGGACTCATCAGTGGAAGTAGTCAGAGCATGTCCGTCCTGTATAGTCTCTAAATCTGCCCTCCGCTCAATGGTGTCAATCGTGTAAATCCCGAGGATGTCATCAACACAATGCCAAGTCCCAGAAGACGGAATTCTAAGGTCCATGCTTTCCAAGTCTTCCTCCTTGGAGAGGAATTCTTGGGTCTCAGTGGTATCCAATAAGCAACAAAATTCTCTAAAAGTCTCGTCAAGGTCATGATCCTCAGGGTCAACCAAGATAGGTGTGGTCACATTAGGTGCAGGTCTCTAGTCGGTAGTGGGTGCGGTGATCAACACTTCGCTCTCGTCGGCAGGACGGAAGCGAATCTCTCCTGATCCATAATCAATAACGACCCTCGCAGAGGCGAGGAATGGTCGTCCCAGGATGATTGGAGAGTGCTCCCCTATGGAGGTCTCCATGGGCAACACGACAAAGTCAACATGATGGCCCGTGCCCTGAATAGAAATGACGGCATTTTCAAGGATACCCTTCGGCCTCTTTATTGATCCATCAGCAAACTGAACGATCATCCTGGTCTTCTTGAGAGGCCCTAAGTGAAGAGACTGTACCAACGAGAAGGGTATAATGCTAATCGAAGCACCGCCGTCGAGGAGAATGTGATCACATGTGTGGTCAGAGATGGTGCAGCTAATGAAAGGTATGGCAGTGTTCCTCTTCCGAGGAATGGAACGGTGTGTAATGGCATGGGCAGTGGCCATGGTCAAGATATGATGCTCAGATCTGCTCCTTCGCTTTCTCTTCTTGGGAAGAGGAGCAGATAAATCGGTCATGGCCTGCTGAAGTGGGGCACGGATAATCTCATGTATGGTGGCCACCACTTCGGGTTCAGTCAACATTTTTTGAATTTTTGGACCTCCTCCATACAAGGGAGGAAGTCGGAATTAGCATCTACACGAGGCATGCCAAGAGCAGTCTGTACAGCGGCATCCTCGGGGTAAAAGGTGGGACCGGGTGTGAAAGGTTGTGTGGTCAAAGGATCTGGCAAGTGGGTACTCTCCTCACAGTCCGACTCAATCATGTGTCTCCCGAAACCTTTTTAGATTTTTAAATTTTTCTCATTTTTTGTATTTTTGGCGATTGCAAGCTCTCATGGAAATCCTCAAATGAACCCATATCATCAAATAGTGGAATATCATGGTCGCTCTTATTTGTGCTAGTGAGGTGGTCAATCCTCTGTCTCATATGATCCATCATCTGGGTCAAGTGCTCAAGGGTGGATTCCATGAAAGGTGACTCCAACAGATCAGTCTCGGGTGAATGTGAAGGTGGAAAATACGGAGGTGGAGGTGGGTGTGGGTAGAAATCCGAGTCCTGATACTGCGGCTGAGGAGGATATGTACAAAAATCAAGAGCAAAGTCCTCCTGGAAAAAAGGAGGTGGACCGGCTAGAGTGAACGAGGGATCCGCAAAGTCCGGATAAAATATGCTCCAGGGGTCCATCTTGGAAACAAAAGACAATGATCAGGAGAGCACGATGGTCAAGTCAAGAGAAGTGGGAAGAAAGGCGCAAGTGCGCAGAAGCGATCTAGGACACACACAAAACAATCACAAAAAATGAAATAATCAAACCCTCAATTCACCTACTCAACTCGGTGAAGACCACAAATGCGGTCTTTTTATCTTGTCTGTTTTAGAGTTAGGTGAGAAGTCAAAGAGTTGCACACACACTTAGGGGCTGAAGATGGGATTTGGGCACTAGTCCTTAGGGTGAGCGCGAGCAAGTAAAAGCGAAGACAATGAGGGGATTACTCGCCCCAATATAAGATTTTTCTTTTGATCGATTTTAGGGTCAAGTAAAATTAGCAGTCCCAATTTTATTAATTATCACTTTTTTTGGTATTTTAATGAGAATGCACGAGCCTAACGGGGAGTCAATTCTTTTAAGCACCTAGGTGATCAAAATCAGAGGTAGAGAGTCGGAAAAGCAATGCAAGCGACAAAACGATGATGTATGCTAAAGCGTAAATGCTCACCTTGCCTCCAGCACTCTACATGCAGGGATGCTCAGCAGAATTGAAACCTAATCTATATGCAAATGCAAAGCCGATGAAATCACCCTAAGTTTCAGAAATTGCTATTATCGTGAAGAACCACAAGTCGGCAACTTATCTTTAACCTAAGAGTCCGGTCTTGGCTTACCCCTCCTCTTCTCGACACACTCGAGTTCAGGAGTAGCGCTTGATGGGGCTCGCTCACGGCACACGGGTTAAGAGATAAATGAACAGACTGTTTAAATTTGACTAAGTCCAAACGAGTCTTTAGGTACATGCAAATATATTAGGTGTTTGGCCTTAGTCTATCGCAAGCAATCCTAAAACTAGGGGCTCAATCACACAAAATAAGAAAACAAAACCGAGAAAACAAAGGGAAAAAGATGCAATGAAAACCGTAAAATCCGCGGTGAGCCCCCAAGTGTACAAACACTTGGAAATTGGGCTCGAAAGTCCAGTCCTGAGTACCTGTATTATTACAATAATAGAATGTCTCGCTCTCACTTCAAATTACAAATAAATAAATGCACAAAAATGCTCAAAAAGGTGATTGTCTTCTCAAGTCCTCCCTGCCTCCTTTGATGCTAGGTCAGAAGTCTCCCACCGCCTTCACGTGGGTGCGTAGGCGCCTAAGGTGGAGCGCCTCCCTCGATCCGCGGTTCCTCGCACAAAGTCCAACAAGGAAGAGTGATTAGACAAGTCAAGTAATCTAATCAAATGAATGAGCAAATGAATAAGGCAAAAATAGGCAAATAATCACAAACACAAGCAAAAACCCGAACTACGCGTTGTTGCTCCCCGGCAACGGCGCCATTTGTTGAACACAAATTTGCAGAGGTCGTGTTGACTCACAAGGAGAATCAACAGTCGCTGATTTGACCTCCAGCAAAATCCGTAATTCAAACAACAATTAACCAACGACAATCAAGTAAAGTAGTGAAAGTGTGTGGAGTTAAAATTTATTATAACTCTACAACAAGATGTGTATAGTGCAAGTATGTGTAGAGGTCGAACACAGGGAGCAGAAAGGCTAGATCGGGGCAAAAATGCTCAAAAAATGTGTGAATGTGATCAAGTTGCCTATTTATGCTATTTTTGTGGATTTTTAATTTTGTATTTTTTTATTTAATTTTTAGTTTTATATTTTTGTATTTGATTTTTAATTTTCTGATTTTATATTTTCTTTATATATATATATATATTTCTTTTCTTTTCAATATTGGAATATGTATACAATGTAATAAAAGGGAGAAAGAGATATTTATAAAAATAGATAAAAATGTTCAAAAATTATAAAATAAAGTCTTTTTGGTCTTTTTATACTTTTTGACTGTTTTTGTGATTTTTGGGAATTTTTAAGAATGTTTTTGGTATTTTTAAAGGGCAAAATAAAGAAAACAGTGAATAAAGTGCTAGGCTGAAACTAAAATGGAGAAATAAAATGGAAATCAGTAGCAAAAATTCTCCAATTCAATTTCCTCAAAAGATAATGAAATAAGGAAAATTTAGACACCAAGATTATATTTTTAGGATTTTTGTAGAATTTTTAATATTTTTATAGAGGTTTTTGGATTTTTGGGATTTTTGTGAGTTTTCTTTTGGAATTTTTAATGATTTTTGGCTGAAGTTAAAACAAACTAAAGTAGGAAAAATATATTTTTTTGGGATTTTTCTACAGTGTTTTTATATTTTTTAAGGATTTTATAAACTAGACAGTGCACAAAATGGATGTTTTTTATTTTTAATAAATATTAAAATGTAAGAAATATGAGAAATAAAAATAGGCCGTTAAACTACTATGCAACAGGACACTACTGTGATTTTTGGGAATTTTTTGAGGTTTTATAGACACATGCAATAAATACTAGAAGCAAAAGGAAAATGCACACTTGCAGGGGCGTTTTTGTAATAAGCAAGAATGCAGGGGCCTCTGCGCAAATATTCCAGAAAGATTATAACAGAACAAAATTTTTGCTAGGCTAATTAACAATAACCAAATTCGTGAGGTTGAACTTGCAAAAACGTCAGGGCGCACGTGACTTGCACGCGTGCCGGGCAGGGGCCTCAACGGAATTACACAAACATCTGGGGGGCTGTGTCGCAAATGTTCCAAGGGTTTTGCACAGCAGACAAAAGTTTTAAACTAAACCACTAAATCCAAAAATAGCCGAGGTTAATTCGCAAATTACCCAATCAATAGTGCGATCCAACGGCGGTGCGGCTTTTACTTAAGCCACGTGGCAGCCTACGGCGCGCCGATACCCGTTCGCAATCTAGGGCCGAGATTAGATCGAGCGTTGAGGATCTGACGGCTGGAGGGGGCGCGCGATCAACGGCACCTGTAGCCTCTGGAGGATGTGCGTGATCTAACGGCACAGGGACAGGGAGGAAGAACGCCCCGCGAACTCGGCTGGGCCGAGTTTCGGATGCTCCTCCGGTGCCCCTCCGACGACTTCCTTCGTCTCCAACAGTACACAGAAGCACCCGGAACGCTCCTCTAGCAGATGTGGCTTCCAAAATGGCGTGGAACACGCCGAAAAGCCGCTGCGACGTGAGAGGCCAGGAGCCGCTCCAGGTCATGTTGTGCTCCCGCGAACTCGACCCCCAGGTGGGGTCTTTGGCACCTGGACCTGCAAGGAAGATGTACGGCAGCAGTAAAAAGTCCCAGGGGCCAGCAAAAAGTGTGGGTGGCTACGTGGAGAGGTTGGTGGTCGTCGGAGCTCGTGAGCTCCGGCGAGGTGTTCGAGATGAATATCTACACTAACAAAGGCTTACGCAGCGATCTAAGTAGACGAAATGAAATCCTAAACTAACAGCTAGCTAACTACGAAGAAAAAAATGAGAAAAACACAACCTCGAGGGCTGGGAAGCCCAAGGAAGTGACCTCACGGCGGCGGCCGGAGATGGGTTGGTTGGAGCGCCTCCCGACCGCTAACCTCGCCTCCGAAGGGCTGGAGGACCTGCTGTCACCAAGTCCGGTCCAGAGCAACTTCACTCGAGGGAGAAAAATGGTCCAAGAAGGGTTCAAAGGAAAATGGAAGAATGGGGTCGGTTTTTGAAACATGACCGAGAGGGCTCAAAGATCGATGGAGATCTAACGAATCAAATATCCAATCCCCGAGGAAATCAGTTGGCGTGTAAGAGCTAGGGACAGGGGTCAAAAATCGTGAAGGACGCGACTCAAAAAGGTGAAAGGCGTGGTCTCCATAAATCCGAGAAGATGGGTGCTTGCACTAGTCCAGCGTTCTCAGACCTGGGTCATAGAGTTGACCCATGGTCAACGGATGGCGTGGCCTGATTGGGCCACGTCATTCGCAAAAAGACAAGACTTCAATAAAAACCTTGTAAATTGAATAAAAAAATATTAAATGAATTAATTAATTTAAGGTTATAAAATAAAAAATGTTTATTATTTTATAAATTATTTTATAGTGATTTTTATTTATTTTTATGGGATGTATAATTACAAGTTACCAATTATACCCTTTATAGGTATATTCTTCTATATATTGTATTCTTTTATTTTTATTGTATGTATTTAATTTATTTATTTTTGATTATTAATTTATATAATTATAACATACTTTTATACATGTAATTATATTTTTATTTTATTTTATTGATGTATTTAAAATAGAAATAGTAGTTGTACAGGTATGTGTATAAGCAGTATACCTATGTATCACATATTTAAATATTTTATTTTGAGTTTTATTTAAGTTTTTATTCCAATTTAAATATACATAATTATTATAAGTATTATTTACAACATTATGAAAATATAAAAATAAAAAAATAATGAATAAATAATAAATTGAATATTTTAATCTGTACAAGCATACAATGTGGGTCCAAAACTCAACTTTCAAACCGTAGCTCCGCCAAATGCGAAACCACCGCCATTAAATAACTTATTTTATTCTATATACAATTAAAGGTGAGTTTGCTGCATTTGGAGTTTTCATTTGTGAGATACAGGTCTGGGAAGTTGGGATTCTGCATTTTTATTCAGACCATAACTTTTTATCTGTACATTATTTTTCAGTGAAATTAATTTTGTGTTTTTCTTTATTTAATTATCTACAACTTTCATGAACAAAGTTTCTTTATTTGAAGTATAAAAAGTGGAACCAAAAATAGGTCCCAAAATGAATAAAGAATGAATGAAATAAAAAGGAATTTGTGTTGTATTTTGGCCCTTATCTCCCCCTACTTTATTCCTTGTCGACCTATTCATCAAGATGCCTAGGTCTCGGGGTTTCGGGTCATAAAATATTTACAATATTTTATTCTTTTTTTTCTTTTCTTTATTCTATAATTTTGGCTTTAAAAACCGCATTTTATACAATATTTACACAATGATGCATGAATGCTAAAATGCCTAAATTAACAATATTTACCCGCATTTACTAGGGTTTTTAAGGTCAAAATGATAGAATAAAGATGATGAAACGTGGCTTCATCACCGAGACCGTAGGGTTCCAGCCTCTCCACCTCCGCAATCTCCTCTCTGAAACCTTCCTCCAGAAGCCAACTTCGATCAATTGAAATAAGAATACGCTTTTCCTTTCCTCCCCCAAAGACCAGACGATGGGAGCCTGATCAAAGTGGGCACGCGGCAGTGCCCAGGCCCACGAGAGGGGGAAAACTTCCACACCGAGAGTCAAGGTAAAAAATCTATCCATTCTAGACCACGATCTTGCATTCCGCCAACTGAAGGTACACCCCACCGCGTCAATGATTGACAGGACCAGGCTGTGGGCGACCCTCCGAAACCCTCCCGACCTCGGGTCACCACCACCACTCCTCCGAGGGCAATCATCTGGAAGGAGTGTGACATTCATGTCACCCCCGATCAATTAAACCTCATCTACGTTCAACGATCCCATCTGCTCCAACTCCATTGCCAGAGAACTCCTCTCTCCCCCTGTCAGGCTGTAAACATTTGTGACTAGGAACACAAGCCCATCCTCACACCTCTTCAGTCTAATGGGCATACAGAATAGGGTCTTCGACTCATCCATAATTTCAAAGTCGTCTATCTTCCATCCAATCAACATCCTGCCCAACACCCCATTCGTCGAAAACTCCACCTGGTCAAACCTACCTTCCTCGTCAAGCCCCGACCTTATGGCATCCACGCCGCTTGATAACTTTGTCTCTTGGAGAAGGAAAATATCTTTGTCGGCCTCCATTATTAAGTTTTGAACCCCCTGTCATTTCTCGTGGCGTCCTAGACACTTTACATTCCAAGATAGTATCTTCATGGAAGAATCGTTTGGGTCGTCTTCTTAGGCGACACCACGCCTAGGCATTCCTCCACACTCCTGTCTAGGATTTTGAATCTAATCTGGTTTGCCCGAGAAAACAAGACATCTGGTTGTACTTCCTTCTCAATTATCTCCTGCTCCACCAAAGAAAGCCACGCCGCTCTCTGACCTCTCCTACCAACTGGGAGGAGTTCTTCCCTCACGTAGCACGCCCCGAACCTGGATCCCTCCAGCTCCAAGCCTTCAAAGTTCTACTCTTCACTAGCCCTAGCCCTCTCCAGAATTCCTGCACTCTATCCTTCCCCCTCCACTTGGCAGCCCCTATCTTCCCTTGGCCATGTTTTATCTCGTGTGATGCCCCCTCCTCCCTTCCAGATCCCTCCGACAGAGCCTCCACAACATCAGTAGACTAGGCTTCCCCCACCCCAGGTTCCTTTTTGATGGTGGAAACCCCCCCTTCAGAGACGCATGCGCCGCCCCCTCCCCCCCACCCAGCGCCTCCTCTTCGATCACCACAAACCCCTCAGCATCCCCTGCCCTCTTACCATGCGACATCACCAACTTTGTATAGTCCTTGTCAATGACCCCCCTTCCATTCAGCATCACCTCCCCCATGCCTAGATCCACACTACAACCTGGGATCAACTGAAGGTCACTCGTCACCTTGACCACCTTGATCAGGTCTGAGAGGCCAGGTGCACGGAGAACCACAAGCCCAGTACAGTAGCCCGCCAGCCAACTCTGAAGCTTGGGATCGTGGACTTCCTCCTCTTAATGGGTCTCGACGTCGTAGTTTCCGATCTCCAACTGAAGCCTGCTCGTCGTTGCCTCCGCCGCCAACCCACCAAGGTCCGGGAAACAAGGTGCACGGGGAACCGTAAGCCTGGTGCAGTAGCTCATTGGACAACTCTGAATCTCGAGATCGTCAGCTTCTTCCTCCACTTGATGGGTCTCCGCGTCATAGTTTACAGTCATCAAGGGTTGGGGCCCCTCCATTTCTAGAATATGCGAACCTGGATCTTCCTTAATGCTCGGGTCCCAAGCCTACAGACCCGATCTAGATCCTAGACCTGCTTTGGCCTGTAGATCCAACAATCGTAGCCCTTAAGGTCTAGGATGGTACAATACGTTGTGGGCTGACTAGTCCCAGGTGCACCATGTGATCCCTCCACTGGGGCATGACCCAAATCGGATGCACTCAACTTAAAAGTCGAGAACCGAACTATTGTCACTTCCCCAAAGGCGACTTCCCTCGGGGGAAGGATCGTCTGCCGTAAGTGAGTTGCAGCAGACTCTGCTGCAACTCACGGATGCACGCCACGTAGCACCAAACAATCAAACGGCTTGGAAAAGACTCCCATCCAATCCCCTTCTCTCCTGACACCCTCCTCCCCAAACCCTCCTCATCCCAATCCCTTGACGCCCACCCCCCTTGCTGCGCATCCTCCTCACCATGCCTCTCCCCTCCGTCGTGCATCCACTTCCCTGCACCTCCCCCATCTGTTGCACATCCTCCTCACCGTGCCTCCTCACTCTACCACGCATCCTGCTCGCCGCACGTACCGCCTCCGCCACGCATCAACTTGGCCACGCCTCCCCCCTCAGCGTTGCATCCTCCTCGACGTGAATCCCCTCATCATATCTCCCCCCTCTATTGCAGTGCATACTCATCACAGGAGTATGATGGGAGAGTGACGACGCAGCATCCCCAGTATCACCGCCTTGACATTGGCATCTTGGCCAAGTCCTCCTACCGGATCTCCTGCCTTGGAGGAGATATTTGAGATAATTTTTGTATCTAGTATGCTTCATGTCGCCTTCTTGTCTCGAGCGCTTTACGGCCGACGCCTCGCTCCTCCCCCGACTTGGTTGGAAGTGAAAGTTTTTCTTTTCTATACTTTTGTTTCGAATGAATATGTATATGAATACTTGAGAGAGTTTGTATTAGACCTTCTTGGAATTGAAATTTTTTGTTGTCCACTTTGGAGAGACATCTTGGTATTCTCTCCTATTGCATATCGAAGATGCATCTTGTATCTCTATTCTTAAGGCGTCTTTTGTAGGAAAACGATGGTTTTTGTATACTGAAGCATGTTTTGGTATGGCAATCACCTCTGTTGCATATTGGATATGCTTCTTGTATGTTTGTTCTCAAGGAGCCTTTTGAAGGGAAATATGGATTCTTGTATAATGAAGGATGTTTTAGTATGAGAATCTGCTCTGTTGCATATTGGAGATAGTTCTTGTATATTTATTCTCAAGGCGCATTTGTAGGAAAACGTGAGTTTTAGCATAATGAAGATGTTTTGGTATGGAAATATGCTCTGTTGCACATTGGAGATGGTTCTTGTATGTTTATTCTCAAGGCGCCTTTTGTATAATGAAGCCCGCTAGAACTCAAGTACTCGTCCGTTTGGTGCAAGAGGAGGTGATTTAAATCCTGAGCAATATTGGTCAAGCTGATAGTAAAGTTTTAGAATTGTTCATGTGTTACTAGTTTGTATGGTTAGATCACATTATATATATATACATATATATCGCATAATTCATGATGAGCTCGAAAAATAGCATATGATGCGCTTAATTCCATGATGAGCTCGAGGTGATGAAGTTGTAACACGGTCACATAAAAAATACATAATTATTAATCCACTCGGTAAAACAACATGATGAGTACTAAATAATAATGGTAGATGAAGGTGTAAATGAGAACCTAAGAAAGATTTTTTTGTATGGAAAGAAAGATTGGTATATGAGAACCTGAGAATTCACATTTCTGTATAAACTAAGGGCTCGTTTGGTTGCAGGGTTGGGCGGGGTTGGGTTGGGCTTGGTTGGGTTGGGTGAATAGTAAACTGTGAGGAGGAAGTACCCTTGTGAATAGTAACCAGCCCAACCCAACCCTGCCCAACCCTGCAACCAAACGAGTCCTAAAAGATATATGTAAATGTACTTCATAGGAAGAAGCGTATTTTTGTATATCTATGCGCGTTTTAGTATGGAAGTTCTCTCTGTTGTATATATCTATGCATGTTTTGTATTATAGTAGAGGGCTCAAGTAGATTCTTCGCAAAGCGCTCTTTGTAGGATAAACGATGTTTTTGTATATATGTGCGAGTTTGGTAGAGGCTCTACTTGGATAAATGGTCTTTTGGTATATATGTGCGTGTTTTTGTATATATGTGCGAGTTTTTGGTATGGTCGTGCTCTCTGTTGTATGGAAGTGTCCGTTTTGTATATTTGTGCTCGTTTGGTATGGAAGAGGCTCTACTTGGATAAATGATCTTTGGTATATATGTGCATGTTTTTGTATATATGTGCAAGTTTTGATTTGGTCGTTCTCTCTGTTGTATGGAAGTGTCCGCTTTTGTATATCTGTGCTCGTTTTGGTATTTAAGAGGCTCTACTTGGATAAATGGTCTTTTGGTATATATATATATATATTATATATATATATATATATATATATATATATATATATATATGTGCGTGTTTTTGTATATATGTGCGAGTTTTGGTATGGTCGTGCTCTCTGTTGTATGGAAGTATCCACTTTTGTATATCTGTGCTCGTTTTGGTATGGAAGAGGCTCTACTTGGATAAATGGTCTTTTGGTGTATATATATATGTGCGTGTTTTTGTATATATGTGCGAGTTTTGGTATGGTCGTGCTCTCTTGATTAGGCCGGCGACGAGAGGCGCGTGTGATACGAGAGAGGCAGGGCCGAGGAGGCGGAGTCGGGGGATAGGATGTTGTCTCTTGCAGCGACAACCTCGAGATAGAGCTTGGGTTGGCTGCGGGCAGGGGTACCTCACGCTACAGGATGGCGGTTACAAGGATTGGAGTGGGGGGAGGATGTGCCCTCCTCTGGCGGCGAGAGGGCGGTAACGACCGAACAGAGATGGCAGCGGCGAGAGGGTTTGATGTAGGGGGAGAGGGTCGGGGCGATAGGGGGCTTGGGGTCGGGGGAGAGGTTGGCGGCAAGGCGTCAAAAGGGTGGCATCGTGAAGGGGCTCGGTGTCGCGGTAGAGGGTTGCGGCGAGAGGCGGGGCGAGAGTAGTTGATGTCAGGCGAGAGTAGTATACAAAATTTCTCTCAAATATGCAACAGAGAAGAAAATCTTACAAAAATACAATCTATAGTACAAAAATCCTCGTAATCCCACAAAAGTTCGTATGCATACATAAGAAGGATTATACAAAACTTCTCTCAAATATGCAACATAGAATGAAATCATACCAGAAATTACTCAATTATACAAAAATCTTCATATTCTTACAAAGAGCTAATCAGTACATACATAAAATGGAGCATACAAAGTTCTCCCAAAATATGCAACAGAGAACGAGGTCCTACAATAATACGCGCTATTATACAAAAATCCTTATATTCCTACCAAAGTTAACATAAGATAGATCATACAAGATCTCTCAAATATCTACATGAAATATCCCAAATATCTCTCAATAGGACTTAGCAGGACGACTTGACCAAGATGCCAATGTCAAGGCGATGATACCGGGGACGTTGTGTTATCACTCTCCCATCATACTCCTGTGAGCGAGTATGCGCTGCAATGGAGGGGGGGAGGTACGATGAGGGGGATTCACGCCAAGGAGGATGCACCACGGAGGGGGAGGCATGTCCAAGTTGATGCATGGCGGAGGTGGTAGGTGCGACGAGGAGGATGCGTGGTAGAGTGAGGAGGCACGGAGAGGAGGCACGGCAAGGAGGATGTGCAGCAGATGGGAGAGGTGCGGGAAAGTGGATGCACGACGGAGGGGAGAGGCATGGTGAGAAGGATGCACGGCAAGGGGGGTGGGCGTCGAGGGATTGGGATGAGGAGGGTTTGGGGAGAAAGGTGTCGGGAGAGAAGGGGGTTGGATGGGAATGTTTTCCAAGCCGTTGGATTGTTTGCTGTTACGTGGCGTGCATCCGTGAGTTGCAGCAGAGTCTGTTGCAACTCACTTACGGCAGACGATCCTTCCCCCTTCCCTCGACTCAAGAAACCTGACGAAACGGATTTTGTTCGGAAGTCGAGGGGTCTCTCGAGAGAGCTGTGCTTCCCCACCTCCCGATTGTTGGTCCCTCTGCCTTGAAGGAACGTCAACCCTCAATGCCATCGCCTACTCCTCCCGGGTGTCGACGCGACTCTCCATCGAGCTCCACCTGGATAGTCTTCCATCTAGCCCGAGACTCTACCAGCCCAACCGCCCCGGGGCGAAGGCCCTCACCCGCATAATAAGGTTGAAAGGTTCCCTTGGATGGCAACCTGAAGTCTCTATGCCAACTACTTGAGCTAAGGCCCCAAGGACCTCGCGAATCTTCTCCAAACCACGTGCTGCAAATGGTAGTCCTTTCACTCGAATCCTGTCCAGCAGCCCTGGTACTTCCTGGTCGTAATCACCCACAGTCATCTCCATCTCAACTGTATCCAACCTTCTTTCAATCATCAGAGTAGTTTGTTGGCCTCGTTCTTAGTAAGACCCCTCGCAACCACCCTCCACGACTTCACTTGCACGACATCCCCCCCTGAATTGCGCTGCTGAAATCGCGTCGACGTCCGAGGAGCCTTGGAACAGGTCTCCCGATCCCTCACCCACCAACATGATGGGGTTCTACTTCCGACCCTATAATATAGGACACAACTTGCTTCTGTGAGAAGAGCCATGACGGCGGAAGCATCGGATCAGCTCCTAACACTGTCGCGCCCAGTGTCTCATCGAGCCACACCGATAGCATCCCATTCCAAATGGATTGGCGAAGGGGCGACTACAACCAACCTGGATATTCAAGGCACGACAACCTCCCTTCATGGCACAGACCTCCACCCAACCAATCTTCAAGACCTCCTCCTCAGCAAAAACTCCATCGGTAGACCTTCCACCCTCCGCAGACTTCTCTCGCGCTACAGTCCTAGCACTCACACCTGGCCGCACTGCCGTAATGGGTCTAACTCCCGCGATCGCCCTATCTCCTCCATAAGCCCTTTCGCCCTCGGCAGCCCTGGCTCCCCCGCTAGCCCTAACGCCCATGGTAGCCCTAGCACCCCCGATAGCCCACAATATCCCTTGCGCCCTCGACAGCATAGGCTCCCACAGCATTGCTCTACCCTCTTGAGATACTCAAATCGAGGTATCACTTGAGGAGGGATTGGGATTTGAGGCTTGAGTTTGGAATTGATCTATATGATGCTCGAGGAGGATGGGATAAAATTAATGATGGCTTCATGAAACCTGAGTGTTAGCATCTTACCTAGTTTGGAACATGATTCTTGTACCATCTCTTGACTCTGACCTAAAGTGCCAGGGTGTGGTAACATAAAATTAATAAGTTGATTAGTGTGCGTCAATCCTTAGTAAAAGCAGTGGAGCTATCGAAAAAGAAGGGAAGTTCCCTTATAAAAAAATAAATATATTGAAAATAATGAAAAGCTCATTACATTACAAAGTTACATCATATGAGCTTACATTCAAGGAGAGTGCTCCCAAGCTTTTAAGTGTCCACTTGGACCAAGTTTTAGGTTTTTATTAGTCAGGCAAGTACCTCAAAAAGGGTTGTACATTGGTAGCGCTACAAGTATGGGTGCGAGTATATTAGATACTTTAAAAAGACACATTCCGGTGTATTCCCGGGAAAACAAGTATAGACAGCTCAATCTCTTTTTGAAGGATACATTGATTGACATTAAAAATATACAAATGTGTTGAGTATTGGCACTTGAGAGAAACCTTGTTCCAAGGAGAGTAAGATAAAAGAATGACACAATCCTATTTTCCTCCATTATCTGGCCTTTTATCTATACATTTTAAGTCTGACAAACTGAAAGGATGGTGGATTGAAGCAAGACTAGATTTATTCCCTAGTGTTGAGGGATGAGTCCTTAGGAGAGCTTCTGAGATCGGAACTTTTGGTGAAGTCTTGAATCTACTCGTATGGATGTAGTCAACATTAAGTCATACTTATTATATGTGTGTGTGTATGTATGTATGTATCTTGAGAGTCTGATAATTGTAGGAGTTGATTTCCTTTTGGTTAACTTAGTTCAACTGAGAGTCTTAGGATTTTTAAAACTAAATGTTCTAGATCAATTCAAGCCTTGTATAATCACATGCACATGTCAGGGAATTCGCTAAATTATTATAACTCTCTAATTAATTCTTCATTTATTACATCGAGGATGAGCTTATCTTAAGTATAGGGGGTGATAAATCCTAGATTTATCATCATTAAATACTATTATTATCTCTTTCTCTTGAGAAAATCACCAAGATTCATTGATAATTAACCTTAATTGTGTTTTTATGTGTTGTATGTAATTAACCCTAATTATATGATATTAAATAATACATTAATGTGCTATTATTTTATGTATTTCTTTCTTATTAAAAATCGAACAAAAATTAAATTAATATTGTACATAATTATTATAATATAATATATAGTTTGAAAATCCAAAAAAATGAGAAAAGGAAAAGAAAGAAAATGTTTTTTATTACTTGTTTATTTATATATATATATATATATACAGATGACTTCTTCTTTCTTTGAGTTCTACATGAAAGTTGGAGATCTCATCGAGATCTGCAACTTTCATTTTTACCAAATTTTCTAATTCATCTTTAACTAATTCTCTTTTAATTTTTTATTGTATTTAACCATTTATTTCATATCTCATTAGGCCACGTCGCCCGCCTTTATTCTGGTCATATGATCAATTGATCAAACGGTTGGGATAAACTCCATTCTGTTGCAACATCAACCGTTGGATCTTTGATCAGAGCCACACCATCATTCCTTTGCGCCCTCATCTTGAGTGTCGGATCGAGATCTGATGACCTTGGCATCTCCTTCAACCTTCTGTCTCTCAATCTCTAGAGGTTTCGATTGAGCCAACTGCACAACCTCCCTGAGTTTTCCTAACCTCCTATAATCTCCTTCCAACTAACCAACCCAACTAATATCTTTGTCTAATCATTCTCATCTTCGCCAACCACCTAACTCCATGTATCCCCACTTTCATCGCCAATTGCTGGTGGTTGAAACCACCACCTGGGTTCAACCACCTGCAACCCCTTTTGCCACAAAATCCCATCGTACAGACCCGACAATTGTAACCTGCCATTTCGTGTGACCACTCCTAGCCTTCCCTAAACTATGTGATAGAGAGCTTTGGAGAGAAAGAGCGACGACAGAGTTAGCTCGCCGAGGAGATCCACGAGAAACATCTCATGTTGCAGGACTTCATCGAAGGTGTGCTTGAGCTTCGAACATCGACGTGTTCGTGAAGCGAAGATTGTGGTTTTGAACCTCATAAATGCTTAAGATTCATCGCCATATTCTCTTTATAGACCATCTCCATGGAAGATCTCTAATCTGTCTGTGATTCCAAGTTCACTCATTTAGCTAGTTCGTATATTGCTAATATTCAATTTTTTTGAGACTTGGATCATCCTCATCTCGTTTTCCTTATTCACGGTTGCTCTCTAATTCAGATATCTTGCTTCTCCATTGATCCTTCCACTCTGATTCACTTCTTTCTTTTTCTTCTTCACGAAGAAGGATCCATCTGGGGCTCAATCCTTCATTGTTTGCAACCCTCCACTTTGCCTCCATAGCATCCTATTAGATTCAATTTGGTGAAGAATGCTTCTAACCTTTGTAGGACTTCAATGATTGGAAACTAGCTGGAGTCATCTTGGAGACCTCTGCCTCTGACGAACATTCACCGATCTAGAGATCTAAAGCTTCCCTTCTCCTCGTAAGAGCAGAACCATCTTTGCGGTAGTAGTACGAAGGTGTCTGGACATTCATTTCAAGAGAAGAGGCACAGAGGAGGAGAAGACACTTTGTCGGAGAACATGCTCGAGCATTGTCGTGCACGGTGGAAATCCGAGAAGGAGATGCTACAGTTGCCATCAGATCTTTCCAATTAGGAGAGATCAGACGGTTCTCCTCGGGCAAGATCTCCTTATCCGAATCAATGTTCAGACCGTAGCTTCGTTAGCACCGAGCCTTCCCTGAACCACCAGAGAGTGACGTGTGGCCCGAGCCGTCAAATCCGAGCCTCAACAGATCACGTGTGTCGATTCCTTCTATTTACAGATAAGTCCCTGATGTGGATAATTTACAGTGATACCCTAGTGGGTTTACCTATTTGCATCTGTACCACTATAAGGACTTATTTGTAATATTTTATTAAACTAAAGTTATTATTTTGTTACGAATAAGCCCTTGGATTCATTCTTGAATAAATTTTAATATATAGATCCAATTTGTGTGAAATTCGTCTCGTTGGAAAGCTTGTTTAATTCTTTTTTATGATTGCGTATTTGGATGATTTATTTGATATTTAATTCACACATTCCATGTTATAGAAATGAATTAATAACTCTGGCTCCTTAATTGAATGGTAAGTTGACATCTATGGTATGGATCAATCCATTAAAACGATGAATTGATTAATTTATTGATTAGAATTAGTAGTCTAATACTTGGCTTCTTCAATCCTGATTAGTTCATCAATATTTAAGTACATGGAGTCCTCTTACCATTGAATACTTGAAAATCAAGCTTTGATTATTTTAATAAATTGAGGTCTAATCATCTAATTATTTGGATTGTCTATTTTTCACTAATTCAGTCACTGTTATCAGGAGCTTTGTTGTTGTGTGCATTCTTACATATTGATTTTGTATTATTGTTTTAACTTAATTTAAAAGCATAAAAATTATTTTAAAAAAAGTTGCATTAGCTTGTATTTGTGCATTCACTTACCGTAGATTTCCTTTAAATCAAATAAATTAAATATTTGAAACTTGAATTATATCATAGAATTGTTCTTGTCCTAGTATTTGACCTTGGACTTCCCAAGTATAAATTAAAATCGAGAAATTCTTCGCAGAAATAATTCTCTCGGTTCTGTATGGTTAGTTAAGTGCTCGCGTTACAATGTATGCACATTAATTTATGCGTTTAGCGAAGCATCAGTTACCTACATTAACCACCGTCTTCACTGATCAACGTCTACATGATATTTTTGGCTATGATGGAGTCTTTGAGCATGGTAGAGGGTCCTTTTGATGGTAGCGACCATTGGGTATGGAGGGAGAGATGGTAGTGACCACTGGGTGTGGAGGGAGAGAAATTTCTATGTTAAGAAGACCTGCAAACTCTTGATTAGGGGATTATAACCACAACGAAATCATCGTGTTAGGGACTGCAAGATGATTTGGATGAAAATACTATCACACCTTAAAGTGTTCCTATGGCTCTTGAGGCATGGGAGAGTACTCATCAGGGAGAGATGGGCCCATATCTTTCACTTCGAGGATAGATCTTGTTTTTCCCGTTCGTCATCAGAATCTCTTAAACGCTTGTTTATGGAATGCGAAAAGATGGTGGATTTTGGCAAGTGTCGGAAGTGGTTTCAGTAAATCACAACCCCTCATCATTTTGGGAGTCCATCTTCAACTCTCGATTCCGTCTGAATGTTTTGAGATTTAAGCTAATTGCGGATTTATGTGCTTTATGGCCAGCCATAAATGGTGTAATTTTTGTTCAGAGCGACATTATGTTGAGAATGTAGTCCATCATGTACGAACTCTCCTCGAGTCGTGGATGTTGTATTGATCTTTTAGTATATTAATATATTGGGGTGGACACCTGTGCTTGTTTCTCCCCTTTTGATTAAAAAATAAAAATAAATTTAGATTGAGTGTTTATCCATTTTTGATTAAAAAATAAAAATAAATTTAGATCGATTGTGATCTCACGATCTATGGTATATAATATTAGTTAGAGTAGTTCTTGAGAGTCAATTAGGGTTTGTCAAGGGGTTATATTTAATTTTCATTTATTTTTGTAAATCCATCCCTATATATAAAGAGGTTAGTTGGCTATTGTATGGAGAAATTTATGTTATGAATTCACATCAAATTTTCTTGTGAAGTACAAGATGATAAATATACAGAGAAACAACATTGATAATTCAACTTCTACAATGGCTATCTTCATACAATTGATCACATATTGTATGAGTGGGGGTCAGAGTTTTCTTTCTCCCATCCACATACCACTTCATCCTCTTGGTGAAAGGACAATTTCCATCATAGTAGACTAAAGCAAATAATTTTTCTTTGTCAACTTTATACTCATAAATTGAGTTGGCATGCCATCCATCTTGATTGTAGTTGAATCACCAATGACTTATCTTCTGAAGCCATAGATAAGAAAATCATTCTCATAAGGTACATGCATGGTCACAAAACCAACCAATGGATGAAAACTGAGAACAACTACATTTCTTTTTTCTCTTTTGGTAGTTGAGAAAACCTCCACTTGAAAGCCACAAGAAAAAAATTCCGAGGCCACAAGAGAAACTTCAGGAAGAAATACAGCTTCTGTAATGAAAAGGCTCACAACATAGTGATCAACAAGTCCTTTCAAATATCCTCGCATTGGTTTGAGTGCACCCAAAAACACAATCTCAAGCAGGGAGGAGGTGGAGCCCAAGGCAACGGTGAGGAAATGGGCTAATATGCGAGTACACAGGCATATACCTGGAGGAGGCGCGTGGATATGAGGCGCTCTAGGATGGAGGCGTGAGGGCTAGACACCAACATCAACAGAAAGCACAAAACCTAGGCGTGAGACACCAACATGAGACCTTCTAGGTGCGGGTGCGAGGCACACCTGTTCAGGACACGGGACGTTGATTTACATGAAAGACCCTCGTCAGAGGGAAAAGCAATGAGGGCACTCACAAACCTCAATATCCATCACAAGAGATTAGGTCACTCTTCGTTAGAATGATATGTAATTGGGGGGGGGGGGATTATGAATACAATATATAGAGAGAGCTATGTAAATGATCATTCACCCAAAGCTCCATTTATCTTAAACCTAGCTAAACATTTATCAGTGGACTTTGTTGAAATTTTTTGAATTTTTTGATATGTCGATGAGTTATTTTAAGATAGGCGCTTCCTTGCTTCAGTTGTAACTTTTCTCATGCTAGACATGTTATCTCGGATGGGTCTTAGACTTCTGATCTACCTACTAGTACCTTGAATTACCATTCCAATTTTTTCTGAATAGATTTTTCTTCTGAAACTCATTAACGTACAATACAAGGCAAAGAAGACAAAATCATGTTAACTCTCCTTTCCATGACTAGATACACAAACTTATCTAGTTGTTTTGATTGGACTACATGTGTTCTATAATGATTTTCACAATTAAATTACAGATGTACCAATTAAAGAAATCACAACAGTTAAAAAATGGATGCAAAAACTGTTGGGTCATGAATCACCTGCTCTGATACTAGTTGATGGAATATGAGTCGGTATCATCTCTTCTCAGATACCGGTTAATGAACCCTCGGATACGGATGCATATGCGTAATCGACCACCACCGCAGGAGCACATGAAGAAAAGTACAACCAAATATAGCGGTGGTTGATCACCTCTTGCGATCACTGGAGAAGAATGATTAGTATAAGAAGAACGAGTACAACTCTCTCAGTTTCCTCGCTCTCTTCCTCTCACCTCTCTCTCCCCCCTTTCTCTAGGGGTTACAATATTCTTATGGTGGTGTTGATTGTGCATCCGTGTCCATATAAGATGGTACGTATCCCTAAAAACCGATATCCGAGATATCAGTTCGTGTTTTCGTCAACTGGTATAAGAGCAGAGTTGATACTAGGTTATGTCCCATCAACTGGTATCAGATAAGGTGGTTCGTGACCTAACAATAGGTATCCGAGCCGGGTTCAGCATTGTTGAATGGACACGATGTGGCGGATCAGAGTGAGATTCAATGTTGGCGAGATGATGTGACGCAACAAGTATGCCTTCTTTAGAAGATGTAAAGAAGCAACAGTTACAGTGAACTATTGAGATAGGGAGCATCCAGAATCCGATTAAGGTGATCCAGGAGTCCAGATATGAGTTATTATGTACTCCGGGCGAGGATTCTACAATGATTTTTCAGATCGTGCAAATAGGTACGATAGAAAAATAGTTGACAAAATTTTCATCAAGGGTACATCATTCTCCTTGGAACCCTTCAATGGGAAGAATAACTTCACCTTATAGCAACAACGAGTAGAGAACATACTCGCACAAGAAGGACTTGTGAAAGCTCTCCAGGATAAAGAAAAGAAGCCAGAGAAGATGAAAGAGGAAAAGTGGAAGGAGATGAGGGATCTCATGAACAGTACAATACATTTGTTCTTAGAAGACAACACTCTTCGTGAAGTCATTTACCTGGAGGATCCAACGAAGGTTTGGATGAATCTCGAGGGACGATACACGTCCAAATCTTTGACGAAACAACTATTGACGAAGAAGACGCTTTATGGTGTAAAGATGACAGACAGGACAAAGCTCTTAGTGCATTTGGATGAATTCACATGATTCTAGTAGATGTGTTCACACTTGAAGAGAAGAATGTGGAAGGATAATCTCTCTTCAATGAGGAGGATAAGGCACTCATCTTGTTGAGTTCCCTTCCTCTTCCAGTGATCATATTTGATGGCATTACTCTATGGCAAGGAGACCATCACATTGGATGCGACAGTTACTTCGCTACTTATGAATGAATCTCAACGGAGGTCAACAGTGAGGCAACGAATGATGAAGGTCATGTGCTGGCAACCGAGGGTAGACGTTCAAGATCAAGGGAGACATGATTCAGAGGTCGATCCAAGTCATGGAGTCTGATCAAATGCTTTTATTGTGATAAAGAGGATAACAAAATAGTCGATTGTCCAAGACATGAGAAGAAGAAAGAAAAGAAGAAGGTTGGTGATTTTGAATCTGGCCAACAAGATTCCACCATGGTCTGTGAGGGAGATTTGATAGCGTGCTCTAGGGAGATGAAGACAGATTCAAGATGGCATTTGGACTCGGCATGTTTAGATCACATGTGCTCATCCAGGGAGTAGTTCAGTACATATCATGCATGTAACAATGGAACGGTCAAGGTGGGATGTGGAGAGGTTCACCATGTTAAGGGGATTGGATCAGTACAATTCAGCATGTTTGATGGAGTAGTTCCAACTCTGACAGGTGTCAGACACATTCCTACAATCAAGAAGAATCTGATTTCACTAGGAACAATCGAGTCACGAGGACATCAAGTCCCATTGAAGGAGGAGTTCTCAGAATGAGTAAGGGATGTATGGTGATACGTGGGACGAGGATGTCGAACAAGGTGTCTAAGCTCGAGGGAAGGGTTGTGACAGGTAACAGAGCTCTAATTATTCCCAAGATGAGCAGTACGATGAGAGAGCGGCCGGTTATCGGCATATATGCTGTAAAAGTGTGCAACAAAGAGAAGTGATTGTGATTTTCTTTACCAGAGAATGTTGGCACAATCTCTAGTCACGATAGATTTGTGATGTCACATCATGAGGCTCGTGAAGGCCATATTGTGTACCATATATCGGTATCGAGACGAAGGAGATATCGATGTTCGAATGCATATCTATTTATCAGGATATTGACGATATGATTGATATATCGATGATATATTACCATATTGGCCCATATCGGTCAAAACTGATTGGATTAAGTACAAAAAAAATCCAGAATATCGACCGATATGGTCGATATTTTGTCGATATCTCTATATATCAATGATATTATTCATGCAAGCTTGATTCCACTACTTATCTATCTACACCTAGTATTAGAACACATAATGATTTATATATATTATTTCATGTATGGTGCGAGACCCCCATTCTGATAGGGTATGGTGCGGCAGAAGGTTGCATACAATTGTTCTTCACTTGGGGATGTCTAATCGATTTTAGTTCATCTTCTTCCCCCTCCCCCTCAAGAATATTATTGTCAATTGTGTCTCTTTAGAAAAATGCTATTATGTCCTTTATTTGTTTGCTTTCCAAATATAGATCAGACATTTTGTTTATGCATAAACTGTGAGGTAATATAAGTCTTGGATGAACTCCATTTCCAATATCTATAAGTAAATAATCAATATTAACAATGATATACTTGATATGACATATATGTGCGATATAAGGGTCATTGATGTTCGATATGTGTGATATAAGTGTATATTTGTAGGTTATTTATTGCAACAAAATACAGTTGGATAGGTTCCCCTCCTTGTGAGAACCTAATCAATATATATAGGATATTGGTAGTCCAATTTGGAAAAGGAAAAAAATCAATTACTAATTGGAGGAGATCATTTACCTTTTTAAGATTAGGAGTAATATTTTCCTAATCCTATTGGAAGTAGGAATTTATATTTCCTTATTTTCTCATCTCCTTGAAGTACAAATATGGAGTATGGGGTGCACACAGGATAATCCCAACACAAGCTCTCGTAGCACAAGAAAGAAATAAGAGAGAGAGAGAGAGAGAGAGAAAGGAAGAAGAAAGAAGGTTCGTGATTGATGTGAAGTTTGGAGGAGTAACTTTTGGAGCAGTTCTTCTTCAGCATTCTTTCCTATAGTTAGGCGATGGATTTACCATTAGGTGATATTTCTCCTCTCTACTATTCTACATTATTTGGTAATTTGTAGCATCATATAGATGGTCAACATTTTGTAAGCCCCTCCCAAGAGATTATTTCGATTATAGTGTTTACTTTTTGGGTTGCGATCAACCATGTGGTTTTTCCCTCACATTGAGGGTTTCCCACGTTAAAGTTATTCGTGCATCTGTGGTTAATGATTGAGATATTTTCTCGTAGTTGATATATCGTAGGATCCGCTTATCAACTTTGGTAATTTTTCCGTGATTCGATGTATACGGGGAATATGTTCCCAACATGTGGTATCAGAGCAATTTTCAAAGGTGGATTACACGATGGAGTTTGGTTCGCGACAGATGATTAATCTTAATGACACTAATTACAATTTGTGGAAGAATAAGATGGAGGATCTTTTATATGTGAAATCTATGCACCTTCCTGTGTTCTCCATGCAGAAACCCGAAGCCAAAATAGTGAGGAATGAGATTTTGAACATGAGAAGGTTTGTGATTTCATAAGATAGTTTGTTGATGAGAACTTCTACAATTATATCTAAGATGAAAGTCATGCTAGAAGCTTGTGGTTAAAGTTGCAAACTATTTATGCCTCCAAGACAGGAAGTAACAAGTTATTTCTTCTCAAGAGATTGGTGAACTTGAGGTTCAAGGATGGTAGCTCTGTGCTATATTTTCTGAATTAATTTCAAAGAATTACAAGTCAATTGATGAGCATGGGAATAAAATTTGAAGATGAGATGTTGGGACTATTATTTCTTGCTACTCTACCAGATTTTTGGAGACATTCAGAGTCTTCACTTACTAATTCTACAGTTAAGGGGGTTGTTTCTTTGGAGGTTGTCAAGTCTAGCATCCTCAATGAGGAGATGCGAAGAAAAACGCGAGGAAGATCTTCGCATTCAGAGGTTCTTGTTACAAAGGATATGGGGAGGAGCAGATTCAAGAATGATAAGGGCAGGAATAATAACATAAGTCCAAGTCCATATATCAGAACTTGGAGTACCACTATTGCAAGAAGAAAGGGCACGTCAAGAAGTATTGCTTTCAATTCAAGAGAGATAACATGAATGGTGGTGACAAGGAAAAAAATAAAAATGACAATGTCGTTGCAGTTGCACAGCATGAGCTCCTCGTTGTCTATGATGAAGAGATGGTGAATGTCGCACAAGATGGTACATCTTGGCTTGTTGACAGTGGTTCTGCTTTACATGTTACATTTTAGATAGAGTTTTTCTCTTCATATATAGCTGGTGATTTTGGCACATTGAAGATGGGAAATGGTTCTTTGTCCCCATGCTATTGGCATTGGCAATGTTACATTGAAGAATGTTAATGGAGTAGTGTTGACGCTCAAAGATGTGAGGCATGCACCAGACCATGCACTTAAATCTCATTTCTGCAGGCAAGCTTGATGATGAAGGATACTTCAACACTTTTGGTGGTGGACAATGGAAGTTTATCCGGGGATCTTTAGTTGTTGCTCGTGGCAAAAAGTATAGCAACAATCTTTATATCATGAATACATCCATTTCCCACGACATTGCACATGTGACTGGAGATGTGAAATTCATTGAGTTGTAGCATCGAATGTTGGGGCACATGAGCGAGAAGGAGCTGCAGTGTTTGGTGAGAAAGAATATGTTAGCAGATATCAAGAAAGAGAAGCTAAAGAGATGCACACACTGTTTGGGTAGGAAGAAGATGAGAGTCTCCTTCAAGAGTCATCCACCTTCTAGAAAGATAAAATCATTGGAGGTTGTTCATACATATGTTTGTGGTACGTTGAAAATAAGTTCTCTTGGTGGTGCACTTTATTTTGTTACATTTATTGATGATTTTCCAAGGAAAGATTGGGTCTACACCTTAAAAAGGAAGGACCAAGTCATTGGTGTTTTCAAGGACTTTCATGTGCCAGCGGAGCGACAATCTGGAGAGAAGCTGAAGTGCATCCACAATAACAACGGTGGTGGGTATATTGAACCATTTGGTGAGTATTGCAGGTGATGCGGCTAAAATCATATCGCGGCTTTTTAGAAGATAAAGATGTCGGTGTATAAAAAGCTACGAAGAGATCTCAGTCGATCAAACAAAATCGGTTTTTAGAGAAAAACCTACACTATTTATTTATCCAGGTAAGTGTGTCTGGGTCGAACTCAAGGAGGCAGAACAGAATGTTTTGATTTTTAAGAAATATTTTTTGCGATTTTATTTTATCTCTTCTTAAAGTGATCAAAGGAAAGAAACACTTTTTATTGATTTTGATTTTTAATTTTTTATTTGATTTTAATCTTTTCCAATTTTTATTTAATTTTCAAAAGTGATATTTTTCACAAGATTTATTTATTGTATAATAGGTGGAATATAGGGAAAATATAGGTGATACGATATAGTAGGTAAAAAAGCCGAGCAACGGGCTCGAACTACACATGAAAACAAAACAAAACGGAGTCGGTTTTCGACGAAGTAAAACACGAGAAAAACACGTAAAAGAATACATGAAAAATACTAAAAACCTCGCGAGGGTAGTTGTGTAACTACCCCAAGAAAATATCTGAAAAATAAAGTCGAAAAGAGGTCCAAATATCCCCTACAGCCCAGGGGCTCAAGCGCAAGAAAACTATTAAAAGTGTTCTGCAAATAGGTCCTCATAGGGACAGAAATGAAAAAGAAATAAAGGTTTTTACATTTAGGTCCATGCGAGGGACCTAAATGTTATTTTTGGAAACTTGAGGAGCGTGTTTAAATTCTGGAAAGCTCTTGGGTTTAGTATGCAAAATTTCCACCGCTTCGGATTCGACGGTTCAGATTAGAAGTTGATGGCGCAAATCAGACGATTCCGCGCGTGCCATGTGTCAGCCACCTGTGCTTCGGTTGTTCTTGAAGTTGTTCTTGAGCGGTTGAGCAGTTGACGAAGGGCTCTCCTTCTCCGCTTTTTCTCCGATGAACGACGGCGTCTTGGGCTCTCCGGCGGGGCCAGAGGGGTGGCTCCTCCACCCCTCGAGCTCGCCCGCGGTAGGTGGCTGGCGGAGGCGGCTCCGAGCGGCGGGTGAGACGCGATGAAGATGGTGTATTTATCTGCTCCGTTCTGATGAGAGTTTGTTGAGGTTCATTTGGGACGTGATTCCTTTGAGAATTTGAGGCTTCCAGATCTTTGCAAGTGCTCCTGATGGAAGATAAACCTGCAAATAAACATGGATATGCTCGATTCAAAGAATCGGCCTATGCATTAAAGGTTGCAAGCTCGAAAAATCACATTTCCAGAGTTATTGCGAGGTGCGTGAGGATGGCGATGACATGGTGTCGCGATTTGAAGTTGATTTGAAACGAAATGAGAAGGGATTTCAATTGGGCGTCTAAGTATGATGATTAAGCTATCTAACGACGTGATTAGCATTGCTAATTAAGGCACGATGATCGAGAATTAAATTCGAAAACGTGAATGAACAGGTCTGTGGAGATCAAGGTATGTTACCTGGAACGAGTGCTCGACGGGCGACCTTGGCCGAAGCGAAATGCGGCGCGAGCTGCGATGCAAGGCTGAGACGAGCCTTGGAAACTCCTCCTCCAATTTCCCTCCTTCCACGCACGTCCAAGATGAGGAGTTGTCACCTCCTAGGTTGGCCGGGATCGAGGGAAGAAGTTGGGGGGTCGGCTACAGGAACTGGGGTTCCTGGATAGTTGGGAAGTTAGATAAAAATTGCGAGATTTAGGCCCTTTTATAGATGAGTTTCGTGGGCTCCAAGTAAAATCGAAGGGATGGCGGATTAGGTGGTTGTTAGAGGAATAGATCCAAAGGTTTAGATTGCTTGGAGGTGTTAGGAAATGCGCAGGAAAAATGGCCGAAGTCGGCCGGTCAGAGCAAGCTGGGATACCGGCTTCTTGAGGAAGATGAACCAGGTGTTGACACGTGTCAGCACCTGGTTGGCCAGAAGTCAAAAATCCATTATAAATTCGATATTAAATAACAAATAAGGTTATTTTAAATAGGTATAAATACAAGAAATGTAAATAAATAAATAATCTTAATTATGGAATAATTACTTTTTATAAATAATAAATATTATTTGAAATATAAATATTATATTAATAAATAGGGGAAAATGGGGCTGCCCCTAGGGGTAGCCAACATGGCTGCCCCACCCTATTTTTTGGTAAATTTTTTTATTTTTTTGGAAAAATAAAACCATGTATATTCATCCCTATATCTCTCCTATATGCCATTCGAATTTTGTCAGAAACAGAGACTCCTACAGCCTCCATCCTTATATCATATTTTTAACGGTGGCAGGATTTTTTAAATCGACCCTCTCTGGATGGAGGCCGTAGGAGTCTCTATTTCTGACGAAATTTGAATGGCATATAGGAGGGATATATGGATGAATATACATGTCGATATTTTTCAAAAAAAAATAAAAAAATTGCCAAAAAAATGAGGCGGGCAGCCATGCTGGGGCAGTCCCATCAACCCCTAATAAATATGTATATATAAATAGGATTTGAATTTTTAGTTTAATAAATAAATGATCAAAAATTATTTTTATATTATCTTAATTATGAGAATAATAAATAAGGATTATGTGATTTTATGTATTTTAATAAATTACTTTGCATATATTAATAAATAAGGATATAAGTTAGCTAGTTCATTTTTACCTACATTTTAAGGTTTTTTATTTTATTAAAATAATAAATAAGCTCCAAAAATTATGAAATAAATTAAGATTAAATTTAAAGATCATGAAAATATTTAGAAATTATAAAATTATGAAAACTATAAATAATGTGTGTTATATAAAATAAATAGCCCAGAAACTCCGTTGTCTTTTGGTCCCAAAACCGACTTTTTGCAAACGGTCTCCGAATTCGATGAAACCACCTTTATTAATTAGAGAATATTATTTTATGAACTTTAAAGGTGAGTAGAGTGAAATTGAAGTTCGTATGAGGAAGTTATGATGTTCGGAAGTTGAGATTTTGACAATTTAAAGGCTGGATTTCTTGGCATCTATACAGGTTAATATTTTTAACTTATTTTTATATTTTTATATACATTTTTAGAAATAGTTAGGAAAAGAGTTTGGTGAAAAATATGTAAATATATTAATTAAAATTCATTGAATTTTTGTATTTATTTGATAAATAGTGAAATGTACATGGTGTGTGACTTAATTTATTTTTTAGATTTTCTTTCCTTATCTCCCCCTACTTTTTGATTTGTCGACCAATCCATGCTGACTTGGTCTCGGAGGTTAGGCTATAAATATACCTTGCAGTTATATTTATATTTTAAGTCATATTGTACATATATACATATATCCAATCTGCCTTTTGTTCTTCTTCTTTGTCTTTTATTTATTTACATGATTTAGATGGTTAAAAGTGAATATTTATACATGAATGAGGATTTGTTAAAAGATGGAAATTAATGAATATGTACATGTATTTGTTAAGGGTTTTAAGATAAAATGCGACAAAAAAGTTAATGAATCATGGATTCATCAACCCCCTATACTTAAACTTTGCTAGTCCCTTAGCAAACACTTATTTGAAAAGTAAGTGAAAAAGAAAGAAAGTTAGAATGAATTTGTTTTCCTAAACCAATTCATGAGAACAGACAAAGGACAGAGCTCGATCGGGCCTGAAACTAGCATTTTGTCGGAGCCTTAACTAGGATTATTATCCTCAACAGTCCTCAAGTTCCAACAATCCTTATTCAAGATCACTTCATCGGCTATTTCAGACTCACTTATCCATACCGCAAACTCTATCATCCTTGAAGTCAACTTGTAAAGTGTGTGAATTGATTTAGCTCTTCCTGCTTAGAGAATCGCAGAAACCGTCTATCCCGGCTATACACTTCTATTGCTTCCCCATCCGGCTACTATTTCTTCGGGGAGGGAGGTATTCCCTTCTGAGTTCAGTTCTGCTATGTCCACAATCGAATATAGAGAGAAGATAGAAGAATGAGAAAAGAAGTGGAGTGCAACCAGTGTAGACGCATCTCCTTGTGAAGCTCAACCGGTGTAGCTGAGTCTCCACTAAGATGTGCAGGCATTTTTTGGAAGCTTGGACCATTGTGGTCGTTTTTGTATTTGGTGGCTTCTTCTTTGATTTGACTTTGTAATTTGCTTGCACTGCATTCATCTCTTTGTGCCTCGACGGATATAGCATCTTTTGTTCCGTCCCTTTTTTGAGGTCTTAGAAAAATTGTGTCAGCAGATCCTTCCCTCATCTGAAGCAACTATCACAACCCCTATCTCTCCCGTCTTTAGACTTCAATGCCGCAAAGATAAGGATAGAAACGCACTACCAAGATGTGCGGCTCTTCTCAACTCTATACAAGTTGAGCTAAGTGCGGAGTGCATGTGTTCAAGATTGGTTCACTGGTGTAGAATTATACGAATGACACCAAATGGTCTACTTAAGCACAGATGACTTGATTTCCCGAACATGGTCTTTTGGAACCCAAAGATTTAAGTCACAGACATGAAGAGTCTAAATTCTAGCTCCTAACTAGGCTCCTTACAATGGAAGTTAAAAGCTGTGATCAAGCTCCATCCTTTAGACTAGACTCACTCTTTAATTCTAGAAATCAAACTTATTCTGAAAAATGCGAATGCAAATGCAACCATGTTTTTGTGAAGTATATTTTCTGAATTTTACTCATTTTTATGGATTTTACAGTTTTTTGCGGTTTTTTATGACTTTTAGGGTTTTGTATTTTTATGGAGTTTCTGGTTTTTTATAAACAAGTCCTTTTTATTTACGATTTTACAAGATATATTTTTTATTTGGGTTAAATATCTAATGAATTTTACGATTTTTATATACAGAAAATTTTACAAGGATTGAGTAATTTTTACACATGTTTTAATAAATAAGTTTTTAAGTAAATATTATACGAATTTTTAAAAACATATTTTAGTTACGGCTTTTAAATACAAGTTTTAAACATATTTTACTTATTTACAAAGATTTTATAAATAATAAATAAATATATAAATAGATTTTAAATTAACCCTTACCCACTTTTTATGGATTTTATGGATATAGAAAATACATCAAAGTACGAGTTATGGATGAAAGTATATATACAATATATACGCACCCCCCTATACTTAGCTTGAGCTATGTCCTCATAGCGTCAAAAGAGAAAAAGGAGGACATAACTCGTGCTAAGTAAAAGTGGGTGAAAAGAATAGAGTGTACAAGTCAGTCAAACCCCCCTATACTTACGATCAGGTCATCGTAAGTATAATGGAAGAGCAAAAACGGGATAACTGAGTGAAAAGAATAAATAACGAAAGTTCAAAAGGAAAAGAATACGAAATCATCGAAATCACTCGGTTCCCCCTATACTTAGAATAAGGCATCCTAAGTATAGAAAAGAGTGTGGCAAAAAAATCAGAAACCAGTGATTTGTGAAAAAGAAAGGCTATACAAAAGAATCAGAACAAAAAATAAAACGTAAATCAGTGAACAATCGGTCCCCCCATACTTAGGATATGGTATCCTAAGCATAGAAGACGAGCAAAAATGGGGATGATTGTGGTCTACGAAGAATATACAAGTGTTGTGGGTCTCGCATCTGACATAATGTGCACCTGAGTCCTTTTTCTTCTTCGGTAATTTGTTATGTATGGTAAAAGATGTAGCCTTAGTCAAGACATGTTTTTCTGTTCGGGATCTCTTTTTCCTACGCATGGTACATTGGTTTTTCAGTTGACTCTTGAGCGTAGGAAATGATCTAAGGCATCATGAAGCAGGATCTTCAAAAAGATATGATCTTTAAGTAATCTTTCTGTCTCTGGTGTCACAGCATTCTTTTTGGTGTTTTTCTTTCCTTTTCCAAACAAAGCATCGGGAAAAGGAACAAAATCAGAAGTCAGAAAATCAGATTTTTTTATTGATATGAGAATCAGCTTGTACATCGAGAGTTTCAGAATTATGTACAAAACTCTCTAAGACAGGGGAAGAAATGTTTTTCTCAGGATTCTCTACCTGATCTGGCATGATTTCATCGTCTGATTTGCCAGTGTCCATATCAATGGTATCAGCATCGCTCCTGGCTTTTGAAACCGTAGAGTGGTCCTCATCATCTTGCTGGTTCTCCTCCTCGGCTTCAGATTCTTGAGGCTCATGGATCTGCTTGTGCTCCTCTGGTGCCCGCTCTTCTACTCCAGCTGGTACTTGTGGTGATCTACCGCTCCTGAGATGAATGAAGTTAGATAAAAATTCAGGAAACGAGATCTTACATGTAGTGTCTACCTAATCTGGATGCCTCCTCTTATTGTTCAGGTTCATCTGAGGCTGGGCTGGAAGAGTGATCTTTGGTGCGGTTAACTCGTCCAGATGACAGTTAACATGTTCCACCTCAGTCTTGTGCGCAATCTGGAGCGTACTCAGCATGTCCATGATCTGGTTGAGTGCCTGGGCCTGTGAAGACATCTCTGGTTCGGTGTGGTGGCCCTGGCTTACTCCTCTCTCCTGCCTTGGCGTGTATTGCTGAGAGGTAGAAGGCTGGGAGTATCGATGTGGTGTGGAGGAAGACTGTTGCGGTTGCTGATAAGGATAGTTCTGTGAATAGTTAGCAGGGTGCTGATATGAGTGTGGTCTCTGATGATAGACATTCGGATGAGACTGCTGCAGCGTGAAGCTCTGGCGGTGCTGGAAATGCGGACGTCCATGCTGCGGATGACCGTACGATTGCTGCTGTTGATTCGGTATACTCGGCTGCTGAATCGGAGTATACCAAATCCTGTTAATCTCGAGAGTGGATTGTGGCTCCACCTCCATCTCTGCGGTGCTGGTGATCCGGCCTGGATTGGCATGAGACTGATCCTCATGCCAATCAATCTGCGGAATCTCGGACTCGCTCTGAACGTAGTGGATCTGACGGGTGGGTGGAGCGGGTGCGATCCTCCGTACTGGTTGTGCGGTCGAAGAAGACTGGCTCTGTTGATACTGAAGTTGGAGCTCAGACACCTTCTTCGAAAGATCACTCAGCTACTGAGGTAGAGCTGAGAGTTTCTCCAACTCTCGCAGCGGCTGTAAGTCCTGAACTTGCTTATGAATCACACCCCCCAACGTTAGTTTCTCGCTAACGAATCCTATGTTGGTGTTTGATTCAGAATATGTGATATTTGCCACCTTGTGATGCTCTCGGTGATGTGGTGGCTGTGGGGCTTTCTGAAATGCCCGAGTAGAGTCCATGACTCTGGAATTCTCGGCCTTCCCTTCGAAGATGGCCCAGACTGACTCGGCATCCTTATTCAAATAACTGTCGCCACATGCAGCACTTACGAGCCCCTGGATTTCCGACTGGAGTCCTCCAAAGTAGTTCTGCACTAGCACCTTCATCGGGATCTCATGATGCAGGCATCTCTCTGTAAGGTCCTTGAATCTATCCCATGCTTCATGGAAAGATTCATGCGGAAGCTGTGTGAAGCTGGAGATCTGGCTCCTTATCATGTTTGTCCTTCCCAGAGGAAAATATTTACGCAGGAATATGGACTTCAGGTCGTCCCATGTAGATATTTCCCGTCCCAAATGGCTCAGCCAATAAAGAGCCTTATCGGCTAAGGAAAAGGGAAAGGCCTTGAGGTGTATGGCTTCCTGCGTAACTCTTGGATAACAAGCTGTATCACAGATCATCTCAAATTGTTGCAGAAAGGTAAACGGCTCCTCTGCAGCATTCCCGTAGAACTTGGGAAGCAATGAGATGAAGGACGGCTTTAATTCGTATGGCCCTTGATTGGCGGTAGCCGAATCCAATGATGGAGCGTCCTTGTGCCCGGGTCATACTCTTCTCGTAAAGTCGCGGGAACCGCATGAGGTAAATGATTCTCGGCCCCTGCTCGCAGTGCGACTATTTTAATCCCGCAACTCATTCTGAGTTCTAAACTGATCTCAGATCTGTAGATTCATCTGTTGAAGCATCTCGAGAATCCTTGCGGTAGCATATGCGGCGTATGTTCTTCCTTCATCTTGCTCCTCAGCTGCTGCCCTCTCGTCTGCTGCGGGTGCTTTGATGCAAGCCATCGGCTTCGAGTCGTCTGGAAAAGAGAAGCTCTCGTAAGAACTCAACGAAAATTCGGCAAGAGATGATCTATTGAGACGAGGGTCTGTCTAAATTTTCTGGCCATGAGGTGAGGGAGTCTGGGTCTGACTCTCCTCGAGATCAGATGGGACCAGCTTGAGAAGAGAGTCATCCCAAGCTTGTGAAGATGTACGGTCGATGGTGGACGGTCGAAAGCTCACGGAGTCTGAGAAGAAAAGCCGTCGAGACGTCATCCTCGATGTCAAGAGATTAATCGGGAGAGCACGGTTTACGATACAAAAAGAGAGGAAAATGCGAAAGTTGCGGAAACTCACGCCCCGCAAGCAAACATAAAGCAAACCCCGTTTTTCACCAACTCAACCCGATGATGATAGTAAGAGTTCGGTCTTTTTATCTTGTCGGTTTTAGAGTTGTAATTAGCAAACAAATAGTGTGGTTATCATGCGTTGTGCGAGCTAATAGGTGCCCGAGTTTTCTCTCGCGATACTGTCCTGAGTCCTTACAAAGAACCACTTGCTCTCAGCCAGTATGGTGGCAAGTACACAGACCGATTCCGGCCCGCATTACTTGAGGAAAGAGCCTTACGCGGTATCCTCTAAATCCCCCACTCTGCTAAGTAAACTCGGACCGTTTCCGGCTACCCGAGCGTACCCACTGAAAAGCAGTGATTAAATGTATGAACTAAGTAATATGTTGACAGAGATCAGGTTTTAGATCAAGTGTCGGCTCTTGCTTGCGCATTCTGAGAAATGGCGGGGATTACACTCCCAAATCAGATGAATCGTTACGGTTTTAAGTCCGATATGTTTAGCAGTCCCGGTTTTATTTTGTGGTTTTGTAATTTTTTTTGAGTATTTTCAAACAGACGTCTAATTTTTTTATTTTCGGAATCATAAAATCATGCATCTTGGTTTCAAGTCCTAAAACTAGCTACGTAAGCACAATCAGATAGAATAAAAACACCTAAGCATGCATCTATCGAAAAAGCCGCGGAAAAATCGATAAGGCGAGAAAATCGCGGTAGGTGCTCTGATCCCCCGAATACACGATATCTGTCGAATCAGACCCCGAAGAAAATGGGGGGATCGTTTATTCTCTTTTACATTATCTCTCCCTTTCTCTCTCTTTTATAGAATTATTCTAACTAAGTCTGCCCTCTACAACCGATACGTAGAGAAGGAACCAGCCTCTTCTCTTTCAACTGATTTGGCTTCCGAAGAAGCCGGCTGATCCTGCAGGCCCTGAAACTTTATTAGATGTACGAAAAGCCGTACGAAAATGATCGAGAAAAGAGTCGAGCAAACCATAAGAAAAACTGAAGAAAAACTACGAGAAACCAAACAAAAAGAAGAGAGAAAATAAAATCACAAAAATTCGAAAAAGATAAAAATATTCTAACGCCTCCCCGGCAACGGCGCCATTTTGATGCGGCTAAAATCAAATCGCAACTTTTTAGAGGATAAAGATGTCGGTGTAGAAAAAGCCGCGAAGAGATCTCAGTCGATCAAACAAATTCGGTTTTTCGAGAAAAATCTACACTATTTATTTATCTAGGTAAGTGTGCCTGGATCGAACTCAAGGAGGCGGAATAGAATGTTTTGATTTTTAAGAAAATATTTTTGCGATTTTATTTTATCTCTTCTTAAAGAGATCAAAGGAAAGAAATACTTTTTGTTGATTTTAATTTTTATTTTTTATTTGATTTTAATCTTTTTCCAATTTTTATTTAATTTTCAAAAGTGATATTTTTTATAAGATTTATTTATTGTATAATATGTGGAATATAGGGAAAATATAGGTGATACGATATAGTAGGTAAAAAAAGCCGAGCAATGGGTTCGAACTACACATGAAAACAAAACAAAATGGAGTCGGTTTTCGACGAAGTAAAACACGAGAAAAACACGTAAAAGAATACACGAAAAATACTAAAAACCTCGTGGGGGTAGTCGTGTAACAACCCCAAGAAAATCTCTGAAAAATAAAGTCGAAAAGAGGTCCAAATATCCCTTACATCCCAGGGGCTCAAGCGCAAGAAAACTATTAAAATTGTTTTGCAAATAGGTCCTCGCAGGGACTGAAATGAAAAAGAAATAAAGATTTTTACATTTAGGTCCATGCGGAGGGACCTAATTGTAATTTTTGGAAACTTGAGGAGCGGGTTTAAATTCTAGAAAGCTCTTGGGTTTAGTATGCAAAATTTCCACCGCTTCGGATTCGATGGTTCAGATTAGAAGTTGATGGCGCGGATCGGACGATTCCACGCGTGCCACATGTCAGCCACCTGTGCTTCGGCTATTCTTGAAGTTGTTCTTGAGCGGTTGAGCAGTTGACAAAGGGCTCTCCTTCTCCGCTTTTTCTCCGATGAACGGCGGCGTCTTGGGCTCTCCGGCGGGGCCAGAGGGGTGGCTCCTCCACCCCTCGAGCTCGCCCGTGGTAGGTGGCTGGCGGAGGCAGCTCCGAGCGGCGGTGGAGACGCGATGAAGATGGTGGATTGTTCTGCTCCGTTCTGATGAGAGTTTGTTGAGGTTCTTTTGGGACGCGATTCCTTTAAGAATTTGAGGCTTCCAAATCTTTGCAAGTGCTCCTGATGGAAGATAAACCTGCAAATAAATGATGGATATGCTCGATTCGAAGAATCGGCCTATGGATTAAAGGTTGCAAGCTCGAAAAAATCACGTTTCCAAAGTTATTGCGAGGTGCGTGAGAATGGAGATGACATGGTGTCGCGATTTGAAGTTGATTTGAAACGAAATGAGAAGGGATTTCAATTGGGCGTCTAAGTATGATGATTAAGCTATCTAACGACGTGATTAGCGTTGCTAATTAAGGCACGATGATCGAGAATTAAATTCGAAAATGTGAATGAACAGGTCTGTGGAGATCATGGTATATTACCTGAAACGAGTGCTTGACGGGCGACCTTGGCCAAAGCGAAACGTGGCACGAGCTGCGATGCAAGGCTGAGACGAGCCTTGGAACTCCTCCTCCAATCTCCCTCCTTCCACGTGCGTCCAAGATGAGGAGCTGTCACCTCCTAGGTTGGTCGGGATCGAGGGAAGATGTTGGGGGGTCAGCTACTGGAACTGGGGTTCCTGGATAGTTGGGAAGTTAGATAAAAATTACGATATTTAGGCCCGTTTATAGATGAGTTTCGTGGGCTCCAAGTAAAATCGAAGGGTTGGCGGATTAGGTGGTTGTGAGAGGAATAAATCCAAAGGTTTAGATTACTTGGAGGTGTTAGTAAATGCGCGGGAAAAATGGCCGAAGTCGGCCGGTCAGAGCAAGCTGGGATACCGGCTTCTTGAGGAAGATGATGCAGGTGCTGACACGTGTCAGCACCTGGTTGGCCAAAAGTCAAAAATCCATTATAAATTCGATATTAAATAACAAATAAGGTTATTTTAAATAGGTATAAATACAAGAAATGTAAATAAATAAATAATCTTAATTATGGAATAATTACTTTTTATAAATAATAAATATTATTTGAAATATAAATATTATATTAATAAATATGTATATATAAATAGGTTTTGAATTTTTAATTTAATAAATAAATGATTAAAAATTATTTTTATATTTTCTTAATTATGAGAATAATAAATAAGGATTATGTGAATTTTTATGGATTTTAATAAATTGCTTTACATATATTAATAAATAAGGATGTAAGTTAGCTAGTTCATTTTTACCTACATTTTAAGGTTTTTTATTTTATTAAAATAATGAAAAAGCTCCAAAAATTATGAAATAAATTAGGATTAAATTACAAGATCATAAAAATATTTAGAAATTATAAAATTAAGAAAACTATAAATAATGTGTGTTATATAAAATAAATAGCCCAGAAACCCCGTTGTCTTTTGGTCCCAAAACCGACTTTTTGCAAATGGGCTCCGAATTCGATGAAACTACCTTTATTAATTAGAGAATATTATTTTATGAATTTTAAATATGAGTAGAGTGAAATTGGAGTTCGTATGAGGAAGTTATGATGTTCGGAAGTTGAGATTTTGACAATTTAAATGCTGGATTTCTTGGCATCTATACAGGTTAATATTTTTAACTTATTTTATATTTTTATATACAATTTAAGAAATAGTTAGGAAAAGAGTTTGGTGAAAAATATGTAAATATATTAATTAAAATTCATTGAATTTTTGTATTTATTTGATAAATAGTGAAATGTACATGGTATGTGACTTAATTTATTTTTTAGATTTTCTTTCCTTATCTCCCCCTACTTTTTGATTTGTCGACCAATCCATGCTGACTTGGTCTCGGGGGTTAGGCTATAAATATACCTTACAGTTATATTTATATTTTAAGTCATATTATACATATATACATATATCCAATCTGCCTTTTGTTCTTCTTCTTTGTCTTTTATTTATTTACATGATTTTGATGGTTAAAAGTGAATATTTATACATGAATGAGGATTTGTTAAAAGATGGGAATTAATGAATTATGTACATGTATTTGTTAAGGGTTGTAAGACAAAATGTGACAGAAAAGTTAATGAATCATGGATTCATCAGCAGGTTTCATGGTATTATGCACCAGAAGACTCCACCTAAGATGCCTTAGCTGAATGGCATTGTAGAGAGAATGAACATGACCCTGATGGAGAGAGAGTCAAATGTCTCCTTTCTGAGGCTAAGTTGCCTGATTATGTTTGGTTTGAAGCACTTTATACTATTGTTCATGTTATTAATTTATCTCCACATGTATCCTTGGATGGTAATGTTCCTGATAGGGTTTGGCACAACAAAGATATCTCATACAATCATTTGCAGGTCTTTGGGTGCCGCGCATTTATGCATGTTTCCAAGAATGAAAGGTCCAAGTTAGACGTAAAAACAAAGCAGTGCATTTTCTTGGGATATGGCCAAGATGAGTTTGGCTACAGATTGTATGATGCAGTTGATAAGATGTTGGTGAGGAGCAGGGATGTGATATTCTCTGAAGATCAAACCACTGAAGACACCAGAAGGTTGTTAAGGACTCTCCTTCGAGCAACTATTATCCAGATGATGTGGAACCATCCCCTTTACAGAGAGCTTCACATGTGGTGTCGGATGATGCATATGAGCGGGTGCCAGATGCAGAAGATGAAAAGGATGTACCACAGATCTCCACTCATGATGATGATACAGATGACGGTGATGGTGATGATGGTAGGCTAGATGATGAGAGATCTTCTTCTTCTTCTTAGGCTCTCACGCCATAGAGACCCATAAGGGAGAGGCGACCATCCACCTGATATTCTGCACATGAATACATTTTGTCGACATACAGTGGCGAGCCTAAATGCTACGAAGAAGCCTTGCAAGATGCAAACAAGGAGAGATGTGTAGAATCTATGAAAGAGGAAATGGAGTCCCTTCATGAAATAAAATATATGAAACAAGAAATCATTGAGAAACAAGTGAGTTTATAGAGTGAAACATGATGAATACTCTACAAACCCAAGGTACAAAGCTAGGTTGGTTGTGAAAGGATTTAACCAAAGGAAGGGAGTTGACTTTGACGATCTTTTCTCTTGTGGTGAAGATGTCTTCTATTGTGGTGATTTTTAGCTTGGCAGCTAGTCTCGATCTGGAGGTTGAACATATGGATGTGAAGACAGCTTTCCTCCATGGTGACCTTGAGGAGGAATTCTACACGTTGCAACCTGAGGGATTTATGATGAATCTCGTATTCATCACTCTGAATCTCATTTCTTAAGCTCAAAACCCTTAAAATCAACAGCATTTTAGCATCTATTCTGCATAATTAGCATTCATGCATGATTTCATAAGAATTGCATTTTTAGCACAAAAATCTGCACAAAATAAGAAGCCAAAAATCCGAGCCAAAATGACCTGTAAATAGCCTAACTTCCCTGATTTTTAACTCATTCATGCTAACTCCGAATGACACAAAACCACCTCCTTTGTGTACATATCACTAATAAGAATAAATGAAAAATACAAAAAAATAACTAACCCAAATAAGTAGACCAAAAACCCAAACCCTAGTTTCAGGATTTTCGGACTAAAAACCACATATCTTCCCCATCCAGTGTCTGATTTAATCCTGCTCACTTTTGAACTAATGTACATTCAATTACCTTCAAAACAAGACCAAGTTCAAGTGAATCAGAGCTCATATGTGAAAGTTGGGTTTTGGGCCTCATTTGTATATTGTATATTTTAGCTATTTTTGACCTAATATTTTATGTACATATTTTATCTATTAATAAAAATCCAAAAAAATAGATTAAAGTATCTTTATTTATCTTTGATTTTATCGTAATTTTTCCGTATTTTTATCTATTCTTAAAAATGACATAAAATTACAAAACCCCAAAATCAAGGTGTTCTATGTACGTGGGACACCTCAAAAATACCACTTTGTGCAATTGATCGATTTTGGTTTTGATGTTTTCATGAAAGTTGTAGATCTCATCGAGACAAGCAATTTTCGTGCAGAAACTTTTTTGATCCAAGGTCATTTGCTATTTATTTTTGATTTTACAAAATATTTATGTCCCGAATTTTCTGGTGCTGACACGTGGCAGCACCTGGTGCTGCCACGTGTCAGCTCTTTTTCGCATTATTTATATACATTTTATTTTTAAAAAAATAAAAATTAAATTAAAAGGGCGCAAGTGCGTTGCACGTGCCTCCCAGGCACGTGCTCCGCACATGCCCTGTTCCCCTCTCCTTGTTTCGCCACGCGGCGTACGCGTGGCCGTCCGATCTCGACCGATCGGACGGCCACTGTACGTCATCTTCTTCAAGCATCTCCCTCTTTGGAAGGCCGCCCCCGCCCCCGCAAATCTCGGCCGCCGTCTCCATCAGAATCCCCCCGCCGTCCCCGATCTCCCTCGAATCTCGCCGCCGCCCCTCGGATCTCCTCCATCCCCGTAATCTCGTCGATCCCACATCCAATCCCCCACATCTCGCGCCGCCCCGCGATCACCATCCTCGTCAATTCCTCGTCCCCGATCTCACTTCCATCTCCGGCCAAATCCCTTGCCCTATTTAACCAACGACCGTCGCATCTCGCTCTTCATCCGCCGTTCGACCAAAGGCCATCATCGGAAGTGACAGCCTGGTGCCTCCTTTTTGGCGTGATCCGAAGCCTCCCGTGCTTCGTCGCAGCCAAGCTCCTCCGCCGCTGCTCGCTCCGACCGCTCAACGTCGTCGAGCACCACCTCTTTCGCAGGTTATCTCTCTCTCCTTCTCTCTCTGTCTCTCTCTATCTCTCTCTCCCTTCTGCTCTCTGCCTTCCACGCCACCATCACCAACTCCTCCGCCACGCCGCTGCGCCCTCGACGCCCCACGGTCGTGTGTCGGCCACGACCACCTACCGCCAGGAGTTCTGCTCCTCCAACGACTCTTCATCGACGACAACTACGACATTGAGCTTCTTCTCCAGTTGCGTCTTCAACCTCCATCGTCCACCGACCACAGCCAACTGCAGCAGCTACTCAACGCTCTTCGTCTTCGACAATCACCAGCGCTTCATCGACAACCCCGACGCTCCTCCGCCTCCTCGTGCTTCGAGCTTCGCCGACGAAACCTCCAGCTCCGCCGCGCTCCTCTGCCTTGGCTGTGCGCCAGGGGCCCCCACAAGCCCTCGATGCCTTCGTCGCAGCCAAGCTCCTCCACCGCTCCTCACCGCCGGGCGTAACGCCCGAGACCCCACGCACGTGAGGAGCACGTGCGTCGGGGGAACGTTTGTAGAAACACCCCTGGGCCTCAACAGTATTACGCCTAAGCCCAAAGTCACGTGCCACGCACGTGACCATTGGGAACAATTGCAAGAAGCCTCCTGTTCTCCTCCTTATTGCATTTTAAGACCCGCCGACCAAGGGTCGCGTGCTCAGCACGTGACCACTTGGGAAAATTGCATCTTACACCCCCCGGAGTTATTGGTAATTTCAGAAAAGCCCCCCACTGCAGTTTGCTTTACTTTTTTATTTATTTACATATTGCAGACATACCCCTGTGTTTCCCTTTTGATTTAAACCTTCTCTCTACATTATTTTATCAATCTAAAAATAGTATGATTTTTGTTAATTAATTCTCTACACTTTGACACATGGTGGGAATTTTTGTGATTGACGGTTAATTAATAAATAATTATATTGTGGAAATTGGTATATTTTGCCCAATCTGTGTTCTTAAATTTGCCATTGATTAATTGTTGCTCTAAAAATCCCCGAAAAATCGCATATCATAGAGATTCTGTTGATTAACATTGTGCTAAAAAAGATTTGCAGTTGCATGCATATTTTGTCCTATAAAAATCATTTCGCATATTTTACTATTTAATTTTTAATAGGTATTAGATCTCACATTTTTAAGGATTAGGATTTTTCTGAGATCAATCACCTAATGATAGATCTGAGATAATTTTGGTTCTCGAAAATAAGTAGGTTTGATATTTATTATAATTAAATTTTGAGAATCATTCTGTTTGCATTTAAAAATCCATAAAAAATTCATATTTCATCCAAAAATTCCAAAAAATTACAGTGCACTCATTTCATCATATTTTACATCTCGGCCAAGTTTCGTATTTTCCGGACATCTTTTAGAAGTAATTCATATTTTAGTCCCTAAAATAGGCCGAATTTGCATATTGCCCCCTTCATTACATTAAAAATTCCAAAAAAAGACCGCCTCAAAAACCGAACACGAACTTTGATAGACTTAATTCTAGGTTGTTCCTTTGCCTCCTTGTGATCGACCTTGGGACTTGCCCAAGTAAAATAAACATAAAACCACGAGATTGAAATTTGAATAATTTATTTGTGGTTATTTTCTTGACTGATTCCGATTGCCGCCTACAACGCACGACTTTAATTATTTTCACACTCGACGATAAAAACAACTTTTTAACATCGGCATCTTTGGATTCGTCAGATGACGCCGTTGCTGGGGAGGCAAACGGCTTAGATTTTTGTCTTGAAAATTTTTGTTAGGTTTTCCGCATTCGGGTAGTCTGACCCCCGAATTTCTCATTGTATATTTCATTTTTTTCCTGCAATTTATTTTCAGCATTTATTTTTCACATATTTTAGAGTCACTCTCTTACATTTTCTCTCTTATTTTTTTGCGAGGTACTTTGTACGTGGAGCGGTTTTTCAAAAACTGACGCAACTTCACTGACTTTTGCAAAATCCGCAATTAATTTAAGATCGAGTCGAGTCGTGAGAGAGCGTAGAGTCTAGGTTTATTTCTGCAAATTTTAATTTTTGTAATTAATTCTTATTTACAGCGGTGTCCGTTTGGACTCTCGCGTGTGTAGAAAGACCTCTGACTCTATTCTGTGGTGTGTCGTGGCTTGTTTCACTCTCAGGTGAGGGTGGGGCCCGACTTGAGTGGCGATTAGGATAGACCTGCACATACGGCTCTCAGAGCATTTATATTTTGCTTGTGCTCGTAGGATCTTAGGCCACACTGCACTTTAATTGAGACGCACATAGATTGTTCAACTTAGCCAAATTTAAATCAATTCTTCCCGCTAATAGAACTTTCTGCTTAGGTGCGGTTTTTCCATCGGTTTGCACATCATATAGAATAATTTTTAAATTCTGTCTAGCATCCCACATGGAGATTGCGAGGATTCACTGTAAGTCTTCTAACTGAGCATTCATCATAGTTTCCGGCGTGCATCGGCTTTTCTCGAATTCCTCTCTCTTGTTTTATAACATAACTTTAAAGGAAATTGGGACTGGACGGTAGACGTGTATTTGTGCTCATCTAATTTTTCACTGATCACCTCACTAAAATCGGGACTGCTAAATATATCTGATCTTAAAGAACCCATAAAATCAAGAATTTTTGCGGGAGAGTAAACCCGACCTTGGATGTTCTATTTTTCTCAGTAAGCGAGAGACGACACTTAAGGCTAGAGCCCAAATCCGAGATTTCAGCTCGCTAACAAGATTGTCTTTTCACCATTTAAAATTGACAAGAAAATTGGTCGAACTCTTACGACCTTCACTGTGTGAGTTGGTGAAAAGAATTTTTGTATTGTGTTTGATCTGATCAACATCCATTCATCTCTTGATAATCTCTTGAAATTCGAGAATGGAAAATTGTGGTAATTTCTGTTCGGACTTAGCGAACCCTTTTCTGACTACCACAAACTTTCCAGTCTCAAATGATCTGAGCCACTCTTACTCAGAACCACCTTGGGTTCAGGGACACCTTCCCCTAGAATCTTCATCTTATAATTCTCTTCAAACTATTAACTCCTATTTTTCACAATCTGAAGGTGAAAAGAAGACTTCACAAAAAATGCCTCCAAAGAAGACCAATCCTGAAGATGACCAAAATGAAGATCCGATGCAAATGATTCTCGCAAGACTAGCTGCATCTGAGCAGCAGCAAAATTTGATGAGGGCACAACTAGAAAGAATGAATGCAGAGGAAGAATCACCAATGGAGGCTGCATATAATCCCGGGCAATATAGGGTCATAAATTACTTGCAGCCACCTCAACCTGAGGTTCACCATGAACTGAAGCCACACTTCATGAATCAATTACCACAATTTCATGGTAATTCGAATGAAGAACCTTATGAATTCTTACGCTTTTGGAGCTAGTATGTTCTAATCAGAGGCACCCACAAGTCAGCCAAGACTACATTCGTCTCACTGCATTACCTTTCGCCTTGAAGGGTAAGGCAGATTATTGGGTGAAAAATTTGGGAGTGACGGTGACCACCTATGATAGGTTCAAGAACCTATTCTTGAAAAAATTCTATCCCTTGAGTCGAACCAATCAAATGAGGACTCGCATCACTAGCTTTTCTCAGATGCCAAATGAACCACTTTGTGATGCATGGGATAGATTTAAGGATCTGCTGCAAAAATGTCCCTGCCATGACCTAGATAATAACATCCTGGTCCAATCCCTCTATTCTGGCCTTAACCACGGGACTCAGGGTCTAGTCAGCGCTGCCTGTGGAGGAAACTACACATCCCGAGGAGCTGAGACCGTCTGGAAAATACTGGAGCAAATGGCGGAGACTAGCCGTTCACAAATTGCTAGTAGATCTTACACTGATTCACTGAACAACTATCAAGCCAAAGGAGGGAAACAAACTGTCGCAGAAATAGCAGAGGACTTGCTGCCCAACATGAACATCATCACAGACAAATTAACAGTTGTGGATCACATTAATAAAAGGGTGAACGACATTGACAACCGGCTCTCTCAATTTCCAAAACAAATGGAGGAACTCACTGAGAAGGTGTCCAAGATCGTGATGCCTACTGCTCCTACGGTCCTAATTTATCATGTGCATCATGTCCAAGAGCAGCCAAGCTCTGGACAACCGCAACCATGGACTCAGGACCAATCCTACGTCCAACCTTCCCAGCAGTCACCTCCTCCAGCCGAGACAGTCATAGAAGCCCCGCCTCTGACTTTCAAGATAAACGGCATCTGGTACACACAGGATAATACCCGACAGGGTAATCCGGGGGACCGTCAGCATTATCAGCGTCCGTCCACCTTCTACAATGCCGCTCCACAACACAATCAGCCCTCGAGGCAGCAGCAGCCACACGACCGTCAGAACCAATCTCAACAACATCGTCAACAATATCAAGCTCCAAATCAAGCATCTCGATCATCCAAACCTCCAGAAGACGCGGTTGATATCCAAAGACAAATGCTGGAGGAAATTCGCAGCTTCCGGAATGAACTGTACGACCTACGGGTAGATGTTAATCGTCTATCCCGTTGGAAGGAAGAACAGACAGCCCCAGCCACAGCCATTCCCGCCCAAGTTCAAGCTAACCCCAATAGCTTGAACAAATCTCAATCATCTCAACACAACAATCAGGTATATTACTCAGATTTTTCCACATCTGAACACGAGACCCTTTCGTTTAACAAAATCTATGCCATGTCCCTCAGGAGCGGAAGGACCGTGGTCGTACCTGACCGGGCAAGGGAAGCTGACCATCAGGACTCAGAAGATATACCGGAGGATACTTCTGAGGATGAAGACGAAGGACACCCGAGGATTTCAGCCCACAAGAAGGGAAAAGCATCTATGGAGACCACAGAGGACCTTGAACCTCTAGTTGCTGCAAAAATACCTTTGTCACCATTTCGGCAACATGATTATGATCCAAAACATTATGATTGTAATAAGAACTCCAAATTCAATAAAGATGCTCTTATTTATGATTCTGGATCTCTGTCTCCTATCTCAAATGCTTCCATTCCTTTCCCCCATGCTCTCAAGAAAGGAAGACAAAAGAAAGCTATCCAGAGTGACCCAGTGATGGAAAAGTTTTGTCAACAAAACATCACAGTAAAGGTACCCTTTGATCAATATGTGGCCAGTAACCCTGCATTTCAGAAATATCTGAAAATGAAATGTACTCCCACCCGGACCCGAACAAAGAAAACAAACCAGTTTGTGGAGACTCATGTTCTGACAGTAGCCACTACCAAATGCGTGAGAAACCAGCATTTACCAAGAAAGAAAAGAGATATGGGTGCTCATTATGTGGAAAGCCGCATTAGCGGTATCGCATTCGCACGCACACTTCTCGACAATGGTTCTTCCATCAATCTTCTTCCCTTAGCCTTATATTACCGATTGGAGTTAGGACCTCTTCAGAAATCATTATCTTTACTCCAATTCGCTGACAAATCTACTAAAAGACCTAAGGGAGAAGTGAAAAATGTTATCATTATGGTTGAGGGTACGGAATACAAAGTGGACTTCACTGTCCTTGACATGGAGACCCCGAACCATTGGAAAGAGTCGCAAATCATTTTGGGAAGACTATTCTTAAGAACCGCCAAGGCTGCATTCGATTACGGCACTGGAATGATGAAATTCCGCTCCCTAGACGGAGAAGTGGATCTGGAAATGAGACAAACAAAATGGCAAAGACCCGATTCTGAATCCACCATTGAGGATGCCGAAACCTCTGAGTGTAATCTAATCAGCACTACCGGACCTTGGGACCAACTGCCAGATCTTCACATGGATACCGTCACATCAGAAGAAGAAACAATGTGCCATACAGTGTGTGATCTATTACCAGACAAATCTGAACACCTGTATGATGACACAGAACTCCTTTCGGATTGGTCCATCCCATCCTCTTCGGAAAAAATCAATGACGAGTCGGACGCGGCTTTGGCTGAATTACCACACTACTTTTGCGATCTGACTCACTTTCTTTCAAGATCAGTGGCTAGCATATCACAGAATGATCCACCACCAACAATCACTGACCCAGACTTAAAAGATATTCAGCCAGATTTGATTGATGATGTAGATCTGCCAGAGTTGAAACCCCTCCCTCCCACATTGAAGTATGCATTTCTCAAAGGACCCAAAAACAAATTCCCTGTGATCATTAGCTCATCATTGACATTAGAACAAGAATCCAGACTACTAAAAGTCCTTGAGCAAAATCGAAAAGCCATCGGTTGGACGGTATCGGATCTCGTGGGAATCAACCCTGCTCTCTGCTCGCACCAAATTTATGTTGAGGATAACGCAAAGCCTTCCCGTGAATTTCAGAGAAATTTAAATCCCAATCTTCGGGAAGTGGTTAAGAAAGAGATCGAGAAGTGGTGCAGAGCAGGTTTTATATACCCCATTTCTGACTCCAAGTGGGTGGCCCCCCTTCATGTTGTCCCGAAGAAGTCGGGCATCCAGATGGTCACCAACGAGGAGGGGGTAGAGATCGCGACCCGAGTACCCACGTCGTGGCGTGTCTGTGTCAATTACAGGCGCTTGAATGCTGCGACCAAGAAAGATTACTTTCCACTGCCATTTATTGATCAAATCTTGGAGAGACTTGCAGGGAAAGCATTCTTCTATTTTCTTGATGGGTACTCCGGCTACAATCAAGTAGCTATTGCTCCCGAGGATCAGGAAAAAACCACATTTACATGTCCTTTCGGTACCTACGCATTCAAGCGCATGCCATTTGGGCTTTGTAATGCCCCAGGAACTTTTCAGCGGTGCATGATTGCCGTATTTGCCGAAATGGTGGGTGATTTCCTGGAAGTCTTCATGGATGACTTCTCGGTCCATGGTGATACATTTGACACATGTTTAGCACATTTGGATCGGGTCCTCAAGAGATGCAGGGAGGTTAATTTGGTACTTTCTTGGGAGAAGAGTCACTTTATGGTGACTGAGGGTATCGTGTTGGGGCATGTCATCTCCAAAAAGGGAATGGAGGTCGACCCTGCCAAGGTGGATGTGATCAAGAAACTAGAGCCACCAACCAACGTCAAGTCAGTGCGGTCTTTTCTAGGGCATGTTGGATTTTATCGAAGGTTCATCCCTGATTTTTCAAAGATCGCCCGCCCACTGACTGAGCTCTTAGGAAAAGACACCGAGTTTATTGTAAATCACAAGTGTCTTGAAGCCTTCAAGCTCCTCAAACAGAAAATATGTGAATCGCCAATATTACAAGCTCCCGACTGGTCTCTTCCCTTTGAGATCATGACTGATGCATCGGATTTCGCTGTCGGAGCTATGCTTGGACAAAGACGGGATGGAATCCCTTATGCGATTCACTACGCGAGCAAAGTATTGGATCCTGCACAGAAAAATTATACAGTGACTGAAAAGGAAATGCTCGCGGTTGTTTGGGCCCATGAAAAATTCAGATCATATATATTGGGCTCCAAGGTGACAATTTTCACTGATCATACGGCAATCAGATACCTCATGGAAAAGAAAGATGCCAAGGCACGACTTTTGAGGTGGATCTTGTTAATCTAGGAATTTAATTTGGAGATCAAAGATAAACCTGGAATAAAGAATGTTGTTGCTGATCATCTTTCCCGACTTGAGACTAAGGACTATCCTCACACTGGACCTATTAAGGAGACTTTTCCAGACGAATCTGTTTGCGCTATAGATTCAACCCCATGGTATTCCAACATCGTGAACTATCTTGTCTCAAAGAAGGTTCCCTTTGGTTGGACCAAGAGAATGATTGATAAACTAAAGTCAGATTCAAGAAAATACCATTGGGACGATCCTTTCCTTTTTTATGAAGGAGCGGATTGTGTCTGGAGAAGATGTATTCCTCGGGAAGAATACCAGAGTGTCCTCACACATTGTCACACTCTCGAGGCTGGAGGGCACCATTCGGGAAAGAGAACCGCACACAAGGTACTCCAATGTGGATTTTACTGGCAGACCTTATTTCGTGATGCTAATGATTTTGTACGGTCTTGCCCGATTTGTCAAAGGATGGGAGGGACCGTTGGTTATAGAGACGAAATGCCCATGCAACCAATGATTTTCTGTGATGTTTTCGATGCATGGGGGATTTGATTTTATGGGTCCCTTTCCCAATAGCAATGGATTTGAGTACATTTTGTTAGCGGTTGATTATTTGTCTAGATGGGTAGAGGCTATTCCAACCCGAACCACAGACAGCAAAACCGTCTGTAAGTTTATCAAGGATAATATCATTGCAAGGTTCGGGATACCAAAAGTCTTGATTTCTGATGGAGGTAGCCACTTTGTGAATAGAGAAATGAGATCTTTGGCTAAGGAGTACAAATTTGAACATAGAATAGCCAACCCTTATCATTCACAATCTAATGGCATGGCAGAAGTTTCTAATAGAGAAGTGAAGAGTATACTTCAAAAGTTGGTTCGTCCAGATAGGAAGGATTGGTCAAAACTATTGGATCAAGTTTTTAGGACAGCTTATAAAACACCACTCGGCACTTCACCTTTTAGGATGATCTATGGCAAGCCATGCCATCTTCCTGCAGAACTGATTCACAAATCTGAATGGGCAATCAAAAAGTTGAACTGGAGTTGTCCCCTTGGGAAATTATGTCGAGACCTAAATCTGAATGAGCTAATTGAAATCCGAAACCGAGCATATGACAACAGTGTGATTTACAAGGACAAGGTCAAGAAATGGCATGATAGACACATTCGAGATAAAACCTTTGTCCCTGGGCAGAAAGTATGGTTGTTTAATGCTCAGTTAAAGATTTTTCATGGGAAATTGAAATCGAAATGGACGGGTCCCTATGTTGTCATCGATGTGCATACCAATGGAAGTGTGGACATTACAGAACTCAAAGATGATGCACAACCTTTCTCAGTGAATGGACAATTACTGAAGCCATATATAGAATCATCCAAAGAACATACAGTGCATGTTGAGGTCATCTACTTCACACAGAGCAAGGACATTGACGATATATCAGATCAGACCCACCCACCCTCCCGACCACATCGATCCCCTTGTACAACTTCTTCCTCTACTTAGGCCAAGGCATAAGTATAGGTGGGGACCGATGTCATTTCTATATACCATTTCCCTCATCACACTCCTATCTCTCGATCACTCCATATTCCTCCTTCTTCTATACTTAGGCTGACCAGAGCCTAAGTATAGGGGGACCCGACAACCACCTGTATATACTCTCCTCATTTACATATCCTGACCACCTCTTCTTGCGTTCTTCTTCTATACTTAGACTATTCACAGTCAAAGTATAGGGGGGCGGACCGTTGTATAACAATTTTTTTCCACTCTCTAACGCTTAGCCTGAGCTATGTCTTCATTACGCTTCTTGTGCTCTGAGGACACAGCATTCGCTAAGTATAGGGGGGTCTGTATATATACTATGTATATATTTTAGCCATACCTCGTACTTGCGCATAAGTCTATATGTATTTACAGGATGGGTATTAAATAAATAAAAATTTGCTACTAACACTGACTTTGCCCAAAATTTTTGAAAAAAAAAGGCTTCTTATTCATTTTTGCAAAAAAAAATCATCAAAAAAATCATCAAAAGAAAAAAAATGTGTTTGCATTCCACACACCTGCACTTCATCCAGCATTACATTCATTTGCATATGTGAAAAGTCATTGGGTTCTGGACCGAGTTATGAGCCGAAACCGAGAGTGGTCTAAATTTAACCTTAATCAACCTAATTTTCAGAGAAACTTCACCGAGAAATAGGATTTTGGAATCTTCAGGTCATTGACTTAATTCTTTGAGTTCCACATAACAATGCACAGAGTTTGACTCTTAGTGTCTAACCTGGTCTCTTCATTCTGGGTACAACTCTGGAATAAGGAATTAATTTGTACTCTCGCACTATGCACTTAGCTCAACTCAAACATATGTTGGAAGACTGTGTGAGTTTCTTTTCTGGTAGCGTGGAAATCTAAAGACCGGAGTACGGGTTGAAATAAAGCTTCGGAAAAGGGACGGACAACTGGGAACAATTTTTTCTAAGACCCCAAAAAATGTACGGAAACAAAAGATTTTATATCCGTAGGGGAAAACAAGATCCAAGCAGAACCACCAAAAATTCCAAATACAAAGAAGCAACTACCAAATAAAATCTGACCAAAAAGGTCCAAGCTTCAAGAAACCTGCAGATCTTGGTGGAGACTCGACTACACTGGCCAGCTTCACAAGGAGAGGTGAACTACATTGATCACCCTCCAGTTCTTTTCTCATTCTTCTAACTTCTCCCCCCAATTCGATTGTGAACACAGCGCGACAGACCTTAGAAGGAAATACCTGACTCCCCGAGGACGAGTTATTGGAGAGGAGGTTTGCGCGGTAGTCCGACATTCTGGGTGGGAAGAGCTAAAACCTTTCACACACAAGAGTCGGTTATTCAATGTTCATAGGGTATACTTTGGGAAGAGGATTGATCTAAGATGACTTCTGAGCCGAAACTGTAAGCAATGATTTGTAGAACTTGAGGGCTGTTGATTTTAAAATTCTAAGTCTCACAGAAGTTCCGACACACAAATAATCCAAAGGCTGAATTTAGGTTCACTTTCACCTTCAGCTCATGGTCTTGGTATGGAACCCAATCTCATTTCACCTCATGTCATTTCTTTTTGATGCTCAGGGACGAGCATGGTTTAAGTATAGGGGGATGATGAATCTCGTATTCATCACTCTGAATCTCATTTCTTAAGCTCAAAACCCTTAAAATCAACAGCATTTTAGCATTTATTCTGCATAATTAGCATTCATGTATGATTTCATAAGAATTGCATTTTTAGCACAAAAATCTGCACAAAATAAGAAACCAAAAATCCGAGCCAAAAATGACATGTAAATAGCCTAACTTCCCTAATTTTTAACTCATTCATGCTAACTCCGAATGACACAAAACCACCTCCACTGTGTACATATCACTAATAAGAATAAATGAAAAATACAAAAAAAATAACTAACCCAAATAAGTAGACCAAAAACCCAAACCCTAGTTTCAGGATTTTCGGACTAAAAACCACATATCTTCCCCATCCAGTGTCCGATTTAATCCTGCTCACTTTTGAACTAATGTACATTCAGTTACCTTCAAAACAAGACCAACTTCAAGTGAATCAGAGCTCATATGTGAAAGTTGGGTTTTGGGCCTCTTTTGTATATTGTCTATTTTAGCTATTTTTGACCTAATATTTTATGTACTTATTTTATCTATTAATAAAAACCCAAAAAAAATTAGATTAAAGTATCTTTATTTATCTTTGATTTTATCGTAATTTTTCTGGATTTTTATCTATTCTTAAAAATGACATAAAAATTACAAAACCCTAAAATCAAGGTGTTCTATGTACGTGGGACACCCCAAATATACCACTTTGTGCAATTGATCGATTTTGGTTTTGATATCTTCATGAAAGTTGTAGATCTCATCGAGACAAGCAATTTTCGTGAAGAAACTTTTTTGATCCGAAGTCATTTGCTATTTATTTTCGATTTTACAAAATATTTATGTCCCGAATTTTCTGGTGCTGACACGTGGCAGCACCTGGTGCCGCCACGTGTCAGCTCTTTTTCGCATTATTTATATACATTTTATTTAAAAAAAATTAAAAATTAAATTAAAAGGGCGCACGTGCGTCGCACGTGCCCCGCTCCCCTCTCCTTGTTTCGCCACGCGGCGTACGCGTGGCCATCCGATCTCGGCCGATTGGACGGCCACTATATGTCATCTTCTCCAAGCATCTCCCTCTTTGGAAGGCTGCCGCCGCCCCCACGAATCTCGGCCGCCGTCTCCATCAGAATCCCCCCGCCGTCCCTGATCTCCCTCGAATCTCGCCGCCGCCCCTCGGATCTCCTCCATCCCCGTAATCTCGTCGATCCCACATCCAATCCCCCACATCTCGCGCCGCCCCGCGATCACCATCCTCGTCAAATCCTAATCCCCAATCTCGCTTCCATCTCCGGCCAAATCCCCTGCCCTATTTAACCAACGACCGCCGCATCTCGCTCTTCATCCGTCGTTCGACCAAAGGCCATCATCGGAAGTGACGGCCCGGTGCCTCCTTTTTGGCGTGATCCGAAGCCTCCCGTGCTTCGTCGCAGCCAAGCTCCTCCGCCGCTGATCGCTCCGGCCGCTCAACGCCGTTGAGCACCACCTCTTTCGTAGGTTATCTCTCTCTCCTTCTCTCTCTCTCTCTCTATCTCTCTCTCTCCCTTCTGCTCTCCGCCTTCCACGTCGCCATCACCAACTCCTCCGCCACGCCGCTGCGCCCTCGACGCCCCACGGTCGTGTGTCGGCCACGACCACCTACCGCCAGGAGCTTTGCTCCTCCAACGACTCTTCATCGACGACAACTACGACATTGAGCTTCTTCTCCAGCTGCGTCTTCAACCTCCATCGTCCACCGACCACAGCCAACTGCAGCAGCTACTCAACGCTCTTCGTCTTCGACAATCACCAGCGCTTCATCGACAACCCCGACGCTCCTCCGCCTCCTGGTGCTTCGAGCTTCGCCGACGAAACCTCCAGCTCTGTCGTGCTCCTCTGCCTTGGCTGTGCGCCAGGGGCCCCCACAAGCCCTCGACGCCTTCGTCGTAGCCAAGCTCCTCCACCGCTCCTCGCCGCCGGGCGTAACGCCCAAGACCCCCACGCACGTGAGGAGCACGTGCGTCGGGGGAACGTTTGCAGAAACACTCCTGGGCCTCAACAGTATTACGCCTAAGCCCAAAGTCACGTGCCACACACGTGACCATTGGGAACAATTGCAAGAAGCCCCCTGTTCTCCTCCTTATTGCATTTCAGGACCCGCCGACCAAGGGTCGCGTGCTCAGCACGTGACCCCTTGGGAAAATTGCATCTTGCACCCCCCGAAGTTATTGGTAATTTCAGAAAAGCCTCCCACTACAGTTTGCTTTACTTTTTTATTTATTTACATATTGCAGACATACCCCTGTGTTTCCCTTTTGATTTAAACCTTCTCTCTACATTATTTTATCAATCTAAAAATAGCATGATTTTTGTTAATTAATTCTCTACACTTTGACATATGGTGGGCATTTTTGTGATTGACGGTTAATTAATAAATAATTATTTTGTGGAAATTGGTATATTTTGCCCAATCTGTGTTCTTAAATTTGCCATTGATTAAATTTTGCTCTAAAAATCCCCGAAAAATCGCATATCATAGAGATTCTGTTGATTAACATTGTGCTAAAAAAAGATTTGCAGTTGCATGCATATTTTGTCCTATAAAAATCATTTCGCATATTTCACTATTTAATTTTTAATATGTATTAGATCTCACATTTTTAAGGATTAGGATTTTTCTGAGATCAATCACCTAGTGATAGATCTGAGATAATTTTGGTTCTCGAAAATAAGTAGGTTTGATATTTATTATAATTAAATTTTGAGAATCATTCTGTTTGCATTTAAAAATCCATAAAAAATTCATATTTCATCCAAAAATTCCAAAAAATTACAGTGCACTCATTTCATCATATTTTACATCTCGGCCAAGTTTTGTATTTTTCGAACATCTTTTAGAAGTAATTCATATTTTAGTCCCTAAAATAGGCCGAATTTGCATATTGCCCCCTTCATTACATTAAAAATTCCAAAAAAAGACCGCCTCGAAAACCGAACACGAACTTTGATAGACTTAATTCTAGGTTGTTCCTTTGCCTCCTTGTGATCGACCTTGGGACTTGCCCAAGTAAAATAAACATAAAACCACGAGATTGAAATTTGAATAATTTATTTGTGGTTATTTTCTTGACTGATTCCGATTGCCGCCTACAACGCACGACTTTAATTATTTTCACACTCGACGATAAAAACAACTTTTTAACACCAGCATCTTTGGATTCGTCAATTTACAATCAAAGGTAAGGAAGAGTATGTTTACAGATTGAAGAAGAGTCTATATGTCTTTAAGAAAGTGCCCATACAGTGGTACAAGAAGTTTTACTCATTCATGGGGAAGCTTGGTTACTCCAAGACCACTTCAGACCATTGTGTGTTCATGAAGAAACTCTCATGTGATGATTTTACTTTATGTTGATGACATGTTGATTATAGGCAACAATGGAGAGAGAATTTCTGGCTTGAAGAAGGAGTTGAGCAAGTCCTTTGCTATGAAGGACTTGGAGCATGCAAGTTAGATACTGGGCATGAAGATCACTTGAGACAGGGGAGCAAGAAAACTTCAGCTTTCACAAGAGAAGTACATTGAAAAGGTGCTTCAAAAAATTTATATGACGAAGGCAAAACTAGCTAGCACCCCTCTTGGAGTACATTTTAAGTTAAGTTCCAAAGATATCCCATAGAACAGTGCAAAGAAGAAAGATATAGAAAGAGTTCCCTATGCATCAGCCGCAGGTAATCTCATGTATGCCATGGTTTGTACGAGGACAGATATTGTTCAAGCAATTGGAGTTGTTAGTAGGTCCATTTCAAATATAGGAAAACAACATTGGGAAGCAGATAAATGGATTTTGAGATATCTTCGAGATACTGGCAGTTACTCTCCTTGCTTTGGAGCAGAGAAGACTATTCTTCTTGGATACGCAGATTCAGACATGGCAGGTGACATTGATGGGAGAAGATTCATATCATGATACATGATGTCCTTTACATGTGATGAAGTTTCTTGGCAGTCTCATCTCCATAATTGTATTGCTTTATCTATTACAGAGGTTGAGTTTATTGCAGCTACAGAGGCGTGCAAGGAGTTATTGTGGATGAAGAAGTTCATGCAGGAATTTGACTTTCATCATGACAAGTACGTGCTTTATTGTGATAGTCAAGAGTGTTATTCACCTTGGCAAGAATTCTACACTACATGCAATGTCGAAGAACATCGATGTCAGATATCATTGGACGTGATGTGTTAGGATCAAAGCGGTTGTACTTGATAAGATTCATATAGATGATAACGGTGTTGATATGATGATAAAGACTTTGTCGTTTGGAAAGTTCGAGAGATGTTATTCCCTCGCAGGTTTGGAGCAGTTCCCACATCATCGATGATGGGAAGATTTTTTGGATAGGTTCCCCTCCTTGTGGAAACCTAGTCCATATATATAGGATATTGGTAGTCATATTTCGAAAAGGAAAAATCAATTACTAAATGGAGGAGGAGGTCAATTACCTTTTAAAATTAAGGGTCATCTTTTCCTAATCATATTGGAAGTAGGAGTTCATATTTCCTTATTTGCTCATCTCTATGGAGTATAAATAAGGGGTATGAGGTTCACACTAGGATAATCCTAACACAAGCTCTCCTAGCACAAGAGAGAAATAAGAGGGAGGGGAAGAGAAATAACACAAGCTCTCCGTGCATCTGTGGTTGATTTTCTGTGGTTGAGATATTTTCTCGTAGTTGATATATTGTACATGATATGTTAATCAACTTTCGTAATTTTTCTGCGATTCGATCAATACGGGGAATCTGTTCCCAACAAATACAATATCTCTTATCTTTTTTCAAAAGTATATAATTATTTAATCATTGATTTCTATATGGACAACCAAGCTAGTTGTGCTTACATAGATTCTTTGCACAATCTAAGTAACTTCTATCGCATGTCCATCTCATCTATTTTGTTTTGCATTTTTCACCGTACATGATGTCCGAGCTTTAACAAGAGAAGGTTGCATGACGATTGCTTCATCCCAAACCTAATATGTTTAATTAAGAAATGGATGAAAGTAATGTGCATATAATTGATCATAATGTCATGTACCGAGAAACTAAGAATGTCGATCAACTAAACTAAACCGTCCTTTCTGGCCTCGAAAAAATCATGCAAAAATGTTTAAAAAAATAAAAATCCAAATTTCAAAAGACAATGAGAAATTACTTGATTTGCAAGAAGTTGAGATGAGATAATGAGATGTGAAGTTCAAAGGAGGTATGAGAGGACGAGAACAAAAGGGTTCCAATAGCTTATTGCCAACAGTTCTCTATCATTTGACATATGAGGTGATAATTTTTACAAATTAGTTTAAATAACCAACTTAAATGGTCTGTTGGTAGTACAATGTATCTACCACCCAAAAGATCATGGTTCAAATCCCACCTTGCAGGGGTTGCATTAGGTAGTTGACAAGCTACGTAAAAAATAGTCAAATCTTTCAACATGGATTTGAGCAAAGAATCCGTGTAGCCGATCCTACTTATAGTGAGAGATAGTATTGTCAATTTAGATAACACATCTTAAAATATATTTATTTAATTAAGATCACTTTCAAAACGATTTTAAAATCCTAAGAGAGCGCCGTCTCCTTTTACAAGAAGAATCAAGATCCACACATGAGAAAAATAGGATTTTTCTTATATAGCGATTTTCAAAAGTGATTATCATTATTTTTTATTGATTTTTTTAGAATAAAAAAGAGAGATATCAAGCATTATAGGATTTCAATTATATATATTTAGGTTGATTGGTATTGTTGGGCTAAGTTCATATAGTCAATCCAATTGCAACACCCAAATAACATGAAAAAATTTATATTTTTTATTTGGACATGAAGAGTCAAATGGAGTTTAACGGCTTGGACAAAAATGATTTCTGATTACTCCAATATGTTACTAAAGTAACCTAATATACAAATTCGCTATATCTTCTTGATATGATTGGATCTCCTCCACAATAATTGTGTAAATTTCATGAAAAATGCTTACAATTTAACTTGACATCCGAAGAAGTGAATGCTAGTGATTTTATTATTTTGGAGGTTGAAGAATATGAAAAAATCTTAAATGATATCATTCAAAGATGAAAATCATGATTTACATGAGTACGGGAGAAATATGTGGGACTATCAAAGTAGAAGTGTCACACTCTCCCTTTGTTTGACTTCTCTACACAAATATTTGCGTGTTATATGTGGAGGACGAGATTCTTTTGAAGTTCCTATGAGAACCTATTTTCGGAGCTTCGTATATGAGAGAGAGTCATTTCGAGTTTCCCTCTTCGAAATCTTTTCTAAGGTTCGTATAAGAAGGGCCTAGTTTTCTGATCATTATATGGCCATTGCTCATATTCTAACTAGAGAAGACAAGTTGTGGGCCAAAGATCTTAAAGACATAGATTCATTCCGCCCGATAATTCTAATCAACAAAAATGTTGTGCAAAAGATCTATCTAGACTGCTCAATGAATTATCATTTTAGACTTCAACCTCAAGTTCGTCCAACTCATAATCATGACCAAGATGCATTACTGTAATTATCGCCTAGATAAGAGTATATGTTAAGTCAAGATGTTATAGTTAGTATGCATTGATTCAACATCGCTATCTTTAGTCATGCATTCTATGTATAAGTACACCACTTTTAATTTAGTCTAAGTTAAGCATTATGTACTCTATCTTTAGGAAGAGTGTCGAAAATAGTAAAGAATTGAGACCAATTTCGTAATTACATCTCGTGGAGCAACAATCTTTGTATAGTATTATCTATAAGATGTATTTAACGCATCACTTCAGACTCCACCCTCCAGTTGTTTGGATCACCATCAAGACCAAGATGCATTGTTGTTATCATCACTATTGAATCAATAGTCGATGTAGAACAAGATGGCATGTTAAGCATGCATTAAGTCAAGATGGTACACTTAGTCCATTTTGAGTAGAAATAGAGATTTTTTGTTTTGTCCAGATTGAGCATTGCATGCTCTATCTTTATGGACAATGTTGAAAGTAGTTGAAGATTGAGTCAACTTAGTAGTCACATCTTATGGAGCACCTACCTTCATTTATCATTAAATGTGTTCATTTCAGCATCATCTATCTTGACAGCAACACACAAATGCAACAAGATTTATGTGGGAACCCTTCAAATGAGAAGGGAAAAAACACGAGGACAACTCCCTATTTGTCCTTGACAAATAGGATTCTTTTCTTTTTCTATATCTCAAAGAGAAGGAGAAAGAGTTACATATATAGTCTCACATTGTGGGATACTCTCTTATGACCCATTTATTCATTACACGTGACTCAACATACCCCCCCCCCCCCTCCAAGTTCAACACAGAGTTCATGCCATGCCCAACTTGTAGACGTTATTCTTAAAAATGATCGTCGAAAGCTCTTTGGTGGAAATATCTGCGACTTATCTTTAGTTTTCATGTATGGAAGCACAATTTTCTTTGGAGTCATTTTTTTCTTAGATAACTCAACCATCAATCCCAACATACTTTGTTCATGTAAAGCATGATTATTGGAAAGATTTATGGCAAACTTGTTGTCACAAAATAATATCATAGATAGCCCCTTATTCCCTCCAATGTCTATCTGAATAACCTTATCGCCTCAAAAACACCAACAGCGCCATTCCTGGAATTTCGTGGGCCCCAAGTAAAAGAAAAAAGGGCCCTTTATAAAAAAAGATTGAGAGATACCATTGGGAATTGTTGCCTGCGCGCGAGCTAATTGCATGTGACTTTTAAGGCAAGGGGTGTGTATCGTGTATTGAATAGACGAGGGTGTACACGTGGATGTGAAAATATGAGTGCATGAGTATTAAATGTAGCATGTAATTGATATTAGAGGTTGGCATATATTTAATACATGATTTTTTAATAAAAGAAGAGTTAAAATAATGGACCCCTAAAGTTGATGGACCTTAGGTCATTGCACCTCAAAACTACCCTCAGGAACGACCGTGAACACCCATTGTAACAAATCTATAGCAAGCTTCAACATTTGAACTTGCACAGACAGATTGCCATTTGCTTCTCCAAATCACGATATTTCTACCCCGGATATATGTAATATGATAATTGATCTCTTTGTATAATCCATTCCAATCAAAGCCGGTGTAGCCTTTAATCTCAATCATAGTGCCTTTGGTAAAGATAATTCTTTTTCCAAGGTTCTATTTTATGTAGAAAAAAATATGTTCCACTACCTCCATGTGCATATCAGTTGGAGCATGCATGAATTGACTCACCATGTTCCCAAAAGATCAATTAGCTTCCTCATAAGTCTCTAGTACCAGTTCTTGAACTTTTCATAAAGTTTCTTCTCATCTTTGATGCCCAACTTGTGCGTTTCCTCAACATGCATAGGAGCAAGTTTACACCCCAATTTCTAGTCTCCTTTAGCACATCTTGTCTATACTTTCTATGGCAAAGAATTAGAACTTCATTTGATCTTGCCATTTCAATGACCAGAAAATACTCTAGGATATTAAGATCCTTTATATCAAACACATCAGCAAACTATACTTTAAAGTGTATTATCTCCTCCTCCTCATCCCATGTAATAATCATGTCATCAACATACACAAGAAGAAGGGTCTCTTTATTTTCCTTCTTTTGACAAAAAATGTTTGATCTCCATGATCTTGGTGATATCCGAATCTAATCATCACCACTCTAATCTGTTTGAACCAATCCTAATGTGGGTGTTTCAATCGGTATAATACTTTTTCAATTTGCAGAATTTCCATGTCTTCTCATGGCCTTGTGGCATATTCATGTACACTTCATCTTGGAGATCTTCATTTAAGAATGCACTCTTTATGCCCATTTGATGGAGTTTCCACTCCTTAAGGACTACTGAGAAAAAAAACAATCAGCATGGTATTCATTTTTACCATGGGGCAAAAGTTTCTAAGTAATCAACACTGTATTTTTTTTAAAGCCATTCACAACAATTCGAGCTTTATATCTTTCAATATGCCCATTCTACTTGTATTTTATGTCTAAATCGATCAAATATATCCCATCATGAATATCTACAATGTCTCAGGAATAATATTTTCTAAGAGCTTCCATCTCCTCGTATATAGACCAAACCTACTTAGTGTTAACATCTATCTGAACAACATTCATAGGAATCACAAAAGTAGAAAGTGAAGAGATAAATCATTTATAGTTATTGCTAAGTTAGAATAACCAACATATATGTTAATAGGATATTTGCTTCACTATGCATATCTTGGGGGTGCTTTATCTCTCTTCACCCACGCCTTTGTACAATGAAATCTCCTCCAATGATAGTTTCTTCATCAATAACAATATTTCAACATTTCATCATATTCCATATCACTTCCGAATCATAATTTGAACTATGATTTGTAGTAGAAGGGAATGACCAAGATTGGGATATAATTCACTTTTATGATTTTGGACATGTGCCTCTTGTTGATTATTCAGATTGTATATTTTCTCTTGCTAATGAAGATCAGTGTGCTTCAACCCTTTTGTCTTGTTATGAATCTTAGTAAAATAACATCAAGATATTATAGGTCCATCAACCACATTCAAGAGAAATATTTCGTGCATATTTCCTTCACCATTACTATCATTCTCCTCGTGAAGGAAACGTTTATGAAAGTATGATTCTTATTCAATGAAGGTGACATCATTAGTCACTTGCATCTTTCCATATGTAGGACTGAAACAGCTATATCCTTTTCAGTGGGTGAATGCCCCAAGAAAATCATTATGATTGCTTGTGCATCAAATTCCATTGCATCAAGTGTTGAATTATTAGTATAACAAACACTGGGAATTCTTTAGAGGAAAAGGAAAAGGTCTATTATTGGGTTGGATTATCTATATTAGAGTTTCATGCTCGGCATGCTTAAGGGTATCATATTGACAAGAAATGTACTAAAAGATATGTGTAATATAGTTTCGTATTTTTATCAATTGTGTCCCTTTGAGATATTGCAATATCAGTTATACCCTCCCTTTTTGGGATATCAGTTTAGCCCTTGACTTCTTCCACGATGATCATTTGTGCCCCTCAGGTTAGTTGTTGTCCATCTCCTATGCAAATAGACATTAATTTTGGAGACATAAGGGAAATTAAATTAAAAAAGATTAAAATGTCTTTCCTCCCCCTCCTCCTCCTTTGCTCCAACCTCCTCCCCCTGCCCTCCTCTAGTGCCCCCCTCCTCCAGCACCCCTTCCTCCTCCTTTGTCTTATTGTTGCTCCATCGCATCCTGCCCCTCCCCATTCAGCCCCTCCACCATCTTCGTCTCCATGCACATATCTTCAAAGTTGTGGCAATTAGAGCTCAACAAGAGTTGAGCATGGGGTGTTCTCCTAAGATCTCTAGTCCCTTCCAAGCACTGTACCTCCTCAGCTTGCAGCCAAACACAGAGGAGTGTATCACCTCCACCTCGATCTTGCCTAGAACTTCTCCCATCAATTGCTTGCAGCATTAGAAGAGGCATTGATGTTCTACATGTACGAAGGAGATGTGCTAGCACCCGCTCTTGAAGCCTGAGCGCTGGAGGTGTGCGACAAGATGGGGCTACTTCAATGTGCTCAAGTTTGGATTGAAGGCATGAAGGGAATTGCGTATTGAACTGGATGGACCAATTGTCCTCTGCTTCTATTGTAGCATTGACGAACATCAATGGAAGCTACCAAGGTGTTGATGAATAGAATGGATGATTAATGGAAGCTTTTACTGATGAATACCCGATTCATTAACATTCTTTCTATATTTTATCTTAAAATCCTTAAAAAATACTTATAAATATTCATTAAATATCATCTTTTTTCAAAACTTCATTCATGAATAAAAATATCATTTTAGACATTAAAAACATGTAAATAAGTAAATGAATGAAAAGGAAGAAAATAAAAAGAAGGTAGATTGCAAACATGTATATAGGTACAATATGACTTATGAAATATAAATATAATTGAAAGATATATTTATATAACCTAACCCTCGAGACCAAATCAGCATGGGTTGGTCGTCAAATAAATAAGGGGAGATAAGGAAGAAAATAACAAAAAGAATTATTTATACGTTCTACACACTATTCATTAATTATCAAATATATACCAAACCTTCAAAATTTAATTAATTTATTTAAACATATTTTTGACAAACTCTTCTCCTATTTATTTCTAAAAATATATAAAAAATAAAATAAGATAAAAATAGTATCTTGTATATATGGCAAAAAATCTAACTTTCAAATTGTCAATTTTTTAACTTCCTAATCCCATAACTTTCTCATAGAAACTCCAAACTCACCTTTAAAATTCATAAAATAATAATATCCAATTAATAAAGTAATTTCACTAAAATCAAAGTCTGATTGCAAAAGGTTGATTTTGGAACCTAAAGACAACTAGGTTTCTAGGCTATTTATTTTCTTTAAAATGTAATATTTTTCGTTTTAATGATTTTATAATTTTTAAATATTTTGTTGATCTTGCATTTTATCCATGAATTATTTCAGAATTAGAAATTTTTAATATTTTAAATAAATAAAAAAACCTAATTTATAGATGAAATTGAACTGTAGACTTATACTTGTATTTATTAATATATATATAAATTATTTTATTAAAATTCATAAAAATTCACATACATACAATTTATTATTCTAATATTTAATAAAATATAAAAATGGTATATTATTTATAATTTATTAAATTAAAAATCAAAATCCTACCTATTAAGTATTCTATATACCTATTTATTAATATAATATTTATATTTCATTAGATATTTACTATTTATCAAAATAAATTGTTCTATAATTTAGGTAATTTATGTGTCTACATTTTTCCTTTTTTACATATTTAAAATAAATCTATTTATTATTTATTACCTATTTATTAATCTAATTTTAATATATAGCCAACCAGGTGCTGACACATGTCAGCACCAAGTTCATCTTCTCCAAGAACAGTCTGTTGGAGATTGTTCCAACAACCCTTCTTCTCTTATTTCTTCCAGCCCCATTTCACCATCCTCACTCCATCTCAACTCTCCAATATTTCGTCGTAATAACCTAGATGTTCGCCGACCATATGATCATCAACAACTACCTTCCTATTGTTCTATTTATTAGTCTTCAGCTCACTAATTGCAATCTAACTTCTCCATAACCAGAACAAACTACTTGACTACCTAACTTCAAGGCCTTGCTCTGCCATCCTAGGTGGTGACAGCACCCAGGTGGTTGCTTTGCGTGAAAGAGGGATGTCGGGAGGAGAGTTACAGGGTTTTGGTTGGCCTTGTTTCGTCGACATCGTGTGCGTTTAGCTCCTGTCACCAACTGTAAAGCAACAACCTGTAGGGTCGTATAACCTGCAAAACCCCAGGTACATACCTTCATCCCTTTTCTTTCCCATCGATCCTTGTGCACCAATTAGAAACATTAATCGCATGTTAGATCTTATTAATCACCATCTCAAACTATAGTCGACATTATTGTTCAATTCCATATCGAATCACCTCAAATTCCATCCGATATACATTTACTCTCCTACAAATTCATCACATTATTAATCGATTCATCATGAATCGAGCAATAAAATCTTCATTGTAGATCGTGTGAGCATCTTGAGTGACATCTTCAACAATCAACCATTTGGAGTTCATCAAATCCACATTGATTGTATCATCAAGCCGTTGCAGCATTCCAGAACTTCTAAACCCTAGATTGTGTTCAATCGTCACTGCTACTCTTCGTTGACCTCACTCCGTCGCATGCGAGCTTGGAGGGAGTAGGCGACTCCCTCCTGGACCTGCGGAGTCATCTATTAGTTGAAACATCATCGGATATCGGAAGAGTACCATCGAAGCCACCTATTTTTAAGAAGAACTTGGTGAAGAACGTGATGTGTAGGTGTGCAACACGTGGCGGTTGTGGACGACCAAGATCAGTCGCCCTCCATTTAATCATGACCACGTGATAGCGAAGGGGTGGAAAATTTTCTAAGTATCCCCTATAGAACTCCAGTTCAAAACCCGCCTTAGAGCTTTCCCATAATTGGATTTAAGTCCCTGACCATGGATCCAAGTGCGAGGATTCCAGTAGTTTGCTTACCATTAGGTCCCTGATTTGTGACCTAATTGTAAGAGGGCCATTATCTTTTTATGGTATTTCTTTACATTCTTTTTTTGGATATTTGTGGATATTGTAGACCATAAACACTATCATATCATCTTTGCATTTTTTACAGATTATTTTGTATCGAATTTCGACGATTTTTCATCGTATTTTATTTCCGATTTATTTCTCAATTTTCGGCCTATTTTGATTTGTTTTCTTTTCTTTCTCGAGCCTGTTGCTTAAGGTTTCTATATACTATATAGTACCACCTATGTACTATATCTTTCACCTACTATCATAGATAGATTTTGTTTGAAAAATATCCCTTTAAAAATTAAATAAAAAATTGAAAAATAAAAATCAAATAAAAAGTTTAAAAAATCAAAATAAAAAAGACTTTTCTTGCCTTAAAGAAGAAAAGAAAAGAAGGAGAAAAAATATCACAAAAATGATTTTCTCTTCTCAAAAATTCCAAGCATGATTTTCTGCCTCCTTGTGTTCGACCCAAGCACACTCACCTGGATAAATAAGTACTGAATAGTTCCTATGTTTATTTTTTTAATCGGTGTTGAATTTTTTTATTAACTCTCTCTCTCTCTTTAGAGGTTTCTACTTGATAATTATTTATCGCTTGGTCAGAGATGGTTATCAAAATGGCATCGTGTTGAGGAGGCATAGCCGCGTTTGAGATTTTTTGAGTTTTGTTTCTTGTGATATTTTTCTCTTCTTTCTCTATGTCATATTTTTTGTGTTTCCTCTATTTTCTTTGGTTTTCCATTGTTTTTTATTCTTTTCTTTTTCTCCTGTATTCATTTTCTTTGAGACTTTTTTGTGATTTCTTTCTGATTTGTCTTTATTTTCTCGATTTTTATCAGACTTTTCTTGAGATCTTTTTCTCGATTTTTGGACTCAGTCTTTACTTTGATTTTTTTGGAAGATTTATTTCATTTTTTATATATGTGAATCTAACCCAATTTGTAGGGTGTGTTGGATTAGATGGCTTCTTCGAAAGCCGAATCAGCTGAGAGTGCAAATACCGGGTCATTCTTCTCCGATCTGATTGCAAAGGGCATGGCGAATTAGCCAGCACAGGATTTTTGTTTTATTTCTCAGACATTATTTTCTATTTTCTTATGAAAGAGGGCACTTGCCCATTTTTCTATTTTCTGAGAGAGGAAGGGGCACTTGCCCGTGTTTCTTTTTGTAGTAAGGGATCCCCTAGGGACATCTTGACTGCACAAGGACTTTAGACCATTTTTCAAGGTCTGTTTCATCGAGTGTTGGTGCACTTGGGGGACCTCACCATGATTTTCGATATTCTCAATTTTTTTCTTTGTTTCATGCGATTTCATGGAGCCTAGTGGTTCATGTTTGTTTAATTAGACGACTAAAATTAAAACCCAAATCCCTAATCCATACTTAGGCATAAGTCAGATTATTTTGAAAAGTTAATTCATTCTTACGCTAGAACTATTGATTAGGACTCAATTTTTATTGCGTTTGCATGCACAGATCACTTGCATGTAGACTGCTGACACAGGATATGATTTATATCTTTGCGTGCATCATCATTTTTAGATGCATTCCATGATTCTCCCTCCATGAGACATAGTTTTGAAAATTAAAAAGAACTAACATCCCGCTAGATATTTCTAAAATATCCAAAATGAAAACCCTCAAAAATAAAAAAAAATGTTTTTTATCTTTTAAAAACTTGAAAAACATGGACTTAATTTGTATTTGGAGAGCAAAACCCTCATTGTATTCAGGTACATTCCAGATAGAGTGGGTGAGGATTCACCCTTAAGGATTATAGCCAAAAGTCCCCGGACTTGTGCCTTAAGTATGTGTGCATAACTTTTCGATGCATGGTTACAACTTTAAGCACTTTCCTCCAATCATAGAAAGTCATTTCGATGTACCCATACCTCACAGTTCACTTTGGGTCTGATATAACTCGACAGTCTGGGCAGACGATACCACTGTTTGGAGGATTGTGGGCATGTACGATGGGTTACAGGGTGACAACCTCTGTGAGTTTGCTAAATAAGAGTGATTGATCACCAAAATATTATTGAAAAGATAAAAGAACGAACTCTTACGGTCTCTACTGTATGAAGTTGGTGAATCTGGGGTTTTCATTGTGTTTGTATGCGAGGTATGTGTTATTCCGCATCTTATACACCTTCACACTCATGTTCTTGACTTGAAATCGTATTCTCTCTCGTACTTCTTTTGACAACGAAGATGATGACTAGATGGATTTTTCCTCAGACTCTATGAGCTTTTGTCCTTGCACTGCCTATCATATGTCTTTGTAGACTCAGGATGACCCCCTTCCCGAGTCATTCCCACTTAGTCATGAGGTAAGTCAGACCCAACTCCCTCGCCTCCCAAACCTTTAGTTGAGGCAAACCCACACCTCAATTATCGTATATTTCTCCTGCAAATTGTTCACAGAGTTCTTATGAGATTTTTTCCTTCCTAGAGGATTTGAGGATCATGGCTAAATGGAAGGGACCAGATGAGGACAGAGCTATTGAGGATAGACCACGTGATGATGAGAGACACACAGACGAGAGACTTGATCCAGCTTCAAATATTATCGAGGGGGTTCTAGAAACATTACAGCATATGAGCTTAAATATCATAGATCAATGTAGAGTCCAGGATGAGCTTGGAGATGTGATCACTAAGCTGAGAGTAGGAGTTGGGAACCCACAACCGCCTACTATGGTTCCTGCAACATTACGAGATGAGAATGACCCAGGAGTGAGGATGCTTCACCACTGGTTTCGGTCACCATTGAATCAAGGGGTCATATGAGCTGAGACCGTCCTTTATTCACTTCTTCCCAAGTTCTATGGGAACACTTCAGAGGAGTTATTTACTTTCTTACAGTAGTTCGAGATGATATGTGGTACGGCTACTTATCCAGGAGTTACGCAGGAGGTTGTACGCCTCAAGGCCTTTCCCTTCTCCTTAGCAGATAAGGTACTTTACTGGTTGAGTCACTTGGGAAGGGAGATTTCTACATAGGGCGATATGAAGTCCACATTCCTGTGTAAATATTTTCCTCTAGGATGGTCAAATATGGTGAGGAATCAGATCTCCAATTTCACACATTTACTGCATGAGTCATTCCATGAGGCATGGGATAGATTAAAGGATTTTGCTGAGAGATGCCCTCATCATGAGATACCTTTAAAGGTGCTTGTTCTGAATTATTTTGGAGGACTCCAGCTGGATGTATAGGGCCTAGTGAGCACCGCATGTGGCGGCAATTATCTGAATAGGTATGCCGAGTCTGTTTGGTCCATCTTTGAGGGGATGGAGAGAATTCACGTGTTATAGAATCCACTCAGGCAATTCCAGAAGAGCCCACATGCACCACACCATAGAGAGCATCATAAGGTGGCAAAAGTTCCAGAGTATGATTCACAATCTAACATGGACTGAGAAGCTGACATTAGCCAACGTGATTCAGAAGCAAATTCAGGAATTATAGCCACTGAGAGAGTTGGAGAAACTCTCATCACTTCCTTAGCAGTTGAGCAATCTGACGAAGAAGGTGACCAAGCTGCAGCTTCAGTACCAGCAGTCACGTTCTTCTTCCACTTCTCAGCCTGTACGAAGATCTTTACCCCTTCCTCCCACCCGTCAGATTCAGTACATTCATAGCGAGCCGGTACAACCTACTGAGCCTCCACAGATTGATTGTCATGAGGATCCGTCCAATGCCAACTTGAGTCCGATCACTGTCCCTGGAGATGTCGATGTTGATTCTCACGCTACTCTTGAGATCAACGGGATTTGATATGCTCCTGTTCAGCCACCATCACACTTTACTCCTCAAAGCGTACACTTCCATCAACAGCAACAAGTAATCTGTAGCATGGACGACCACATTTCCATCATCGACATCCTTACATGCAGCAGCAGTCTCACCAGTACGCCTATCAGAGACCACATTCATGTCAGTATCCTACTACACATTCACAACCTTATCAATACCAGCATCGGCAGACTTCCTTTACACCACATAGGTCTCGGCAGCCTTATATACCAGAGCAGCATAATCCTATGCATGAGAGAGTAGACAGTCGGGGATACCAGACTGAGTTTGAGATGTCTTGATAGGCCCTGGCACTGAACCAGATCATGGACATGTTAAGCACGCTCCAGACAGCACATAAGACAAAGATGGAGCGGGTTAACCATCACATGGATTAGTTAGCCTGGCCCAAGACCACTCTCCTAGCCACCATTATATGAACCTGAAAAACAAGAGGAGGCATTCAGATCAGGTAGGCACCACCACAGATACGATCTCTTTTCCTGAATTTTTATCTAACTTCATTCGTCTTAAGAGCGGTAGATCACCACAAGCACCTGATCGAGAGGAAGAGAAGGCACATGATGAGGAGTGAGAGCCAATCCATGATGATATTGATGTTTCACATTCTGATGCTGAGGAGGACCACCACGATGAGGACTAGCACGATGTCCATCATGATTATCAGAGAGAGGGGAGGGATGCAGAGATAGTTGACATGGACATGTGTAAGTCAAACGATGATACCATGCCAGACCATGCATATACCCTTGATACAGATTATTCTTCTTCTCTTTAGAGTGTTTTGTACATACTTATGAGACTCTCGATGTACATGTTGATTCCAATTCTGATGTGAACAAAAATGTTTATTTTTTCATTCCTGAGATTGTTCCTTTTCTCGATGCCTTGTATGGAAAAGGAAAGAAATTCCGAAAAGAAAGATGTTGTCGCTCAAGAGACTGAGAAATTATTGAAAGATCACATTTTTCTAAAGATCCTGCTCCATGATGCCTTGGATCACTTCCCTACACTCAAGCAATAATTGAAGAATAGATGTACCACACGTAGGAAGAAGAGATCATATATAGAGAAGACCAAGGACACATCATGAGCTATACATAACAGATTGCCCAAGAATAAGAAAGATACAGGAAAACATTATGTTAGATGCAATATTTCTCATGCAGTATTCGATCGCGCTCTATTATATAATGGATCCTCGATCAATTTGTTACCATCTTGTTTACTCGACAAGCTCAAGGTAGGTCCTCTTTACAAATCCCACTTGATACTTCAATTTGTCGATAGATCTGTAAAGAGACCTAAAGGCATTTCAAGGAACATTATCGTGACTATGAAGGTTCTGCAGTTCCCAGTGAACTTTATTGTACTGGACATGGATTATCCTACACAGTTGCACCTTACCCCGATCATTCTTGGGAAGCCTTTTTGGTGACCACAAATGCCCTCTTCAACTATGATATAGGGAAGATATGTTTTCGTGCCGAGGACGAAAAGGTACATATAGAGATGGCAAGAAAATCACACATCCAGTGCCATGCCTATAGCCAATTCAGATCCATTGAGTTCTTTAGTCACCTGTGATTACATGGATGAGGTTCGCCTTGACGACCTTGAGAGGTATTGAGTAGAGACATGTGATATCCTAGCAGAGAATGGGTCCGGGACTACAATTGGCAGTTCTTCTGATGGTACACTATGTTTTAGCATGGATGATGATGAGCAGATGGAGTAGACATTAATGATTTCATTGCAGATATTCAGATCGTGAGAGTTCACATGATTCCTCTACTTCAGATGAGCTAGAGATTGAACTTCATTTAGCTGAGTTATTTTCCTCTAGTCAGTTTAAGGATGAGCATGATAGCGAGTCGGATGATGATTTAGACATCTTTTGTAGCCCGAATCTGGAGTATATCGAGATGACAGATAATCATATTGCAGACACATATACCACCAGCACAGATCCTAGCACACATATAGATGAGGATACGATAGAGCCAGATTCTACCTTGCCAGAACTGAAGATCTTGACACCCAATATGAAATGTGCTTTCCTTGTGGGTCCACATCGGTAGTTTTAGGCCATTATCAGCTCATCTTTTACCGAAGAACAAGAATCTCGTCTGATGGAGATTCTTGAAAGAAATCACAAGGCTATTGAGTGAAATGTATCGGATCTCCGCGGGATAAATCCTACTCTGTTCTCCCATCATATCTATCTCGATCATGTCAGCAGACCTTCTAGAGAGTTTTAGCACATGCTAAATCCAGTTTTACGAGATGTTGTCAAGAAAGAGATTACGAGATGGTGCAAAGCAGGGTTTATTTATCCAATCTCCAACTTTGAATGGGTTATACCATTACATGTTGTCCCGAAGAAGTTGGAGATTTAGATGGTCAATAACGAGATTGAAGAAGATATTTCAAATAGAGTTATCACGTCGTGGTGGGTGTGCGTCAATTACAGGAAATTGAATGTCGCGACGAAGAAGGACCACTTCCGTTTTCCTTTTATAGACCAGGTCATAGAGAGGTTGGTGGGGAAGGAGTACTTCTGTTTTCTTGAAAGTTACTCCGAATACAACCAAGTTATTATTGCTCCAGAAGATTAGGAGAATACCACTTTCACATATCCCTTCGGTACGTATGCTTTTAGACGGATACCTTTTGGTTTATTCAATGTCCATGCTAAATTCCATAGGTGCATGCTTGCCATCTTTGCAGACATGGTTGGTGATTTTTTTCGAGGTCTTTATGGATGATTCTTCGATATATGGTGAGTACTTTGATGATTGTTTAGCGCATCCAGATCAGGTTCTTCAGAAATGTTGTGAGATGAGTCTCATTTTATTGTGAGAAAAGAGTCATTTTATGGTTATAAATGGGTGTGTAGGTGCATGTCATCTCCAGGCAAGGCATGGAGGTTGATCCTGCCAAGGTGGATGTCATAAAGCATCTCAAACCACCATCCAACATCAAGCAATTACGGTCTTTTCTAGGGCACATTGGTTTCTACCGACTATTCATTCAGGATTTCTCTAAGATTGCTTGATCGTTGACTGAATTATTTGGCACGAACGTCAAGTTATTGATAGATGACAAATGTCTTAGTGCCTTACTCACATTGAAGGATATTATTATAAGTGCCCATGTGTTACAGCCACCTGATTAGTCTCTTCCCTTCGAGATCATGACAGATGCTTCAGATTTTACAATCAGGGTTGTATTAGGATAGATGTGGAATGGACTTCCTATTGCCATCCACTATGCCAACCAGATTTTATATGACGCTCAGCGTAATTATACAGTGATAGAGAAAGAGATGTTGGCAGTGGTATTTGCATTGGATAAATTCATATCATATATTGTTGGTTCGAAGATCACAATTTACACGGATCATTTAGTTATCAGATACTTGATGGAGAAGAAGGATGCCACAACACTCTTTCTTATATGGGTTCTCTTACTTCAAGAATTTGATTTGGACATTAAGGATAAACATGGGGTAAAGAATGTGATAGCGAATCACCTCTCCCAATTACAGACAGAGCAGCTTTCATATGAGTACACATTAGAGATTGCAGAGAGATTTACACACGAGAGTATCTTTGCAGTTACAGAGCTTCTACAGTATGCAGATATAGTGAACTTTTTGGTCACACAGAAGAGTCCACAGGGTTGGTTGAATGACCGAGTCAACTGGCTAGTTTTCTAGGCACGAGACTACCATTAGGAAGACCTTATTCTTTTAGTGAGGGACCGGATTGTGTCTATAGTCAATGAGTGTAATAGTGTCCTCACTCTATGCCATTCTTTAGAAGCAGGGGGACGTCATTCAGGGAAGATAACAACGCAGAAGGTACTCCAGAGCGGATTTTGGTGGCCGATTCTTACTAGAGATGCATGCACATTCGTGAAGAGTTGTACGAATTATCAAAGAGCGGTAGGGACGGTCAGAGCTAGAGATGTAATGTCAGTGCAACCTGTTATCATTTGTAAGATTATTGATGCATGCGGCATATATTATATGGGATTATCCCTTTAAGCAGTGGCTTTGAGTACATCCATCTCGTTGTGGATTATGTTAGTATATGGGTGGAGGCCATACACGCATGAACCGTTGATAGCAGAATAACATGTAGGATCCTAAGGGAACATATTATTTCATGGTTCGATATTCCATGTATTTTTATTTCAGATGGGATAGCCACTTCATTAATAAGGAGATGAAAAAGCTAGTGAAGAATTATGGCATTGATCACAGAGTAGCTACTCCTTACCATCATAAACGAATAGCATGGCTGAAGTTTCAAATAAGGAGGTGATATCCATTCTTCAGAAATTAGTAAGCTAGATAGAAAAAACTAGTCGCAACTTCTAAACCATGTTCTTTGGGCATATTGTACTACATATAAAACTCCCTTAGGTACTTATCCTTTCAGACTGGTTTATGGGAAGCCCAAGCCATTTACCCGTAGAGATCATACACAAATTTGAATGGGCCATTATAGAAATTTCATTGGATTTGTAGAAAGCAGAAACCAAGAGGAAGATGGATATGATGAGCTAGTAGAGATTCAAAATCAGGCATACGAGAACACCCTCATTTATAAGGGCAAAGTGAAGAAATGGCAAGACACATTCGTCACAACATCTTTGTCCTTGGTCAGAAAGTCTGGTTGTTCAATGCACGATTGAGAATTTTTCTTGGCAAGTTAAAAAGCAAATGGGAAGGACTGTATATAGTCAGAATGGTGCACCATAATGGAAGCATAGCTATATCAGATGTGTCACCTGATGTAGAGCCATTCGCAGTGAATGGGCAAATGCTGAAGCACTTCGTGGAGACTACTAATCATCAAGCTCGGGTTAAGGTGATTGATGAATCCACGTTTCATCATCTTTATTCTATCATTTTGGCCTTAAAAGCCCTAGTAAATGCGTGTAAATAGGCTTAAGATAGGCATTTTAGCATTCATGCATATGTGTGTAAATACTGTATAAAATACGGTTTTTAAATGCCAAAATTATAGAATAAAGAAAAGAAAAGAAAAAGAATAAAATATTATAAATATTTTATGACCCGAAACCCCGAGACCTAGGCATCTTGATGAATAGGTCGACAAAGAATAAAGTAGGGGGAGATAAGGGCCAAAAATACCAATAAAATCCCTTTTATTTTATCCATTCTTTACTCATTTTGAGACCTACTTTTGGTTCCACTTTTTATACATCAAATAAAGAAACTTTGTACATTAAAGTTGAAGATAATTTTATAAAGAAAAAATACAAAATTGATTTCACAGAAAAATAATGTACAAATAAAAAGTTATGGTCTGAATAAAATTCCAGAATGCCAACTTCCCAGACCCGTATCTCATTAATGAAAACTCCAAATGCAGCATACTCACCTTTAATTATATATAGAAGAAAATAAGCAATTTAATGGCGGTGGTTTCGCATTTGGCGGAGCTACGGTTTGAAAGTTGAGTTTTGGACCCCTATTGTACAGTGTACCGAATAAAATATTCAATTTATTATTTATTTATTATTTTTATAATTTTATATTTTTATAATGTTGTAATTAATACTTATAATAATTATGTACATTAAAATCAAAATAAAAACGCAAATAAAACTCAAAATAAAATACCTGTATGTATAATACATAGGTAATAATTCTATAGACATACCTGTATAAACTATACTCATATTTTATTAAATACATAAAACACATCAATAAATTAAAATAAAAATACAATTAAGTGTATAAAAGTACGTTATAATTATATAAAATAATAAACAAAAATAAATAAATTAAAATCACAAAATAAAAATAAAAGAATAAAATATGTAGATAATATACCTATATAGGGGTATAAAAGCAACTTGTAAAAATACATTTCATAAAAATAAATAAAAATCACTATAAAATAATTTATAAAAAAATAAACATTTTTTATTTTATAACCAAAATTTAAATAATTCGTTTCCTATTTTTTATTGAATTTATAAGCTTTTTTGCCAAGGTTTTTTTCTGGTTGGTCCACGTGGACCAACCAGATTTCTTCCTTGGTTGACCTCGGTCAACTCTCTGACCGAGGTCTGGCTGCTGTCAGAAATGGGTTTTGTCCCATCTTCGTGGATTTTTCCCGGCCTCGTCTTTCACCATTTGAGGTCGATGTCTTCACGACTTTTGATCACCTATGCACCATCTTGCACGCCCATCGATTATCTCGGGGATCGGATGCCTGTGCCACCTCTGGCACCTCGATCAAGGTACCCACTCGGCCAACCTTTCAAATGAGACCCATCACCTCCATTTTTCCTTTGAACCCTTTTGACCCAAGTTTTCCACCGCGCCTTGGAGCTCTGGACAGGAGGCGGTGACAGCGCATCCTCCAGCTTCTTCGCGCGAGGCCAAGCGACGGCCGAGGAGCTTCCATTCACCTCCGGTGGCCGCCGCCGTTGAGGTCCATCTCTTGGCTTCTCCTAGCCAATCGAGGTCCATTTCCGTTTGTTTCCCATCGTTTTCTTTGTTAAGTAATCAGCCATTAGATCTAGCGTGTAGTTCGTACTTTTATTTCGTCATTTATTTAAGTAGTTGCGTAGATCCCCGTCTCGAATACCTTGCCGGAGCTATCGAGCTCCGGCGACCATCATCACCCATCCACCGTTACCAATAGGCCTCCAGTTCTTTGTTTTGTGTTGTGCGTTAATCTCTGCAGGTTCTGGAGACCACGGGCGTCTCTTGACGCCGATTTTTGTGACGCCCAACCTTCCTGGAGCCACCCCCGCTCGTCGACGTCGCGGCGGCGTGCTGGCGGTCCAACCGCCATTTTGAGGCCGTCGTCCTTCAAAGGGAGCTTCCAGGAGGCGGCGGAAGCCATCGGAGGAGCTTCTGGCCGCCGGAGGGACTCGAAGCATCGAGTCGAATCTCGCCGGAGGTCGGGTCATACCACGTTCATCCAAGCACCTTCAGGGCTGTCGATGTGGCCGTGTTCATCACGAAGAGCAGCCGCCGTTAGATTCGAACCCCGGCCAGCCGTTGATCGCCCTCCAGCCGATCTAATCAAGACCGTCCGTGCGCAAGGGGTATCGGTCGTTCCTGCATTAACACGTGTCTTAAGTGACGCACCCTCAGCCGATCGATGCGCCCCCTGCCGTGGGTAATTTGCGGCTTTACCCTGCCCTTTTCGCATCTTACTATTAGACCTTAAATCATTCATCTGCCTTTATTATGTTTTGGAAAAGTTGCAAGTGAACCCCCGTTAACTCCGTGATTGACATCGGTACCCCTGCCAGGCGCGTGCACGTCACGCGCGCCTCGGCGTTTTTGCAAAAGGGACCCCAGGTTTATTTTGTATTAAAGTTTAATTCCAAAACATTTAGTTGCAGTTTAAAACTTTTGGCAATTTTGCATGTCAGCCCTCAGAATTTTGTAGTGTTCCATTTTAGCCCCTACCAGGGCGCGTGCATTGCACGTGCTAGGTTGAGTATTTTGCGCGGGAAGGGTTGCGACTTTTGTAATTTGTTGTTGGCCCAGAAATTATTTAATTCAGTAGTATTTTTGTGCGAAAATTGCAGGTGTGTCCCTATAGCTTTGTCTATTTACATTTGTGCCCCTGTCAGACCCCTATTTTGTGCTTGCTTGATCCAATTATTTGGAGCTTCATTTTGATTCCAAAAATTCTCAAATTTTGAGCTTAAGCTCCTGGACACTTGTTCTTCCACGCTACATATTTAGTTTTTGATTTTATTCTATTTTAATATTTATTAAAAATCAAAAACATTCATTTTGTGCACTGTCTAGTTCATAAAATACCAAAAAAATATAAAAACTCTCCAGAAAAATCCCAAAAAAATATATTTTGTTTCCTTTAGTTGTTTTAGCTCCAGACCAAAAATCATTAAAAAATACAAAAGAAAACTCCAAAAAATCACAAAACTCTAAAAACCTCTATAAAAATATTAAAAATTCTACAAAATCCCTAAAAATACAAACTTTATGCCTAAAATTTCCTTATTTCATTATCTTTCATTGAAAGTTAACTTGGAGAATTTTTGTTACTGTTTTCTATTTTATTTCTCCATTTTAAGTTTCAGCCTTGCATTTTATTCACTGTTTGCTTTATTTTGCTAATTAAAAATACCAAAAACATTCTAAAAATTACCCAAAAATCACAAAAACAGTAGAAAAATATAAAAAGACCAAAAAGACTTTATTTGCTAATTTTTGAACATTTTTATCTATTTTTATAAATACCTCTTTCTCCCTTTTATTACATAGTTCATATATTCCAATATTGAAAAAGAAAATAAAAAAATATAAAATATAAAAAGAAAATATAAAATCAGTAAATTAAAAATCAGAATAAAAAAATTAAAAATTAAATAAAAATAAAAAAAATTAAAATTAAAAACCCACAAAAACATCTTTGCTTGCTTGTTTAGTGTAGACATCACGCACATTCACTCACGCACATTTGTTTGAATTACCCTGTTTGCTCCCTGTGTTCGAACTCTCTGCATACTTGTCACTATACTCCATTTGTGCAGAGTTAAAAATAAATTTTAACTCCACATTATTTCTAATTTATTGATCTTTAGTGTGGGTTAATTGTTGACTTTAGTCCAGATTTAGTGTGGTCAACACACCGACTGAGTTCACGCTTTGTGTTGAACTTACGACCACCTGATTTTGGCTAAATCAAATGGCGCCGTTGCCGGGGAGCAACAGCGAGTAGTTTACATTTTTGTTTGCTTGTGATTGTTGTCTACCATAGCTTCAGTTATCTCTCTTGCACTTTTGATACATATATTGATTGAGCTATTCTGACCATCCTTTCTTGTCTTCTTGCAAGGGACCGCGGAGCAAGGCGGATCGCTTAGGTGACCCGGAGCATCCTTGGGAAGCGGAGCCGGCTTTTCTTTAGCCAAGCCGGCAGGAGAGAGCAGGAGGAGTGAGAGAGAGTGGTAGATTAGTTGCATTTATTTTTGTGAGAGAGTGATTGGATAATTTGTAATAATACAGGTACTTGGACTCTTGGACATTCGGGCCCAATTTCCAAGTGTTTGTTCACTTGGGGGCTCACCGCAGTTTTATCGGCTTTTCATCGCATTTTTTTACTTTGTTTTCCGGTTTTGTTTTCTTCACTTTGTGTGATTGAGCCCTTAGATTTAGGATTGCTTGCGATAGACTAAGGCCAAACACTTAATATCTTGCATGTACCTATAGACTCGTTTGGACTTAGTCAAAATTAAACAGTCTGTTCATTTATCGCTTAACCCGTGTGCCGTGAGCGAGCCCCATCAAGCGCTACTCCTGAACTCGAGTGTGTCGAGAAGAGGAGGGGTAAGCCAAGACCGGACTCTTAGGTTAAAGATAAGTGGCCGACTTGTGGTGCTTCACGTTAATAGCAATTTCTGAAACTTAGGGCGATTTCATCGGCTTGCATTTGCATATAGATAGGTTTCAATTCTGCTGAGCATCCTTGCATGTAGAGTGATGGAGGCAAGGTGAGCATTTATGCTTTAGCATTCATCATCGTTTTACCGCTTGCATTGCTTTCCCGCTCCTCTACCTCTGATTTTGCCAACCTAGGTGCTCAAAGGAATTGACTCCCCGATAGGATCGTGCATTTCTCATTAAAAATCCAAAAAAAGTGATAATCAATAAAATTGGGACTGCTAATATTACTCGACCCTAAAATCGACCAAAAAGAAAAATCTTGTATTGGGGCGAGTAATCCCCTCATTGTCTTCATTTTACATTGCTCGCGCACACACTAAGGTTAGTGCCCAAATCCCATTTTCAGCCCCCTAAGTGTTTGTGCAACTTCTTGACTTTTTCACCTAATTCTAAAACAGACAAGATAAAAAGACCGCATTTGTGGTCTTCACCGAGTTGAGTAGGTGAATTGAGGGTTTGGTTGTTTCATTGTTGCTTGTGATTGGTTTGTGTGCATTCTATATCATCTCTGCGCATTTGCGCCTTTCTCCACACATCTGTTGACTTGACCATCGTGTTCTCCCGATCATTCTCTCTTGTTTCGAGATGGATCCCTGGAGCGATTTTTATCCGGATTTTGCGGATTCCTCGTATCCTCCAGCCGGTCCACCTCCCTTTTATCAGGAGGATCCTCCTCCTACTTTTTCTGACTTTTGTGCATATCCGCCTCAGCCACAGTATCACGTCTCGGGCTTCTACCCACATCCACCCCCACCTATATATTATCCACCTCCACCTTCACATCCACCCGAGTCTGACCTGTTGGAGTCACCTCCCACGACCTCCATGAGTGTTGTCATGAACCTAATGCTAGAGCACATCAATTTGATGAAGGAAAATCTTGACACTTTGAGAGAATATCGGACTAGTGCTCTTTTCATCGAGGATACAGCTTTGCTTGTGAAGAATCATGGGAGCTTGCAATCGCCAAAAATACAAAAAAAAATGAGAAAAATTTAAAAATCCAAAAAGATTTCGGGAGACACTTGGTTGATCAAGATTTTGAGGAGTGAGTCCACTTGCCAGAAGCCTTGACCACACATACATTCACATCCAGTCCTACCTTTGACCCCGAGGATGCCGCTGTACAGACTGCTCTTGGCATGCCTCATGTATATGCTGATTCCGACTTCCTCCCTTGTATGGAGGAGGTCCAAAAATTCAAAAAAATGTTATCTGAACCCGAAGTGGTGGCTGCCATTCATGAGATTATTCGTACCCCACTTCAGCAGGCCATGACCCAAGTATCTGCTCCTCTTCCCAAGAAGAGAAAGCGGAGGAGCAGATCTGAGCGTCACATTTTGACCATGGCCACTGCCCTTGCCATCACACACCGTCCCATTCCCAAGAAGAAGAACACAGCTACACCTTTCATCACTTGCACCATCTCTGACTATACATGTGATCGCACTCTCCTAGACGGCGGTGCATCTATTAGCATATTACCCTTCTCACTGGTACAGTCTCTTCACTTAGGGCCTCTCAAGAAAACCAGGATGATCGTTCAGTTTACTGATGGATCCATCAAGAGGCCGAAGGGTATCCTTGAAAACGCCGTCATTTCTATTCAGGGCACGAGCCACAATGTTGATTTTGTCGTGTTGCCCATGGAGAACTCCACAGGGGAGCCATCTCCAATCATCCTGGGACGACCATTCCTCGCCTCTGCGAGGGTCGTTATTGACTATGGATCAGGAGAGATTCGCTTCAGTCCTGTTGATGAGAGCGAAGTGGCGATCACCGTACCCACAGTTGACCAGAGACCTGCACCTGATGCACCTTCATCGATCATAGCTGACTCTGAGGCCTGTGACCTACCTGATGTTACTAGAGATACTTCTTTAGCGATCCCTGATGAGACCCGACGGATCCCCCGAAAGGGGAGGAAGTCGGAAAGCATGGACCTCACTAATCCTCCTCCTGGTGTGTGGCGATGTATTGATGAAATCCAGAGTATCTACGTGATTGAACCATTTGAGCAGGGGGCAGATACCAAAATAATTGAGGATGTTTATGAAGTTGCCCATTACTTTGAGAGACCTCATAAGGAAACAAATGACCCATGTAAGACTAGACAGGACGGACCTGCTTTGACTACTTCCACTGATGAGTCCGCTCCTGTCCATGTAGATTCTGATGGGCCAAAGGCCGAAGTTGATTTGATCGCTTTTCTTCAGAAATTTGGGCCTTTTGATGAGAAAGATGATCCGGTTGAGACTCTTGAGGACGATCTGAGTTCGTATACTTCCACTGATGATTTCGTTCCTTTTGATTTTGACCTGGACGAGGACTCGCAGGACGACTCCAATTACACTTCTTCCGAGGATGATGAGTTTGTCCCATTTCACTTTGATATCGGCGAGACTTCCAAGGCCGGACCTAGTCGTACTTCTTCCACTCACCCGTCTGTGCCTTCACATCATAGGACCACCAAGGGAGAACTTAGCCATACTGTTTCCATCGATCAGTTCGTCCCTTTCCGATTTGACTCCACTGAGGGCCTTCACCATGTCGACCCTGATCGGCTTCCGTCCGCTATGGACCCCGATGTCGACTTGCATCACACTAGATCTATCCCTCAGCGGTCTCGCAAGAAGGTTAGCTTTCGGCCTTCTTGATCATGTGTATATCCACCTCTGTTGCACATTCTCCTTTGTTCATCTCTTTCTATCTCGCGTTTTTACTCGTCCACCCATTCTCGTGTCTGCCTTGCTTAGGACGTACTTTGTCCTAAGTATAGGGGGGTGGACGAGTCGAGTGTTCATTCTTCGTTCCGTGTCATCACTCCTGTCGTTGCCTATACTTAGGGCTTCTTTCACCCTAAGTATAGGGGGAGCGATGCGTACATCCTCACAATCTCTTCTTCTATCTTCATCTCTTTTCTTCTTTTCTTCTTTTCTTCTTTTCCTCTTCTATCTTCTTTATCTACCGAAAAGGTGCCGCCCTTATAGACAGTTTTCCATACTTAGGACGTACTTTGTCCTAAGTATAGGGGGGTGTGCACCCCGAGTTTCTCTATTTTTTCGATCCTCTCCATTGTCTCCTCTTCTTGTCTATACTTAGGGATATCTTACCCTAAGTATAGGGGGAGACAATCTGAGTATGATCTGTTCATTCCCACCCTTGACCCTCCATGCTTTGTGTACAGTCTGCTATACTTAGGATTATTTGATCCTAAGTATAGGGGGGACGGTCAACTTATCATTCGTTGATTCATTCATTATTCCTTTATTCTTTAGACTTGCCTATACTTAGTACAAGTTATGTCTTCTCTTTTCTCTCCGATCTATGAGGACATAGCTCAAGCTAAGTATAGGGGGGTCGTATATACTACGTATACACTTTAGCCATAACTCGTACTTTCGTATTGTCCTAATAAATATGGCTAACAATTCTTTAAAATTCATTAAAAATCCTTAATAAAAAGGTGTATCATTCCTCAAATTCTTTTTGTAATTACTGATTAATAAATCAGGTGAAAATATTTTTTGCAAAATGTTTAAAAAATAGTTGGAAAATCTTTGTGAACATCTATTGAAAACTATTTTGAAAATATTGTGTTCCATGTTTTCAACCTGTGTAAAAATGTGTGGTTTGTAAAAATTTATTTTCTTTGTGTGAAATAAAATGTTTGAAAAATGATTTGCAAATGGTTTGAAAAATGGTTGCAAAAATATGTGAAAAATCTATATATACTGTTTGGAAAACCGATTGCAAAATGATTTTCAAATGTGTGTACATGTTTGTAAAATGTTTGTGAAAATTATTTTGGACTATAGTTTTCAAAAATTGTGTGAAAAGCTTGTGTCAAATAAGTTTGAGGAATACATACATCTCACTAAAATCCACTATGTATATATGTATAAAATTGAGCACTTACCCTATAAATTCTTAAAATCCACTTCTTGTAGATATAAGAAGCACTCCCGTGTACATATTTTAACCTAGTTTCAGCCAAAAACTTTTTCTTTTCAAAAATTCCAAAAACATTTGCAAAACTAAAATCCAAAAACATTTGAAAGATCTTTTTGAAAAATACAAAAAAGTGCATCTGCATGCGCATGCATCATCTTTTCAAAAATCCATAAAAAGTTCAAAATCTTGAAAATTGCATCACAAAAATATTTCTTGCATAGCATGAGCATTTTTCGGATTGAGTTTGATAGTTGAACAAGTCTAAGTAAAATCCGAAGATTGGAGCTTGATTGGACCTTAAAATATACCTAATAACAGGAACCTTATAGGAACTGGGTTTGAGGTACTTCAGGTCTAGTTGACTTAATTCTTTGAGGATCACGGGACTTGGTTCAATGGATCCTTGACTGCCTAAGTAGAGTATTTCGGAGCACACGCACGACTCTTGTTGATAATGACCTAACTTGGACACCTGCACCTTTCACATAGCTCTCCACGGATGAGGTGGTGAGGAGGCAGTTTCCTTTGGCTTGGGGTAGCATATGAGGGTAGTACTTCTAGGCGGAACCTCTCTTCTTCTTCTAGTGAAGGAAGTGCACCTCAACTTGGTCTAGTGGTGATGAAGGCTAACGACAGAAGCCGTGGGTTGCAATAAAGCTTCAAAAGAGGGATAGTCTATTGGCTCAAGAGGAAAATTTCTTGTATATATGCAGCACCATGTAGATATGTTGTACAGATGCATTTGAAAAAAAAGAAAAAAAAAGAAAAAACAGAAAAAAAATCCAAAAAGAACTCCAAAAAAGTGGTGGGTCGGATTGAAAATTTAATAACCCCACCGGAGTGTATATAGTCCAATAAAGCAAAAGCTTATGGTATCCATGTTACATCTCATGAAGCTTGCAGCGGGAGACTTGGCTACACTGGTTGAGCTTCCAAAAGTCTATACTTCTTCCCCCTCTTCTTGAGCCGGTTGCACTTGAACTTAGAAGGGAATACCCCGCTTCTCGAGGAAAGAGTTGCTAGACCGAGGCATTAGAGTTACCAGGTTGGGGGAGGTTGTTTCTTTGTTACTTCTGAGGTGGGGAGCTACATATCACTTACACTGTACGAGTTAGATTCATAGTCGTAAGAGTTTGCGTATGAGTTGAAGTATTTCTGACCTGGCTATTGAGGAGACTTGGACAGAGTTTTGGGATTCTCAAGGACTGTTGGATTTCAAATTTGGTTCTCATTAAGGTTCCGACCGCACTAAAATTCCAAAGGTCCGACTTAAGCTCCAAACTTTGATTTTGTGAAGACAAGTTTGATAATCAAATTAAATCCAATTTTTTCTTCTCTTTCTTTTCTTTTTTTTCTTTTTGCACTTATTGCATAAGTGTTTGCTAGGGACTAGCAAAGGTAAAGTATAGGGGGATGATGAATCCACGTTTCATCATCTTTATTCTATCATTTTGGCCTTAAAAGCCCTAGTAAATGCGTGTAAATAGGCTTAAGATAGGCATTTTAGCATTCATGCATATGTGTGTAAATACTGTATAAAATACGGTTTTTAAATGCCAAAATTATAGAATAAAGAAAAGAAAAGAAAAAGAATAAAATATTGTAAATATTTTATGACCCGAAACCCCGAGACCTAGGCATCTTGATGAATAGGTCGACAAAGAATAAAGTAGGGGGAGATAAGGGCCAAAAATACCAATAAAATCCCTTTTATTTTATCCATTCTTTACTCATTTTGGGACCTATTTTTGGTTCCACTTTTTATACATCAAATAAAGAAACTTTGTACATTAAAGTTGAAGATAATTTTATAAAGAAAAAAAATACAAAATTGATTTCACAGAAAAATAATGTACAAATAAAAAGTTATGGTCTGAATAAAATTCCAGAATGCCAACTTCCCAGATCCGTATCTCATTAATGAAAACTCCAAATGTAGCATACTCACCTTTAATTGTATATAGAAGAAAATAAGCTATTTAATGGCGGTGGTTTCGCATTTGGCGGAGCTACGGTTTGAAAGTTGAGTTTTGGACCCCTATTGTACAGTGTACCGAATAAAATATTCAATTTATTATTTATTTATTATTTTTATAATTTTATATTTTTATAATGTTGTAATTAATACTTATAATAATTATGTAAATTAAAATCAAAATAAAAATGCAAATAAAACTCAAAATAAAATACCTGTATGTATAATACATAGGTAATAATTCTATAGACATACCTGTATAAATTATACTCATATTTTATTAAATACACAAAACACATCAATAAATTAAAATAAAAATACAATTAAGTGTATAAAAGTATGTTATAATTATATAAAATAATAAACAAAAATAAATAAATTAAAATCACAAAATAAAAATAAAAGAATAAAATATGTAGATAATATACCTATATAGGGGTATAAAAGCAACTTGTAAAAATACATTTCATAAAAATAAATAAAAATCACTATGAAATAATTTATAAAAAAATAAACATTTTTTATTTTATAACCAAAATTTAAATAATTCGTTTCCTATTTTTTATTGAATTTATAAGCTTTTTTGCCAAGGTTTTTTTCTGGTTGGTCCACGTGGACCAAGCAGATTTCTTCCTTGGTTGACCTCGGTCAACTCTCTGACCGAGGTCTGGCTGCTGTCAGAAATGGATTTTGTCCCATCTTCGTGGATTTTTCCCGGCCTCGTCTTTCACCATTTGAGGTCGATGTCTTCACGACTTTTGATCACCTATGCACCATCTTGCACGCCCATCGATTATCTCGGGGATCGGATGCTTGTGCCACCTCTGGCACCTCGATCAAGGTACCCACTCGGCCAACCTTTCAAATGAGACCCATCACCTCCATTTTTCCTTTGAACCCTTTTGACCCAAGTTTTCCCCCGCGCCTTGGAGCTCTGGACTGGAGGCGGTGACAGCGCATCCTCCAGCTTCTTCGCGCGAGGCCAAGCGACGGCCGAGGAGATTCCATTCACCTCCGGTGGCCGCCGCCGTTGAGGTCCATCTCTTGGCTTCTCCTAGCCAATCGAGGTCCATTTCCGTTTGTTTCCCATCGTTTTCTTTGTTAAGTAATCAGCCATTAGATCTAGCGTGTAGTTCGTACTTTTATTTCGTCATTTATTTAAGTAGTTGCGTAGATCCCCGTCTCGAATACCTTGCCGGAGCTATCGAGCTCCGGCGACCATCATCACCCATCCACCGTTACCAATAGGCCTCCAGTTATTTGTTTTGTGTTGTGCGTTAATCTCTGCAGGTTCTGGAGACCATGGGCGTCTCTTGACGCCGATTTTTGTGACGCCCAACCTTCCTGTAGCCACCCCCGCTCGTCGACGTCGCGGTGGCGTGCTGGCGGTCCAACCGCCATTTTGAGGCCGTCGTCCTTCAAAGGGAGCTTCCAGGAGGCGGCGGAAGCCAACGGAGGAGCTTCTGGCCGCCGGAGGGACTCGAAGCATCGAATCGAATCTCGCCGGAGGTCGGGTCATACCACGTTCATCCAAGCACCTTCAGGGCCGTCGATCTGGCCGTGTTCATCACGAAGAGCAGCCGCCGTTAGATTCGAACCCCGGCCAGCCGTTGATCGCCCTCCAGCCGATCTAATCAAGACCGTCCGTGCGCAAGGGGTATCGGTCGTTCCTGCATTAACACGTGTCTTAAGTGACGCGCCCTCAGCCGATCGATGCGCCCCCTGCCGTGGGTAATTTGCGGCTTTACCCTGCCCTTTTTGCATCTTACTATTAGACCTTAAATCATTCATCTGCCTTTATTATGTTTTGGAAAAGTTGCAAGTGAACCCCCGTTAACTCTGTGATTGACATCGGTACCCCTGCCAGGCGCGTGCACGTCACGCGCGCCTCGGCGTTTTTGCAAAAGGGACCCCAGGTTTATTTTGTATTAAAGTTTAATTCCAAAACATTTAGTTGCATTTAAAACTTTTGGCAATTTTGCATGTCAGCCCTCAGAATTTTGTAGTATTCCATTTTAGCCCCTACCAGGGCGCGTGCATTGCACGTGCTAGGTTGGGTATTGTGCGCGGGAAGGGTTGCGACTTTTGTAATTTGTTGTTGGCCCAGAAATTATTTAATTCAGTAGTATTTTTGTGCGAAAATTGTAGGCGTGTCCCTATAGCTTTGTCTATTTACATTTGTGCCCCTGCTAGGCCCCTATTTTGTGCTTGCTTGATCCAATTATTTGGAGTTTCATTTTGATTCCAAAAATTCTCAAATTTTGAGCTTAAGCTCCTGGACACTTGTTCTTCCACGCTACATATTTAGTTTTTGATTTTATTCTATTTTAATATTTATTAAAAATCAAAAACATCCATTTTTTGCACTGTCTAGTTCATAAAATATCAAAAAAATATAAAAACTCTCCAGAAAAATCCCAATAAATATATTTTGTTTCCTTTAGTGTGTTTTAGCTCCACACCAAAAATCATTAAAAAATACAAAAGAAAACTCCAAAAAATCACAAAACTCTAAAAACCTCTATAAAAATATTAAAAATTCTACAAAATCCCTAAAAATACAAACTTTTTGCCTAAAATTTGCTTATTTCATTATCTTTCATTGAAAATTAACTTGGAGAACTTTTGTTACTGTTTTCTATTTTATTTCTCCATTTTAAGTTTCAGCCTTGCATTTTATTCACTGTTTGCTTTATTTTGCTAATTAAAAATACCAAAACATTCTAAAAATTACCCAAAAATCACAAAAATAGTAGAAAAATATAAAAAGACCAAAAAGACTTTATTTGCTAATTTTTGAACATTTTTATCTATTTTTATAAATACCTCTTTCTCCCTTTTATTACATAGTTCATATATTCCAATATTGAAAAAGAAAATAAAAAAATATAAAATATAAAAAGAAAATATAAAATCATTAAATTAAAAATCAGAATACAAAAATTAAAAATTAAATAAAAATAAAAAAATTAAAATTAAAAACCCACAAAAGCATCTTTGCTTGCTTGTTTAGTGTAGACATCACGCACATTCACTCACGCACATTTGTTTGAATTACCATGATTGCTCCCTGTGTTCGAACTCTCTGCATGCTTGTCACTATACACCATTTGTGCAGAGTTAAAAATAAATTTTAACTCCACATTATTTCTAATTTATTGATCTTTAGTGTGAGTTAATTGTTGACTTTAGTCCAGATTTAGTGTGGTCAACACACCGACTGAGTTCACGCTTTGTGTTGAACTTACGACCACCTGATTTTGGCTAAATCAAATGAGTGATCTATTTTATCCATGATGCATGGCTACTCTTCCACTTCATTTAATCATGTACAGAGATCTATGAGCCTTTCAGTTTTCTGGAGTACACCACCACCTATACATTCTTCGTAGTCCCCAATCGTCCCTTTTTTTTTGCTCATCTTTATATACTTAGAATACCATATCCTAATTATAGGGGGACCGATTGACTATTGATTTGTGTTTTTCTATTTTGTTTTTCCTCCTTTTCTTTTCTTTTACACTAATCAATGGTCCCTAATTTTTGGCCAGATTCTTTTCTATACTTAGGATGTCTTATCCTAAGTATAGGGGGACTGAGTGATTTCATTGATTTTGTTTTTCTTTCTCTCTTTCCTTTCTTCCTTCATTTATATATTCTTTTTCCTCAGTCACCTTCTTTTTGTCTTCCACTGTACTTACGATGACCAGATCGTTAGTATAGGGGGGTCGATTGACTTCTATTCTTTTATTCTTTTTTCACCCACTTTTACTTAGCACGAGTTATGTCCTTTTTCTCTTTTGATACTATGAGAACATAGCACAAGCTAAGTATAGAGGGTGTGTATATATTGTATTTATACTTGTGTTCATAATTCATACTTTTATGTATATTCTATATCTATAAAATCCAAAAAGTAGGTAAGGGTTAATTTAAAATCCTTTTATTTATTGTTTATAAAATCCTTGTAATTAAGTAAAATATTTGTAGAATTCTTGTTTAAAATTCTCAATTTAAAATATTTATTTAGTGTGTATAATATTTATTTCAAATCCTATTTATTTAAATATGTGTAAAAATCATTAATCTTTGTAAAATTCATTATATATGAAATTTGTAAAATTCATTGGTTATTCAATTCAAATATAATATTGATAACTTATCTTGTAAAAATATTATACATATTTTCTTATAAAAATTGAAAAATCCATAAAAATACAGTCTTAAAATCCATAAAAAGTATAAAATGTATAAGATCCATAAAAATGAGTTAAATTCAGAAAAATATACTTCACAAAAACACAATTGTATATGCATTAGTATTTTCCAGAATAAGTTTGATTTCTATAACTAAAGATTGGGAATAATCTAAAGGATGGAGTTTAATTATGGTCTTTAGCTTTCATTGTAAGCAACCTAGTTAGGAATTGGAATTCAGACTCTTCAGGTCATTGACTTTGACCTTTGGGTTCCATGAGACCATGTTTGGGAAGTCGACTTAAACTTGTCTAAGTAGAACACTTGGTGTCATCTGTTTAACTCTTCATCAATGAACCAATTTTTGGACACATGCACTTTTCACTTAGCTCAACTTGCATGGGGTGGCGAAGGGTGGTCCATTTTAGTGATGCATTTTCATCCTTTTCTAGTAGCACGAATGTCTAAAGATGGGAGTTGTAGGGTTGAAATAATGCTTCGGAAGAGGGAAGGATCTGCTGGCACAATTTTTCCAAGACCTGAAAAAAATGGACGAAATGAAAAGATGATATATTCTCGATGCGCAAAAAATTGATGTAGTGCAAGAAACGTTACAAATCCAATAAAAAAGAAGCCGCCAAATACCAAATATGACCATTATGGTCCAAGCTTCCAAAAAGCCTGCACATCTTAGTGGAGACTTAACTACAGTGGTTGGGCTTCACAAGGAGAAGTGACGACATTGGTCACACGCTAGTTCTCTTCTCATTCTTCTATATTCTCTTTCTACTCGATTGTGGACACAACACGACACGACCTTAGAAGGGAATATCCCCCTACTCAAGGAAAGAGTAGCTGGATGAGAAACCAATGAGAGTGTATTATTGGGATGGACGGTTTCTTCGCTTCTTTAAGTAAGAAGATTTAACACAGCTCACATACAGTACACATTGAATTCAAGGTTGATAGAGTTAGCGATATGGATAAGTGGATCTAAGTTGGTTGTTGAGGTCAACCTAAATAAGGATTTGTGGAACTTGCAGACAATTGAGACTAAAATCTGAATCCTAGTTAAGGCTCCGATGAAATGCTTGTTTTAGGCCCGACCAAGTTTTGTCCTTTGTATGTTCTCATGAATTGTTTAGGAAAAGCAATTCATTCTAACTTTCTTTCTTTTTATCTTGTTTAGAAATAAGTGGTTGCTAAGGTACTAGAAAAGTTTAAGTATAGGGGGTTGATGAATCCATGATTCATTAACATTCTTTATGCATTTTGTCTTAAAATTCTTAACAAATACGTGTAAATATTCATTAAATATCATCTTTTATCAAAACTTCATTCATGAATAAAAAGTCATTTTAGACATTAAAAGCATGTAAATAAATAAAACAATAAAAAGGAAGAAAATAAAAAGAAGGCATATAAGTATATAGGTACATATTACTTATAAAATATAAATATAGTTGAAAGATATATTTATGTAACCTAAGCCCTGAGACCAAGTCGGCATGGATTGGTTGACAAATAAATAAGTAGGGGCAGAGAAGGAAGAAAACCACAAAAAAATTATTTATACATTCTACACACTATTCATTAATTATCAAATACATTCCAAAACTTTAAAGATTTTTAATTAACTCATTTGAACATCTTTTCACCAAACTCTTCTCCTATTTACTTCAAAAAATGCATAGAAAAATATAAATAAAAAATATTATCTTGTATATTATGCCAAGAAATTCAACTTTCAAATTGTTAATTTCTCAATCTCTGAAACTCATAACTTTCTCACACAAACTCCAATTTCACTATAATCACCTTTAAAGTTCGTAAAATAATATTCTATAATTAAAGAAGATGATTTCACTAAAATCGGAGTCCGTTTGCAAAAGGTCAGTTTTGACACCTAATGACAATTGTGTTATAGTTAGGGATGAAAACGGATCGGATACGGATCGGATATGCCTATTTCCATATCCATATTCACTTCATCTATATCGAATACGAATACGGATATGATTCGGATATGCATTATGGAAACCATATCCGTAAAAATACGAATACGAATCCGAATCGGATATTTATCGAATCTGAATACGGATCGAATAAAGAGCGGATCCGAATACGGATCGAATAAAGAGTGAAATCCCAATATGGATCCAATAAACATGAAATTCAAATACGGGTTGAATAAAAACCACATACGAATATGAATTGATTTTTTACCAAAGTTCATAATGATTTTAAAAATAGCAATGAAATATAAATAAGTTGCGTCATGACAAAAGGGAGTGTCGACATGACATGTATTCTTGATCAGAAGCAAAAAGGGGATAGGATTTCATAAATTTTGTTAGCGCTCATACCCAAAGAAATAGAAATTTATTAATATCGTCAATATATTGAATTATATAATGTATAATACTAATATAATAGCATAAGGTTGTAGCTTATATTATATTAACTAATTAATAAAATAATATTAAATATTGTATTCGGATATCCGGATCCGAATCCGGATATTCAAACTAATACCATATCCGTATCTGTATTCGGAAACTTTTTACAACCTATATCCATATCCGATTCGTATTCGATTAATATTCGGAAACGGATATCCGTATCCGTTTTCATCCCTAGTTATAGTGCTATTTATTTTCTTTAGAACATAATATTCTATAGTTTTAATGATTTTACAATTTTTAATTATTTTATTGATTTTTTATCTTATCCATGAATTATTTCAGAAACTTTTAAACACAATTTAATATTTAAATAAATCAAAAATCCTAACTTATAGATAAAATTGAACTATAAACTATATACTTGTATTTATTAATATATCTAAGTTAAATTATTAAAATTCATAAAAAAAATTCACATACATCCTATTTATTATTATAAAAATTAATAAAATATAAAAATGACATGTTATTTATTAATTTATTAAATTAAAAAATAAAAACCTACTTATTAAGTATTTTATATACCTATTTATTAATATAATATTTATATTTCGTTGAATATTTATTATAGGGAAAAGGGAAGCTCCACTAGGGGATGCAGCCAACTAGCTACACCCGATCATTTTTCTTATTGGTTTTTTATTTTTTTCAAGGAAACCTATGGGGATTTACTTAGTTTATTGAGTGGCTATACCCCTGGGTGCAACTTCCCTAGCCCCTTTATTATATATCAAAATAAATTATTCTATAATTTAGGTAATTTAATTATCTATATTTTTCTATTTTATATCAATTTAAAATAAAGCTATTTATTATTTATTACCTGATTATTAATCTAATTTCAATATCTGGCTATATAATTACTCTTTTTTCCACCTACTATATTGTAGATAAATTTTGTTAGAAAAATATCCCGTTGAACATTAAATACAAAATAAAAATAAAAATTAAATAAAATAGTTTATAAATTCAAAATCAAAAAGATTTTTCTTGCCTTAAAGAAGAAAATAAAAGAAAAGAAAGAGATGGAAATCTCACAAAAATAATTCTCTCTTCTCAAAAATCCCGAGCACGATTTTTTGCCTCCTTGTGTTCGACCCAGGCACACTCACCTAAATAAATAATGAACAAGTCCAATCTTTATTTTTTTAATCGAATTTTAAATTTTTTTGATTAATTGTCGTGATGTAATTGGTAGGGAAGGAGCTCATTGGAGCTTGATGGTTGATTTATTCGACTGGAGTCGGGATTGAAAAAGGGATCCCTCGATGAAGACTCGCTTGGTCTCTTTGTTGCTTGGATTTTAATACGATGGAGGCACCTGAGACATCCTCCGAGGGGGAGAGGCAGAGGAGGAGGGAGTCATCATCAGAGGAGGATTTGGAGGGTGGATGGGCAAAGGTGGAGATGGTCATCATCGCCAGAGGAGGAGATAGAGGGAGAGGGTGCGGAGGAGGAGACAGCCGTCATCAGAGGAATAGATAGAGTTGGGAGGGATGGAGGTGGCAATGGACAGAGTAGGAGCTTTATGGGGAGGGGAGGGGGAGGAAGGATCGGAGGGAGAGGGGCGGGGGAAGGGGTCAAGGGTTTGGGGTTATTGGAGAGGTGGAGGAAGGAGCCACCGCTACCACCCCACATCGTCGCCCCCTACTCCTCCACCATAGCCACCATCCCATGAGGACGATGAAGGAGGAGTCAGAGGACGTAGGATGGAGGAGGATGGATGAGGGGAGTGTTTGGACAGTTATACCCCTCTTAACCCACCGTGGTTTGAATGGTTAAGTTCAACTTATTTACGATAAAAAAGTAACATAGGGGCACAAGTGATAGATTATCAAGAAGTCAAGAGAACAATTGATATTTCAAAAAAGGTGGGATATAACTGATATTGCAATATCTCAGAAGGTACAATTAATAAAAACACTATAATTGGATTTTCATAACTATATCTCTATCCGTATTCAAGTTTAAAATGGATAAGAATACCCTGAAATGGGAATGCATCCCAACAAGTAGGTAGCACACTAGGGTGCATACCTGTGCTTTGTGGCATAAGTATTTTTTCAAGATAATGTATAAGAACATATTGGGATCATAATATTTGAAGTTCGAACATACTGCGAAGAAATTGTAAAGATATGGAAGGTATGCTTTCCAAATAGTATGCTTAATTTTCTTGACTTAGAAGATAATGTTATATACAATAAATAGTGGACATCTAAATTAAATAAAGGGCAAGAATAAAAGTTCAAAATAAGAAGGGGAGGGATGGGGAATTTTCGTTGCAGAAAGTTTACCTTTTTATCAATGTTGGTTCCATCAAAGTTACTATTTATTAGATTTATAATATCTTACGATTTTTATAAAATAAACTTTTTTGTATTTTTATAATTTCTCTTTCTATATCATATAAATATATTAGTAAAATTTTAATTTTCATTTTGCATCTTATATTTAGATTTTTAATATATATTATGATAATGTCTTATATACAAACATACATGCGTGTATATATATATAGATACATACATACATACATATATATTCAGATAATGGTGTGTACATCCCATTGTTTAAATTTATTTATTCAAAATCTAAGAATCTTTATTTCTTTAAAAAAGTATTTTTATGAATTTTTATTTCATTTTATGTGTTTTGTTCTTTTTATGTTATTTTAGTTGTACGTATAAATTATATATTATATATTTTTATCTATTTTACAACTAATATTTATGGTTTTATTATATTTATTTTTATTTTAATTTTAATGTTATATTTTTTATTAATTTCAATTCTGAAAAAAGGTTTTTCTATTCAAAATTATATAGTTGTAACATGTACCATTTTTTATTATATCTATCAAAATAGTCAAAATTATGAAAGAAAATTATTTTTATGCCTTAATATATTTTTACTATTTTTAGTGATTTTTGGATATTTCCTACAAATTTTTATTGATAATACATTGGTTTTAAAGTTGAATGAAGAGATTTACTAATTCATATAAATGTCTTTACAATTTACATATACTAAATAAAATAATAGTTTTTTTATTTTATTTGCATTTAATAGATAATTTTAAAAAGGTTTAAAATGATATGTTGTAGGTATTTTTATGATTTTTCTATGAATTGTTGTGAGTTATATAATTTTTTTATTCCATGTACTTTTAAATTCCATACATAATTTTAATATTATTTTTATTTATTTTAATCAATTCAAAATTAAAAAGCAAAAGCTATTTCGATTAGTGGATGAAGAAATCAAACAATCCAAGTTAAAAGCTTGATTTGCTCAATTCAAGCATATTGGATTTGGTGCTAATGGTTCAATGGACCATTTTAAACTTTGTTTCTTAAGAAAAAAACATCTAGTTATGGATTCATGTAGATTTTTGTCTTGAGAGAGGATAGAGGAGAGATAGAGAGAAAGAGAGAACAAGGGAAACATAGAGGGAGCAATTTTCTTGATAGGGCATGCTCTCTACATAAATGCCTTGTCAGGGCATCCGAATATTTTTTCTCGTTCGAGGCACCGATCGGCAAATCATTTGTCGATCGATGAACAGTTTGTCGATCGAGAACTAACAGACAAATTTCAAATCATGATCTTCAAGACGGTCTTTGAAGGTGCAATCTTCAAGGTGATCTTCATGACATTTATGCAACTTTCAGCGAATGGTTCACCAAAAATCAGCCCATAAATACCACGCACACGCCTCATTTCCTTTCACATTTCACTCATGCACTCCTTGTCCTCCTCTCAGCGAGAAAGCCTCTCCTCCCCTCCTTGTTGTCTTTATCCTTGTTTAAGAGGTATAATTTTTTATTTTACATTTAAGTTGTATTTATTGCATTTGCTATTAGGTCCATTGGTTATTAGCATGGACTAATGTAATCAATCATAATTTTATTCTTGTTATTTATCTTCTTAGATTATTGTAATGACTACATAAATAACTTTGAACTACTCCAATCATGTTATTAGTGTAGATTAAAGAAGTTACCATAATGAGAATTATTCTTGTTGCGATTTGGTTCATTTGTTATTAGCATAGATTAATGTAATCAATCATAATTTTATTCTTGTTATTTCTCTTCTTAGATTAATGTAGTCACTACATAAATAATCTTGAACTGCTCTAATCATGTTATTAGAGCAGAATAATGTAGTCACCATGCGAATAATGAGAATTATTCGTATGGCTATTAGGTCCATTTGTTATTAGCATAGATTAATGTAATCAATCATAATTTTATTCTTGTTATTTCTCTTCTTAGATTAATGTAGTCAGTGTACAAATAACCTTGAACGTCTCCAATCATGTTATTATTGTAGTTATCATATACGAGAACTTTATTCTTGTTGATATTTGTTGTAATATCAAGATTAATGAGAATCTTAAAAAAATCAACAATCAATGAGTAGCCGGTCGAATAGATGGATATTCTCTTTAGTAAATATTGATCGAATAGTTATATTATACTAGGTCATGCCCCACCCCAAACCCATGAACCATATTGCTCGACCACCCACAAGTCAAGCACTCCAGCATTGTTTCTTTAGAATAGGAAATGCACCTCTTGTATAAAAATTGAGTTTAATGGCCAATACTCTCAAGTAGTTAGGTTCTTATCTTCAAAGCCCATAGTATAAAGATTGAGCTTTATACTCTGGTTCGTGATGGAAGATGGGACTATGGTAACTTCCATCTCCAATTAAATATACATTCAACTTCCATTTCTATCTTAACTTATGTATTAACTTCCTTCTTAACTTAATAACAGTAGGATTCTAGTATGGAAGTCTTTCATGTATGAGCTTATAAGTTAAAGAAAATGGTTATATAATTCTGCTTTGATCTAAATATGAAAGCATTGAACATTTAATGAGAATAAAATCGACTTCCTTAAATACATAGAATACGTCCAAGCACATCTTCCTTCTTTCATAGAATATGCCCAACCTGGTTGCATTGTATGTCTTCTAAAATGGAAGAATTTTCATTAAAAATGGGAGTGTTAGCTACGAAGGGGGTATAAGTCAGATGATAGGTCTTTCCTTTTCTAACACCTTCGAAGATCTTGTATACAACCGAGGTGAATATAATGTACGAGTGACGTACAAATGGTCGATGAACATTAACACATCCTGTCCATTTGTTGTTTTTGATAATCAGATAACTGGAACTATTTCACATTCTCTTAGGATGTTGAAATTGATGGTGGAAAAGCAGATGAAATAGAAACTCCTCAGTTGAACGCATGCGATTAGACTTGGCCAAAGTCCAGGTCGGGACGGGTCATGGGCCGGGCCGACCGGGACGGGGTTTTAAAACCCCTTGTCCAAGGCCCAGCCCGATCCACAAGCCATACTTCAAGGCCCAAGCTCGACCCAAGTCTAGGCCGGGCCGACCCATGGGCTGAATGTGAAGTACCTTTTTATTAATTTTTTAATCAAATTTATGAAGATAATTAAGTTTTTTAGCATAATCTAATCTTTTGAAATCCAAGTAACCATAATATGTGTTACGTTGCATGTAAACTATAAAATAAGACGTAATATTGATAATGTAAAATAAAAACTTGAAGTATATTATATTAGATGTATCTAAAATATAGTTTTTAAACATATATTTTTATATGTGCGGGCCGGGTCGGGCCGGATCGGGTTTTATGGCACATGCCCATGACCCGTCCAATTGACGGGTGGGCCAAAGAGCAAGCCGGGCTAGGCCGGCCCATTCCTGAAATCTCTTGCCCAAGTCCGACCCATGAACATGCTGGGTTGGTTGGGCAGGCGGGCCCCCAGCCCATTGGCCAGGTCTACATGCGATATAGCCGAATCATCTCTAAGAGGACATGAGGAGCAAGATATGCCTGGAGAGGATGATGATAAGGATGATGAAACCAATGATGATGAAGATACTGGCATTGAGGATGATGATGTTATCCCCAATTTGCATGCTGACTGTGATGACATTCATAGGCAAGGATCATTCATCGGTTCAATCAGTAATGAACCTATTTTCGATCTTCTTGTTGATTATGTCGTTACATTGGATTCAATGTCACGGTTGCCTGATGTCTTCCAGGATAAATGACTAGATAACAAACACATACGCTACGGAGATATCATTCCTGAGCGAACCGCATGATACCATCTTACATGATCGTAGTGGACTTGAGTGTTGGTATAATAGTTTGCATAGAAGCTAGATTTGATTGATATTGTAAGTACTTGGAGTACGGCCAAGTACATTCAATATAAAGTACTAGCTTACAAAAAAGATATATACTCCAGAGGGTGTATTTTGCCAAATTGTAACTGGAGATTACATACGAGCCGTAGTAAGAAGAGAGAATTTTAGAAAGTTCGGACCTATCGAGAAGAGCATATGTGACAAAACCCAAAACTACTTACTGATAACATGTACTGCAATAAAAATTTTATTAGCAAATTCATCTTGAAGACCCTGAGATCTAACTTAACGTTGACACCCAATATGATTAAATACTTGTTTCAGATGCTTATCACGTCACGATATCATGTAAGAAGGTGTGGATCAGGAGAAAGAATGTGTTGGCTATAATATTCGGTGGTATGGAGTCATCTTACATTGATATTCGTAAATTCCTGTGGACGATGAAACAGACCAACCCAATTCGATGATATGAATTTGAAACAGAATAGTATCATGATATGAAGATTCAACAAGTAATTGCTGGGAAAATAACATTTTTTTTTATTATTTTGGTCATTCAAATCGTCGCTTAAACATTTTCAGTATTGTCGTCTAGTTCTGAGTATCGATGCAACTCACTTGCATGGGAAATTCAAAGACCGCCTTCTCTGAGCTACATATGTCGACAGAAATGGACACATGTTTCTGATTACTTTCATGGTGGTTGAAAAAGAGAATATAGACGCCTAGGAGTTCTTCCTACATAAATTAGCATATTTAGTCCAGCATGAGGGGATATGCTTTTTGAGTGATCGATCCCCAGGTTTAAAGAATTTGTTACCCAGGTACTTTCTAGCAGATTGTTGGCACTGTCATTATTTTTTGTCTGCAACACATGCAAGCGAGCATACATCGAGCTAGCCATGATAAATGGTCGATGGGAAATTCTGTAGCGCGAGTGTGGTCACTAACATGCACAACCATAATAGAATTATGGAAAAAATCCGTTCTACAGATTTGGAGGCCTATGATAGGATTGTTTGTCAAGAAGACGTAGATCACATATACTAGGCAATAACTTGTAACGAAGGTCGTCATTATTGGAATACTATGACAAATATGTCCGAATGCTTCAACAGTATCTTGAAAGGCATGCGAGGCCTTCCTACATTGATGATGATTCTTGTCTATTTTTATTGATTGAATATGTATTTTGTGGCCCATCGTAGACACGGCTAGAGGACAACTTCCAACTTAATGTTGAGGTGTAATCAAATTGTCGAAGAAAATGCTGCGACAGCTCGTACCCAAGATGTTGAGCAATTTTCTCAGACAATATTTGAGGTGAGGTACCGTGAAGGAAATTATAAGGTCGTCTTCAATGGAACAAATTTCGAGTGCACATGTGGGTTCATGCAATGCGTGCATATCACATGCTCACATGATTGTTGTTTGTGGGCATGTTAATGTTGGTACCGAGCATGTATAAAATTGCTCTTTGTTTTATATGCACGTTGCATTTCATGCGACATATACGACTGAATTCGCCCTGATTGTTGATCATCGCTTTTGGTAGACGAATGTCCTTAGGTCTATTTTGATGCCACCTAATTTATTAGTAGGCCATGGCTGCCCACAATCTGGAAGGATATGAAATAGTGTAGATGAAATGGGTTGGGTAAATGTTAGATGTGGAATATGTAAGCAAGTCGGTCATACCCGGACTACTTTTCCAGGATATTGAATGTACCTTGTCATTTTTAAGGAATATGATTGTAATATTTGATTTTATAATAGGAAATAAATTTCTTTTTTCATTGCATATGTTATCCTAATTTTGATGAAATAAGAATGGATTAAATACCAAGACATGTTGATGATTCAGTCTTGATCCAGCAGAGCATCCACATTTATGCATTTCCATTAAATGATGATACTATGATAAACACTCCATATGATTAGAAATACGGTAAAAATCGTGTGTCTAATTTTACAATATAACATTGTAACAACATTACATATTCGTCGAACATGGTCGGGTATTTAATAAGGTCCTGCTGAAACGTAGAAGTGAGGCATTCGACCAAATGCTTTAGGTGGCAAACGTGCGATGTGTCACCAAATTAAAAAGGGAAAATCTTGATCAGTCACTTCTAATGGTCATATTGGAACGATGGAGACTAGAAACTTACACTTTCCATCTTTGACACGGTGAAGTTACTGTAACACTGAAAGCTATATCTATTTTAGCAGGACTTCGTGTTGATGGGGGCCTTGTAATAGGCATAGAGAACCCCCCACATTTTCAATGGGCAAACTATTATGAACAAATGCTTGGTGTAAATCCAAGTCCTGTAAGAGGGGAGAACTTATCGAGCTAACGTTTGAAGCTTACTTTAATCAATGAAAATATCTCACATATGCAAATCTTTTGGATGAAGATGTGAATCACATGGTGAGAGTAATTCAAGGATTCATTTTTATACCACATTGAAGATCCCTTTTTTTTCGGATTCAGCAGGTGACAAAGGATCATTGCGATACCAGCATTTGCTTGAGAACTTATAAGAATGTGGCCAATTGTCTTGGGCGGCTGCAGTTCTTGCTCAATTGTACTAACAATTGGATGAATGTTCCTTGGGAAAATTGAAGAAATGTTATGCTTTCTTGACCTTGTTGCAGACTTGGTCGTGGAACATTTACACATTGGCATTCCTTGTCCATATTGCCTGGATCATGGCGCTTTGCATCGTGGTTCATACGCATGTAGGTAAAGCTCAAAGATATTGTGCAATTTTAGTGGTTGTATTTTAATACATTACTAACACATTATTGAAAACATATGCACATCGAGCAGGAAGTCTTTCATCGAAAATATACAGACTGCAATCCTGACCTTCTACCGTAATGAGCTAGATACACAACATGATCATTAGGTATGCTATTCATGTATACTTTTCATTAAAAACATCATGTGCTAATTGAAAACATTTAACTGGTTTGGTGGTATCCATATGGTATGGATATCGTAAATAGCCTACCTCTTGTTTGTCGGGAAGGTAAAGAGGTATGGATGTCAAAGATGATGTTGATGTGTTTTAATGTGGCGGTTATGCATGTGCCGGATCAGGTCATGCGATAATTTCATATGCGGTCCCATATCCCATATTTAATGCCTAGAAAAATATTCTCGGAGTGTCAGACTCAATAAAGAGATAATGATCCGATCGATTAGGTAAATAGATTCCATGAGGAGATGCTTAAGTGGAACTAAATAAGATAAACATTTGCCATGGAAAGAGTATCAATGAAATCTGGTGAACAAAGGGTAGTAAGATACATGCAATGGGACTAGCAAATTACCTAGCGTTGTATTCAAATGCCAATCCCTGCACCATGACTCGTATATGAGTATGACACTCTCAGATTTAGGCCTAAGGGAGAAAATGAAAGATAGAATGCAATCGAAAATCAATGATATATGCAGTCATCTAGAGATACTTACGATGCTTCTCAGCACTCTCCATGTGGAAGCATAGACTGAATTTTAAAATCTATCTATATGATGCAAGTCGAAAAACCGCACCTGGGGAAAAGGGAAGCTCCACTAGGGGATGCAGCCAACTAGCTACACCCGATCATTTTTCTTATTGGTTTTTTATTTTTTCCAAGGAAACCTATGGGGATTTACTTAGTTTATTGAGTGGCTATACCCCTGGGTGCAACTTCCCTAGCCCCTTTATTATATATCAAAATAAATTATTCTATAATTTAGGTAATTTAATTATCTATATTTTCCTATTTTATATCAATTTAAAATAAAGCTATTTATTATTTGTTACCTGATTATTAATCTAATTTCAATATCTGGCCAACCAGGTGCTGACACGTGTCAGCACTTAGTTTGTCTTCTCCCAGAACAGTCTGTTTGAGCTTGTTCCAACGACCCTTCTTCTCCTATTTCTTCATGTCGCATTTTACCATCCTCACTCCATCTCAAGCCTCAAATATTTCATCCTAACAACCTATATGTCCTCCAACCATAGGATCATCAGCAACCACCTTCCTAACATTCAATTTATTAATCCAAAGTTTGCCGATTGCAATCTAACTTCTCCATAACTAGAACAAACTGTCTGACTATCCAACTTCAAGGCCTTTCTCTGTTGTCCTCGGTGGTGACAACACATGTGTGGTTTTTTTCGTGAAAGAGGGATGTCATGAGGAGAGTTCCAAGGCCTTGGCCGACTTTGAATCATCGTCGTCGCACGCATTTAGCTCTGGATACTGATCATAGAGCAACAACCTGTAGGATCGTATAGCCAGCAAAACCCCAGGTACATACCTTTATCCCTTTTTTTCTCATCGATCCTCATGCACAACTTAGCCTCGTTAATCATATGATTAGATCCTATTAATCACCATCTCAAATCATTATCGACATTATCATTCAGTTCCATATCAAATCACCTCCAATTCCATCTGATATACATTTACTCTCTGTAACCTATTATGTGACCTGCAAATTCATCACATTCTTAGCCGATTCATCACAAATCGAGCAATAAAATCTTCATTGCAAATCATGTGATCATCTGGAGTGTCATCTTAAATAATTGATTATATTGTATCGAATTTTGAGGACTTTTCATCGTATTTTAGTATCGATTTCTTTCTCAATTTTCAACTTGTTTTATTTGTTTCATTTTCTTTTTAGACCCATTGCTTGAGGTTTTTATCTACTATATAGTATCACATATATATACTCTTTTTTCCACCTACTATATTGTAGATAAATTTTGTTAGAAAAATATCCCGTTGAACATTAAATACAAAATGAAAATAAAAATTAAATAAAATAGTTTATAAATTCAAAATCAAAAAGATTTTTCTTGCCTTAAAGAAGAAAATAAAAGAAAAGAAAGAGATGGAAATCTCACAAAAATAATTCTCTCTTCTCAAAAATCCCGAGCACGATTTTTTGCCTCCTTGTGTTCGACCCAGGCACACTCACCTAAATAAATAATGAACAAGTCCAATCTTTATTTTTTTAATCGAATTTTAATTTTTTTTGATTAATTGTCGTGATGGAATTGGTAGGGAAGGAGATCATTGGAGCTTGATGGTTGATTTATTCGACTGGAGTCGGGATTGAAAAAGGGATCCCTCGATGAAGACTTGCTTGGTCTCTGTGTCACTTGGATTTTAATACGATGGAGGCACCTGAGACATCCTCCGAGGGGGAGAGGCAGAGGAGGAGGGAGTCATCATCAGAGGAGGATTTGGAGGGTGGATGGGCAAAGGTGGAGATGGTCATCATCGCCAGAGGAGGAGATAGAGGGAGAGGGTGCGGAGGAGGAGACAGCCATCATCAGAGGAACAGATAGAGTTGGGAGGGATGGAGGTGGCAATGGACAGAGTAGGAGCTTTATGGGGAGGGGAGGGGGAGGAAGGATCGGAGGGAGATGGGGCGGGGGAAGGGGTTGAGGGTTTGGGGTTATTGGAGAGGTGGAGGAAGGAGCCACAGCTACCACCCCACATCGTCGCCCCCTGCTCCTCCACCATAGCCACCATCCCATGAGGACGACGAAGGAGGAGTCAGAGGACGTAGGATGGAGGAGGATGGATGAGGGGGGTGTTTGGACAGTTATACCCCTCTTAACCCACCGTGGTTTGAATGGTTAAGTTCAACTTATTTACGATAAAAAAGTAACATAGGGGCACAAGTGATAGAACATCAAGAAGTCAAGAGAACAATTGATATTTCAAAAAAGGTGGGATATAACTGATATTACAATATCTCAGAAGGTACAATTAATAAAAACACTATAATTGGATTTTCATAACTATATCTATATCCGTATTCAAGTTTAAAATGGATAAGAATACCCTGAAATGGAAATGCATCCCAACAAGTAGGTAGCACACTAGGGTGCATACCTGTGCTTTGTGGCATAAGTATTTTTTCAAGATAATGTATAAGAACATATTGGGATCATAATATTTGAAGTTCGAACATATTGCGAAGAAATTGTAAAGATATGGAAGGTATGCTTTCCAAATAGTATGCCTAATTTTCTTGACTTAGAAGATAATGTTATATACAATAAATAGTGGACATCTAAATTAAATAAAGGGCAAGAATAAAAGTTCAAAATAAGAAGGGGAGGGATGGGGAATTTTCATTGCAGAAAGTTTACCTTTTTATCAATGTTGGTCCCATCAAAGTTACTATTTATTAGATTTATAATATCTTATGATTTTTATAAAATAAACTTTGTTGTATTTTTATAATTTCTCTTTCTATATCATATAAATATATTAGTAAAATTTTAATTTCCATTTTGCATCTTATATTTAGATTTTTAATATATATATTACGATAATGTCTTATATACATACATACATGCATATATATATACATACATACATACATACATACATACATACATACATATTCAGATAATGGTGTCCACATCCCATTGTTTAAATTTATTTATTCAAAATCTAAGAATCTTTATTTCTTTAAAAAAAGTATTTTTATGAATTTTTATTTCATTTTATGTGTTTTATTCTTTTTATGTTATTTTAGTCGTACGTATAAATTATATATTATATATTTTTATCTATTTTACAACTAATATTTATGGTTTTATTATATTTAATTTTTATTTTAATTTTAATTTTATATTTTTTATTTATTTCAATTCTGAAAAAAGGTTTTTCTATTCAAAATTATATAGTTGTAACATGTACTATTTTTTATTATATCTATCAAAATAGTCAAAACTATGAAAGAAAATTATTTTTATGCCTTAATATATTTTTACTATTTTTAGTGATTTTTGGATATTTCCTAAAATTTTTTATTGATAATACATTGGTTTTAAAGTTGAATGAAGAGATTTACTAATTCATAGAACTGTCTTTACAATTTACATATACTAAATAAAATGATAGTTTTTTATTTTATTTGCATTTAATAGATAATTTTAAAAAGTTTTAAAATGATATGTTGTAGGTATTTTTATGATTTTTCTATGAATTGTTGTGAGTTATATAATTTTTTTATTCCATGTACTTTTAAAGTCCATACATAATTTTAATATTATTTTTATTTATTTTAATCAATTCAAAATTAAAAAGCAAAAGCTATTTCGATTAGTGGATGAAGAAATCAAACAATCCAAGTTAAAAGCTTGATTTGCTCAATTCAAGCATATTGGATTTGGTGCTAATGGTTCAATGGACCATTTTAAACTTTGTTTCTTAAGAAAAAAACATCTAGTTATGGATTCATGTAGATTTTTGTCTTGAGAGAGGATAGAGGAGAGATAGAGAGAAAGAGAGAACAAGGGAAACATAGAGGGAGCAATTTTCTTGATAGGGCATGCTCTCTACACAAATGCCTTGTCAGGGCATCCGAATATTTTTTCTCGTTCGAGGCACCGATCGGCAAATCATTTGTCGATCGATGAACAGTTTGTCGATCGAGAACTAACAGACAAATTTCAAATCACGATCTTCAAGACGGTCTTTGAAGGTGCAATCTTCAAGGTGATCTTCATGACATTTATGCAACTTTCAGCGAATGGTTCACCAAAAATCACCCCATAAATACCACGCACACGCCTCATTTCCTTTCACATTTCACTCATGCACTCCTTGTCCTCCTCTCAGCAAGAAAGCCTCTCCTCCCCTCCTTGTTGTCTTTATCCTTGTTTAAGAGGTATAATTTTTTATTTTACATTTAAGTTGTATTTATTGCATTTGCTATTGGGTCCATTGGTTATTAGCATGGACTAATGTAATCAATCATAATTTTATTCTTGTTATTTATCTTCTTAGATTACTGTAATCACTACATAAATAACTTTGAACTACTCCAATCATGTTATTAGTGTAGATTAAAGAAGTTACCATAATGAGAATTATTCTTGTTGCGATTTGGTTCATTTGTTATTAGCATAGATTAATGTAATCAATCATAATTTTATTCTTGTTATTTCTCTTCTTAGATTAATGTAGTCACTACATAAATAATCTTGAACTGCTCCAATCATGTTATTAGAGCAGAATAATGTAGTCACCATACGAATAATGAGAATTATTCGTATGGCTCTTAGGTCCATTTGTTATTAGCATAGATTAATGTAATCAATCATGATTTTATTCTTGTTATTTTTCTTCTTGATTAATGTAGTCAGTGTACAAATAACCTTGAACGTCTCCAATCATGTTATTATTGTAGTTATCATATACGAGAACTTTATTCTTGTTGATATTTGTTGTAATATCAAGATTAATGAGAATCTTAAAGTAGCCGGTCGAATAGATGGATATTCTCTTTAGTAAATATTGACCGAATAGTTATATTATACTAGGTCACGCCCCACCCCAAACCCATGAACCATATTGCTCGACCACCCACAAGTCAAGCACTCCAGCATTGTTTCTTTAGAATAGGAAATGCACCTCTTGTATAAAAATTGAGTTTAATGGCCAATACTCTCAAGTAGTCAGGTTCTTATCTTCAAAGCCCATAGTATAAAGATTGAGCTTTATACTCTGGTTCATGATGGAAGATGGGACTATGGTAACTTCCATCTCCAATTAAATATACATTCAACTTCCATTTCTATCTTAACTTATGTATTAACTTCCTTCTTAACTTAATAACAGTAGGATTCTAGTATGGAAGTCTTTCATGTATGAGCTTATAAGTTAAAGAAAATGGTTATATAATTCTGCTTTGATCTAAATATGAAAGCATTGAACATTTAATGAGAATAAAATCGACTTCCTTAAATGCATAGAATACGTCCAAGCACATCTTCCTTCTTTCATAGAATATGCCCAACCTGGTTGCATTGTATGTCTTCTGAAATGGAAGAATTTTCATTAAAAATGGGAGTGTTAGCTACGAAGGGGGTATAAGTCAGATGATAGGTCTTTCCTTTTCTAACACCTTCGAAGATCTTGTATACAACCGAGGTGAATATAATGTACGAGTGACGTACAAATGGTCGATGAACATTAACACATCCTGTCCATTTGTTGTTTTTGATAATCAGATAACTGGAACTATTTCACATTCTCTTAGGATGATGAAATTGATGGTGGGAAAGCAAATGAAATAGAAACTCCTCAGTTGAACGCATGCGATTAGACTTGGCCAAAGTCCAGGTCGGGACGGGTCATGGGCCAGGCCGACCGGGCCGGGGTTTTAAAACCCCTTGTGCAAGGCCCAGCCCGATCCACAAGCCATACTTCAAGGCCCAAGCTCGACCCAAGTCTAGGCCGGGCCGACCCATGGGCTGAATGTGAAGTACCTTTTTATTAATTTTTTAATCAAATTTATGAAGATAATTAAGTTTTTTAGCATAATCTAATCTTTTGAAATCCAAGTAACCATAATATGTGTTACGTTGCATGTAAACTATAAAATAAGACGTAATATTGATAATGTAAAATAAAAACTTGAAGTATATTATATTAGATGTATCTAAAATATAGTTTTTAAACATATATTTTTATATGTGCGGGCCGGGTCGGGCCGGATCGGGTTTTATGGCACATGCCCATGACCCGTCCAATTGACGGGCGGGCCAAAGAGCAAGCCGGGCTAGGCCGGCCCATTCCTGAAATCTCTTGCCTAAGTCCGGCCCATGAACATGCTGGGTTGGCTGGGCAGGCGGGCCCCCAGCCCATTGGCCAGGTCTACATGCGATATAGCCGAATCATCTCTAAGAGGACATGAGGAGCAAGATATGCCTGGAGAGGATGATGATAAGGATGATGAAACCAATGATGATGAAGATACTGGCATTGAGGATGATGATGTTATCCCCAATTTGCATGCTGACTGTGATGACATTCATAGGCAAGGATCATTCATCGGTTCAATCAGTAATGAACCTATTTTCGATCTTCCTGTTGATTATGTCGTTACATTGGATTCAATGTCACGGTTGCCTGATGTCTTCCAGGATAAATGACTAGATAACAAACACATACGCTACGGAGATATCATTCTTGAGCGAACCGCATGATACCATCTTACATGATCGTAGTGGACTTGAGTGTTGGTATAATAGTTTGCATAGAATCTAGATTTGATTGATACTGTAAGTACTTGGAGTACGGCCAAGTACATTCAATATAAAGTACTAGCTTACAAAAAAGATATATACACCAGAGGGTGTGTTTTGCCAAATTGTAACTGGAGATTACATACGAGCCGTAGTAAGAAGAGAGAATTTTAGAAAGTTCGGACCTATCGAGAAGAGCATATGTGACAAAACCCAAAACTACTTACTGATAACATGTAGTGCAATGAAAATTTTAATAGCAAATTCATCTTGAAGACCCTGAGATCTAACTTAACGTTGACACCCAATATGATTAAATACTTGTTTCAGATGCTTATCATGTCACGATATCATGTAAGAAGGTGTGGATCAGGAGAAAGAATATGTTGGCTATAATATTCGGTGGTATGGAGTCATCTTACATTGATATTCGTAAATTCATGTGGACGATGAAACAGACCAACCCAATTCGTGATATGAATTTGAAACAGAATAGTATCATGATATGAAGATTCAACAAGTAATTGCTGGGAAAATAACATTTTTTGGATTATTTTGGTCATTCAAATCGTCGCTTAAACATTTTCAGTATTGTCGTCTAAATCTGAGTATCGATGCAACTCACTTGCATGGGAAATTCAAAGACCGCCTTCTCTGAGCTACATATGTCGACAGAAATGGACACATGTTTCTGATTACTTTCGTGGTGGTTGAAAAAGAGAATATAGACGCCTAGGAGTTCTTCCTACATAAATTAGCATATTTAGTGCTTTTTGAGTGATCGATCCCCAGGTTTGAAGAATTTGTTACCCAGGTACTTTCTAGCAGATTGTTGGCACTGTCATTGTTTTTTGTCTGCAACACATGCAAGCGAGCATACATCGAGCTAGCCATGATAAATGGTCGATGGGAAATTCTGTAGTGTGAGTGTGGTCACTAACATGCACAACCATAATAGAATTATGGAAAAAATCCGTTCTACAGATTTGGAGGCCTATGATAGGATTGTTTGTCAAGAAGACGTAGATCACATATACTAGGCAATAACTTGTAACGGAGGTCGTCAATATTGGAATACTATGACAAATATGTCTGAATGCTTCAACAGTATCTTGAAAGGCATGCGAGGCCTTCCTACATTGATGATGATTCTTGTCTATTTTTATTGATTGAATATGTATTTTGTGGCCCATCGTAGACATGACTAGAGGACAACTTCCAACTTAATGTTGAGGTGTAATCAAATTGTCGAAGAAAATGCTGCGACAGCTCGTACCCAAGATGTTGAGCAATTTTCTCAGACAATATTTGAGGTGAGGTATCGTGAAGGAAATTATAAGGTCGTCTTCAATGGAACAAATATCGAGTGCACATGTGGGTTCATGCAATGCGTGCATATCACATGCTCACATGATTGTTGTTTGTGGGCATGTTAATGTTGGTACCGAGCATGTATAAAATTGCTCTTGGTTTTATATGCACGTTGCATTTCATGCGACATATACGACTGAATTCGCCCCGATTGTTGATCATCGCTTTTGGTAGACGAATGTCCTTAGGTCTATTTTGATGCCACCTAATTTATTAGTAGGCCATGGCTGCCCATAATCTGGAAGGATACGAAATAGTGTAGATGAAATGGGTTGGGTAAATGTTAGATGTGGAATATGTAAGCAAGTCGGTCATACCCGGACTACTTTTCCAGGATATTGAATGTACCTTGTCATTTTTAAGGAATATGATTGTAATATTTGATTTTATAATAAGAAATAAATTTCTTTTTCATTGCATATGTTATCCTAATTTTGATGAAATAAGAATGGATTAAATACCAAGACATGTTGATGATTCAGTCTTGATCCAGCAAAGCATCCACATTTATGCACTTCCAATAAATGATGATACTATGATAAACACTCCATATGATTAGAAATACGGTAAAAATTATCGTGTGTCTAATTTTACAATATATCATTGTAACAACATTACATATTCGTCGAACATGGTCGGGTATTTAATATGGTCCTGCTGAAACGTAGAAGTGCGGCATTCGACCAAATGCTTTAGGTGGCAAACGTGCGATGTGTCACCAAATTAAAAAGGGAAAATCTTGATCAGTCACTTCTAATGGTCATATTGGAACGATGGAGACTAGAAACTTACACTTTCCATCTTTGACACGGTGAAGTTACTGTAACACTGAAAGCTATATCTATTTTAGCAGGACTTCGTGTTGATGGGTCCATGTAATAGGCATAGAGAACCCCCCACATTTTCAATGGGCAAACTATTATGAATAAATGCTTGGTGTAAATCCAAGTACTGTAAGAGGAGAGAACTTATCGAGCTAACGTTTGAAGCTTACTTTAATCAATGAAAATATCTCACATATGCAAATCTTTTGGATGAAGATGTGAATCACATGGTGAGAGTAATTCAAGGATTCATTTTTATACCAGATTGAAGATCCTTTTTTTCGGATTCAACAGGTGACAAAGGATCATTGCGATACCAACATTTGCTTGAGAACTTATAAGAATGTGGCCAATTGGCTTGGGCGGCTGCAGTTCTTGCTCAATTGTACTCACAATTGGATGAATGTTCCTTGGGAAAATTGAAGAAATGTTATGCTTTCTTGACCTTGTTGCAGACTTGGTCGTGGAACATATACACATTGGCATTCCTTGTCCATATTGTCTGGATCATGGCGCTTTGCATCGTGGTTCATACGCATGTAGGTAAAGCTCAAAGATATTGTGCAATTTTAGTGGTTGTATTTTAATACATTAATAACACATTATTGAAAACATATGGACATCGAGCAGGAAGTCTTTCATCGAAAATGTACAGACTGCAATCCTGACCTTCTACCGTAATGAGCTAGATATACAACATGATCATTAGGTATGCTATTCATGTATACTTTTCATTAAAAACATCATGTGCTAATTGAAAACATTTAACTGGTTTGGTGGTATCCATATGGTATGGATATTGTAAATAGCCTACCTCTTGTTTGTCGGGAAGGGAAAGAGGTATGGATGTCAAAGATGATGTTGATGTGTTTTAATGTGGCAGTTATGCATGTGCCGGATCAGGTCATGCGATAATTTCATATGCGGTCCCATATCCTAGATTTAATGCCTAGAAAAATATTCTCGAAGTGTCAGACTCAATAAAGAGATAATGATCTGATCGATTAGGTAAATAGATTCCATGAGGAGATGCTTAAGTGGAACTAAATAAGATAAACATTTGCCATGGAAAGAGTATCAATGAAATCTGGTGAACAGAGGGTAGTAAGATACATGCAATGGGACTAGCAAATTACCTAGCGTTGTATTCAAATGCAAATCCCTGCACCATGACTTGTATATGAGTATGACACTCTCAGATTTAGGCCTAAGGGAGAAAATGAAAGATAGAATGCAATCGAAAATCAATGATATATGCAGTCATCTAGAGATACTTACGATGCTTCTCAGCACTCTCCATGTGGAAGCATAGACTGAATTTTAAAATCTATCTATATGATGCAAGTCGAAAAACCGCACCTAAGCAGAAGTTCTATTGGTGATGAAGAAATCAAATTATTTTTACTAAGTAGAGCGTATGTTATGTGCGCCTATGAATCTCCTGATATTTTTGCAATTGTGAATCCTATGAGATTGTGGTGTGTCCTAAATAATGAAATAGATCATGCAAAGATGACCTATGATATGTCTAGTTTGGTGTAGTGCTTTGATCTAAAACTTCACTCAAGTCGGAAACCACTCTCAACATAACCACTACAAAGAATAATAAAGTTAATAGGTCATCCTTACATGCGTGAGGTCTCAATCAAGAACCATTGTAAATAGGCGATTAATATTACAAATTAATTGCAAACATGACAAATGACATTAATCAACAAAGTGATCTCTCTAGTTATTTTGCTTTCTGGACTCTCCAGCCAGAAACTCTAAGCTTCTCACCTCGACAGTCTTCCGAAAGTCATCAGCTCCATGGGCCTACCACAAAACAATATGTTTTTAGATACTTACTGAGAGATCTACAATAGTCAATTATGAAATATAGACAAACCACCAAACAAACAAAAGTAATAATCCAACAATACATGCCTAAAATAACTAACATAGAAATCATTAAATAAATATTTTAACCTAAAAATAATCAAAAAATGTGATGCATCCTCAGCAATGTCATCATCTGATGAATCGTTGAACGCATAGATTAATTTCTATTCGTTGTAGCACGAGAACTTAGCGGATCATGCAGAACCGAGAAGACTCTCAGTGATGAGGTTCTCATATTGAATTTATAAACTTGGGCAGTCTTGGGTCTAACACAAGGACATGAGCAATTTAGTGGAAAATTTCGTGTGTCAAATATTTAATATAGCAATCTATAGAATGATCATGGCGAGCGGATGCACTGTGACGCCCATCCCCCTATAGGATCCGGGTACTCGACAAACCTATCCACACACATACAATCAACATGCGAGTATTTGACATTCATAAAAGCAGGAAAAATTAGCAACATGCATAGGAATTTAATATTTTTGCTTGCATTGCATTCAATCTGTTCACAACCACGTATATTTCCATTCACCAATTCCATTGCATTCCATTATCTGTTTCCATTCCATATCCACAAAATATACATTACATGTCATATCTCTTAAAAAGTAGAAGCTACAAGTACAGGAAACAGTAAAAGGAACTACCAATACCGTACCACAAAAAGGGTGAAGCTACACAAAAAGATGGTGTCTCCAACTAGTCACTCCTACGAACCTGCGGATCCACAAGTAGGTACGTTATGAGCAAAGTTGCCCAGTACAATTTAAACAAAGCTATACAAAAAGAAATGCATAATATAATTTAAATGTGTACAAAAGAGAAAGAAACTGGATAATCACAAAGAATTAAATTCTAGTTGTTATTATTATTAGATATATATATAATAGTAATCAAGTTTCGTAGATAGTCTGTGATCTTGGTCTATATGAGGCCTCACACTATGACTCTAAGGCAAAAAGAATGACTTAAGGTTGGGTGCCTCCGTAGGCATGCGATGGGTTACAATGCATCCTAACTAAGTTCCCAACACGCCCACTTAGCCCCACATCCCAATGATTCTTCCGATTCACAATTTAGATTCCAGCATGCGAATAACTGTGACAATCCAATCCTCCTTATTCTCAGGAAAAATGTCTCTCATTTCCAACTTCATTAACCACTTTTCCCGAAACTCCCCTCTTAGCGCTCCCACTTTGAATACCGACCAATGTGGCCTACACTGGCCCGTACACGAGTGTTGACTCTAAGTGACAAGCGAAACACTAGCCGACCAATCATGACTACTTGGCCCGCACTCGAGCACAGGGCTAAAGCACGCAAGTGCCGAGGACAACACATTCAGATTAACACCTCGGTGTGCCAAGCAACATGTCCCCCAACCATCGCAACTACAATAGCAGTTGAGATCGCGGTCATCTAGGCTTCTACCCGAGGGCCCCAAAGGTGCATGCCCCTCCCTTGGCGGCATCTACTCCATCTACCGAACATCGTATCTCACCCATATGAAAGAATCAACATGATAGTTGATATGGAGTAATATGATGAAATAGGACTTAAAATGACTCGTCCGTTGGCAGATGATTCCACTGCATATATAGATACTTAGAGAATCAACACATACGATAACGAAGACATTAAGTCGTGAACAAATAGTGAAACAGACACAACAAACATCATCACAGATCAAATATTGGCATCCATAGTCCATAAATATGATATAATAACATGGACAACATCATACATATCTGAACACCCACGTCAACATAAAAAGGGAAACGCGGGGAACATCTTGAATTGGACGTGCACGTGACTTATTCTAACAAAATGGGTGATTTGCTTGCTAGAAGCTGACGAATGACACTCCGAGCCATAGATGCTCAACTAAGAAATATTTTTTGAACAACCTAATCCAAATTTCCATTTTTTTTGTAAAATAGTAGTAGCTACTTATATTTATAGCAGTTCAACGATATGTATAGCATAATCATCAAAGCACAATGGAAAGGAACCACAGTAAAACACAAAGGCACCACAAGGATCTTTCAATAACAAATAAAACACGACACATTAGTCCCTGGAAACAATAAGGTCTTCCTTGCATTTTTTTGCAATGAAAGGAGCGCACTCTCATGTGCAAATTACCAAAATGCTAGATTTATTTAGTATTATAACTTGCTGGACTTATTTAGTTTCTTGGCATAGAGAGGATTCAAGAGCTATCCAAGCCAACTTGTTGACAAGGAGTTCTTGAATTATATGCCTAAAGAATGGATCTTCTCATAGTACCATATAAACAAAAAATGAAATATGAAAGGCTAGAAAAGATCAAAACAAAAAAAGGATTCGTTAAGACCAATGGAAGGGTTATTCTCAATCCTACAGCAGCTACTTGAATAATAAGAATGCCATTTTTTTAGCCATTTAACAAGCCAGACAATATCCTTTTCAATAGATAATAGGCCAGAGAGCCAGCAAATCAGAAAGAGGCAAAACGAAAATGGTGAAGACATGGGCATCACAGAACAGATTATAAGGGAACCTCAACCATGTCAGATATACAACATCAAGCAGGACATGAGTGGATTGTGTGTAGATCAATTGCAGTATTTAAACAAATAATCATATAGCACGGCCAAAATCAAACAGGAACGGTTGTACAACTTGATGCAAAGATCACCCATACCTCTTCTCTCTCCCTCATTTGCACATTCAGCAACCCTTAATTAAAAAATCTAATATTCTCCATGCGTTAGCAACAACGCATGTTGATTCCGATGGTTCTTCAACTCCTCCGTGGGCAGAGGAGCAAAGGCTGGGCTCCGGCGAAGCCCTAAATGCTCCTCCACTGCTCTTCTACCGCTCCGAGAGACAAGTTATCTTCCTGATGCTACCGCGAAGTCGGGACTAACTCGGGGAAGAAAAGGGAGTCCTCATAACGCTCTGTCAGTGAAGTGTTCCCGTTGAGGAAGGCAGAGACCAGATCTCAACCGTGATGTCTGATCATTGAACTCAATGGTACCCGCAACGTTAGTATAACAAAAAGATGAGACGCATGCGAACAAATTGGAGGGATTGCGAGGAGATATGGGAGGGCTGCTTGGATGTGAAGGATAAAGCCCCAGGTGATCCATCTTCATGAAGATGGAGGTGGTACAATAGATGCAGAAGCGAAGAGGTCTAACAGGATAATGCGTGTGGATAGTGGACGATAAGAGCCGATTGGTATGATTTTGGACTGATCAATCGATGAGAGATCGGATATGGAATATAAAACAAATAGTGAAAGGAAGAAAAGATAATGAACTTACCCGAGAATCTTCAGAAGGACGAACAAGAAAGTCAGGTTGAATCTTGGCCGATAAGAAGCTAATCAGCTTCTTAGATCTTCGCTTAACAAGCTTGGCGAAGCTTGAAGCTCAATCAAGCCTCGGTGAAGGTTACAGCACGTCAGATGCAATGTGGATCTCGTTGGTGATCGTTCTCCATCGTCGCGCTTATTCTCAGCTAGTCTCTGTCACGGACGGGTGGAAAGGAGGCTAGGAGGCAGTATCCCAAGTGGCTGATACGGTTGCCAATGGCCAGGTCGAGCTTTTGACAAGATGGAGGTTTGGTGGTTGACAGAGGAAGGCGGTGGTTTTAACTGCCAATAATTGGGCAATTTGAGTAGTCGGCGAAGATGAGGGTAATTGGGTGAATCAAATGTAAGTAGTTGTTGGCTGGAAGGTGATCGGAGGTGGTTGTAGAAAGATCGAGAAGTCGGTGGTTCGAGCTGCTCGCGTCACTTGGAGAACGTGTATGATGGCTGAAGGAGATATCTTAACCGTCTGATCATCATCCGATGCTCAAGAATTGGACATGGGTTGATGGCTTGGATTAACTTGGTAGATCCGATCAAATGATCTAGATTGAGGCACTAACGTAGGGTCATGATGAGCCTAATAAAAACTAATCGGATGACCACAAGTGAATGCGGGTGGCATGAAATGAATGGGCCACTGGCACAATCTGAAGATGCCACGTGATCCAAACATAATTAAGGAAAACAAAGAAATCAAGTTTAATAAAAAATAATTAGTTAGAGAGGGAATTAGGAAAAGTGGTGAACATGAAAGTTGTAGATCTTAATGATATCTACAAGTTTCATGTAGAAATCATTTGTACATAGATAAAAATTAAATACGTATTAGATTAATATAAACATTTTCCTTTTATTTTTCTTTTGTTTATTTTTTGTATTTTTATTAATTTATTTATGTTATTCTAAAGAAATACATAAAATAATACACAATGATAAGGTGATATAATATATATTAATTATGGTATTATTTATGACCCACAAATTATCAATTAATTTTAATTGTCAATGAATTTTGTTGATTTACTTAAGCAAGATAGATAATAATGGTAATTAATGATGATAAATACAGGATTTATCACCACTATACTTAAGCTAAGCTCTTCCTCGAGCTAATAAGTAAAGAATTTAGTTAAATAGTTAGCTTAATTAGTGAGATCCCTGATATGTGCAAGTGAGTATACAATGCTCGATCTGATCTAGAACACTAAGTTTTAGGAATTCTAAGAGTATAAGTTGATCCAAGTATTAATCAAAAGGAATTCATCTCCTCCAATTGTCAGAATCCCAATGTATACATATACATCAGAAGTATGACTTAGTGTTTACTGCATCCACGTGAGTAGAGTCAAAAATTCACCAAAAGTTCCAATCTTAGAAGGCCTAAGGATCCAATCCTCAACACTAGGAAATAAATCTAGTTTTGCTCCATTCCACCGTCTCTTTAGTTCGTCAGACTTCAAAGGTATAGATGGAAGGTCATATTATAGACGATATAAGATTGTGTACTTATTTGCTCGTCCTCTTATTGGAACAGGGTTCTATCAAATGCCAATACTCAACACAATTTCCATTTTTATTTTGCCAATTAGTGTGTCCGTCAAGAGAAATTTGAGTCGTATGTACTTGATTTCCTGGGAATACATCGGATGCATCTTTCTAAAGTATCTAATATACTTGCACCTAGACTTGTAGTACTAACGATGCAGAACCCTTTTAAAAGTACTAGTCTGACTCATAAAAGCCTATTGATTTGGTCCAAGTGGACACTTAAAGTTTGGAGCGCTCGCCTTGAATATAAGCTCATATGATGTAACTTTGTAATGTAATGAGCTTCTCATTGTTTTCATCATTATTTTCAATTTTTTTATGTGAGGTAACTTTCCCTTCTTTTTGGATAGCTCCACTAATTTTACCAAGGATTGTCACACACTGATTAACTTATTAAATTTTATTTCACACCCTGGCACTTTAGGTCAAAATCAAGAGATAACATGAGAACATATCCCATACTGGCTAAGTTGCTGACACTCAGATTTCATGAAGCCATCATTAATTTTATCTCATCCCCGAGCATCATATAGATCAAGTCCAAACTCAAGCTTAATATCCTAGTCCCTTAAGTAATACCTTGACTCATCTAAATCATGAATGTGGTTGTGCATGTGAGTGATAGCCAAATTATTTAAAGAAGATTAAGTATGCAATATAGCACACATATCTTCTAACTAGGGAAGTGTGAATTTTTAAGTCCACAAGACCCTAATGATTAAGACAAGATAACCCTAAGTTTATAGACTACTTAAATAAATTGTTAAAAATCATCTCAAGCCTTGGGCGCATAGCGAAAGTGTCAACACTAATTAATAAGTTAGCAAGTCACTTATTTACAAAAAGAGTTAAGGAAACTATTAATTTTATTAGGACAAGAATGAAAGAATGGGTACCCGTAACAGAAAACAATAAGAACAACAATAAGATACCCAACATAATACTACTACCTTCATCTCCTTAAAAATCATGCTTGAATCTTCTAGGTTTGAAATTACAGGTTGGCTTATGATTTATTTGTTTCTTCCTTATAGAGAATGCTTCAGAATCTGAATAAGAAAGATCCTCACCTTAAAAGAGTAAAACTAGACACACAAGGATGACCCAACTTACAAGAAGGATGATAATTCAAGAACTGAATAGCTCTAGAAAGGTGTTGGTATCTTCGTATCTAATTCTTTTGTTAATAAATCATCTTCCTTAATCGGCATCACTCTTTTCAGTGAACACTTGATCGACTTGATCTTCCAAAATATCAAGTTGAAATCAAGATTTTCCTCTATATAGGACTTTGTAAGGCTCTAAGGCAAAACAACCTTATAAAAAAATAAGGACAAGACGGTTCAGTGAACCGTCGCAACCTCTAAGAAACCTAAAGCACTAAAAGAGACTGAAGAGACACAACTGAATTAGATTTATTATTATTATTTCTTCTAAGTTAGAAATTATTTACAAGAGTTAGGTTAATTCCCACACACCCTTAGCTTTGGAAAGAATTGTAAAAACTTTTTACAAACATTGTAACATAGATATAGGTTTTCAAAATATTTTACAAATGTTTTCCCAAACATGTCAATCCATATTCTCATAAATCATGTAAAACATCTTTGAAAACCATGTCGAATATATATACACACATCTCTCTCTCTCTCTCTCTCTCTCTCTCTCTATATATATATATATATATATATATATAATTTTCAAATCATTTTAAAACATTTTGTACAGGAATCAGTTCCAAGAAAGTAATATGATACTCGTAGCCTCAAGAGTTTGAAAATTTTAAAAATATGAGATATGACTAAAGTATATATGTAATATATGGTAGACCTCCCTATACTTAGATATTGTTATGCCTTCAGAGCACAAAGTGATATGAAACCATAGCTCAACTATGTACAAAAGAACACAAGAACTGATGACCATAATAATACAAGTGTGGGAATGAGAAATAATGAGTTAAAATGAATACAAAGGGATGCCCCCCCCCCATTAGGTTTTGGAAAACCTAAGTAAAGAAAAAGAGATAAATACACATAAGAGACCACAGAATAAACGCGAGAATAAAGAATGAATAAAGAATTAGTAAGATGGAAATTCCCTCCTATACTGAGGGTGAGAATAGCCTGAGTTTAGGTGGGAAAAAGAATCAAAGTCAAAGGAAAATGACAAGAATGAAGTCAAAAAGAATAAGAATATGTCGGTGATGAATCTTGTGATGTGAATCTATAATGATAATCATGCATGTCTTGAGAAATCAGAAAATGAATCACCACTCACTAGGCATGAAGTCAATCATCTCAACGGGGGTTATTCTTTCCTTGGATTCTAAGAAATGCTGAAGTAATTGCTTGTTAACCAAGAAGGAAAGTGCATTCTCTGGAAGCTCTAAAATTCCTACACTACCATTTTCACTCACTTCCTTTACTATATAAGGATCCATCCATTTTGATTTAAGTTTCACATGGAGAATATTTAACTTTACATTAAACAATCATACCTTTTTGTCCCGAGACAAAGTTCTTTCATCTAACATGTATATCATGCCACGTCTTAACTTTGTTCTTGTAGATCATGTTGTTGTCATATGCTCGATTGCGGATTTCCACTAACTTATTTGGGTCAAGGTCTCTACACAACTTCCCTATGTGACATCTCTAGTTGATCTTCTTTATTGCCATTAAGATTTGTGAACTATTCAGCAGACAAATGACATGGCTTGCCATTATATCATCCTGAAAGGTGAAGTGCCAAGGGGTGTCTTGTAGGTCATTCTGTAAGCCCACAAAACTTAGCCTAACAACTGAGACCGATTCTTCCTATCAGGATGGACTAGCTTTTGAAGAATGTTCTTCACTTCCCTATTTGAAACCTCTTCCATATCGTTCGATTGTGGGTGATAAGGACTAGTTATTCTATGCTCAAATCCATAGTCCTTTGCTAAAGATTTTATCTATCTATTCATAAAATGGCTACCCCCATCAAATATCAAAACTCTAGGTATCCCAAATCGTGAAATAATGATCCTTTATGAACTTGCAGACATTCCTACTGTCTACGACTCAGGTTGGAATAGCCTCCATCCATCTCGATAAATATTCCACCACTAACAAGATGTACTCAAAACCTTGGCTAATAGGGAAGGGACCCATAAAATCTATGCCCCAAGCGTCAAAAACATCACAAAAATCACTGGTTGCATGGGCATCTCATCTCTAGAACCAACAATCCCTCCCATCCTCTAACAAACAGGGCACGACTGTACAAAATCAGTGGCATCTTTAAACAAGGTCGGCTAAAACAAACCACGTTGTAACACCTTTTGAGCGGTTCTCTTTCCTTAGTGGTGTCCTCCAGCCTCAAGTGAATGACAATACGTGAGGACACTCTGGTATTCCTCCTGAGGAATAAGCCTTCTCCAGACACAATTTGATCCTTCAAAGAAAAGGAACATATCCTCCCAATGGTATTTTCTCGAATCCGACTTGAGTTAGTCTATACCGGTCCTAGTTCAACCATGGGAAATTTGCTTAGAGACAAGGTTGTTCACCATGTTGATATACCATGGGAGTGAGTCAATAGGACAAATCGACTTATCTGGAAAGGCTTCTCTAATAGGCTCAGAATCAGGGGAATCCTTTATCTCAATCCTTGAAAGATGATCAACCACTACATTTTTGACTCCATGTTTATCCTTAATTTCCCAATCAAACTCTTGGATTAACAATATCCACCTAAGAAGACGCGTCTTCGCATTCTTCCTTTCCATGAGATACCTAATGAATGAATGATCGGTATACACTATCACTTTATAGCCAAGAATTATAGACTAAATTTCTTCAAAGCCCAGACTATAGCAAGCATCTCTTTCACAATCACTGTGTAATTTATCTGGGCTGAGTCTAATACTTTGCTTGCATCGTGAGTAGAGAACATAACCCGATCACATCGCTTCCCCAATACGGCTCTTATAGCAAAATCCAAAGCGTCAGTCATGATCTCAGAGGGAAGAGACCAATCAGGAGCCTAAAAAATCGTTGAGTTACATATCTTCTTCTTAATGAGCTCAAATGCCTCAAGACACTTGTGATCTACAAAGAACTTAGTGTCTTTTTCTAAGAGCTCTGTTAGGGGTCGAGCAATCCAGAAAAACCTTGAATAAATCATCTATAAAATCCAACATGCCCCGAAAATGACCGCACTACTTGATGTTGGTTGGTGGACCAAGTTTCTTAATCTCATCCACCTTGGCAGGGTCGACTTCCATTCCCTTTTTGGAGATGACGTGCCTCAACATGATACCCTCCTTAACCATAAAATGACTTTTTCCAAGAGAGTACTAGATTCACTATCTACACCTCTGAAGGACTTGGTCCAAGTGTACTAAATAAGAATCGAGTGAATCATCATGGACCGAGAAAGTCATCCATGAATACCTCCAGGAAATCCCCAACCATCTCGGCTAATACGGCAATCATGCACCATTGAAAAGTACCCAGGGCATTGCATAGTCCAAAAGGCATGCGCCTGAATGCGCATGTGTCAAAAGGACATGTAAAAGTAGTCTTTCCATGGTCCTCAAGGGCAATAACTACTTGATTGTAGCATGAGTACCCATAAAGAAAATAAACGAACTCTTTCCCCGTTAATCTTTCTAAAATCTAGTCAATAAAAGGTAGAGAAAAGTGATATTTCTTAGTCGCGGCATTCAAGCACCCATAATCGACACATACGTGCCACGACGTGGGTACTCGTGTCGCGATCTTAACTCCCTCTTCATTTGGTGACCAATTGAATACCTGACTTCTTCGAGACAACATGTAAAGGAGCCACCCATTTGGAGTCAATGATTGGGTAAATAAAACCCTCTCTACACCATTTTTCATTCTCTTTCTTAACTATTTCCCATATATTTGGATTAAGTATCCTTTAGAACTCATGGGAAGGTATAGCATTATCCTCAACATGTATATGGTGTGAATAGAGTTGGGGGTTTATACCCATAAGATCTGACACCGTCCATCCTGTGGCCTTATGGTTCTTTTCTAACACTTCTAACAATCTAGTCTCCTGTTCCACAGTCAACCTAGAGCTAATAGTTACAGGAAACTTTTTCTTTGGTTTTGCAAGAAAGGAATACTTGAATGTAGCGTAGCTTCAACTCTGGCAAAGAAGAATCATTAGGTACATCAGGTTGAACTACCATTGAATCTGGTGAAGGATATTGAGTATCCTTAAGTGCATCACGGAAGCGTGTCGATCGCATCGTATGCAATCGGAGCAACTAGTCGTACTAGATGCTAGATGCAGCGGAAATTAAAATTTTTAACTTTAAAGATGAAACCACATGATCACGAGAACACTTCTCGGATCGTTTCATCAAACCACAAAGTACAAGGAATACCTCTTGAAGCGTGGTTGTGATCGCGAGATCCCAAAGTAGAGATCCTCCTATCTTAAGTCCGATCCACGAAGAACGCACTTGCGGGCGCGATGATGAGTCACGTTCCTTCCCGCAATCCTCGATGAAGATCCAAGCGATGGCTCCCCCGATTTCGTCAAACAAAATCCGTCATCTTCCTTTAGAGTAAGAAACTCCAAAGAAGATGGAGATCCACGAGTCATCGAAGAAGAAGCCGAGAGTCTCTCCTTTCTCAACACAAAGTGGACGGCCACTTAATGGAGAAGAGAAAGAGAGAGAGGGCGAGAATGTGAAAGAGAGAGAGAGAGAGAGTTGTCACCTTGTACAACTCTTAATGATGTACCATGGAGAGGCTACCCTAGCCCTCCTTATATACTAGTTTAGGATCCAATGGATCTCAATCCATGGGACACATGGATCCAAGGGATATGCTTGGTCCATGATAAATCAATGGCCATGATTTGTTGTTGGTTAAAAAACAACAACATCAATTTAAACATTAATTAACTAAGAGATAATATGATAAATGTAATGGAGCTAATCACCCTCCTAAAAAGGGGGGGCGTCACCCATGAACCATTCATGGGTGACGCCACCTATGAAGGTGGTTATTGCTCCATTTTATTTATTTAATTATTCCTTAATTAATCACAAAAATATTCACAAAAATAATTCTAAATTAATTTGTGAATATTTCAATCATGCCATTGAATATTATGTGAATCATATTCACAACCCAAACTAGTTAGTAAATTGCATTTCCAATTAATTAACAAATGTGAATCCATTCCACATTATTAATTAAAAAATGCTATTTACATAAATTCTCTCTCTTATATATGTATATTATAAATCATATTTATAACACACATATATCATGGATAGTATTATCCACATTCTCTAATCCTTGATAATTAAATCCCATTTAATTATCTTAGATAATCATTTTCACAATATGAATCATATTCATATTAAGCTTGATAATTAAATCTCATTTAATCATCAAGTTCTTCTTGCTTGGATATGGAATTCATCAAATGAATTATTCTTGAACTCCTTCAAGAATAATGTGCTTTCTCCGCAGATACTTGGAGATAAGGACAGGGCGATTGTATTATTCCACGTATAGTGACTTGGATGTTGAGATCTCATCTCAAATCCAGATCTTACAGACCTCCCACAAATGCTTGATTAAATCAAGACCGCAAATCTAATCTTCTCATTGTATCTGAATCTCATTCAGACCAATGTCCAACACTTGGACTAAGATCAGATTGCTTCTCTACTGAAAGGAGTCACTAAAATCCAGACCTGTTTCATCACTCCCTCGGAATGGAAGCGTCATGGATATACAATCGTTTATGATCACATCACCCTCAGGTATTCCCAATACCTGTACATCCTGCATACTGGAAGACCCATGATCAACCCGAAGATCAAGATCAATTTTACACTGTCTTCTTCAGGGTTTGATCACTAAGTTTCTCATTTGATCATTGGGATTTGGTATCGATCATATACTTTCCAAAAGCATATATCATACCTAGGTCTTGATCATATACTTTCCAAAAGTATATATCAAACCTACAAATTCAGTCAAGCTTCCAAAGCAAGACGACCGTGCACGGAATTTGATTCTTCCCAATATCTCATGAGTGAGCTCATGTCTTCCGGTTCAGTAGTGAACCTGTATGATCCCTTTGAGAGATCGTATTACTCATATGCCCTTATATGCACACCAACGCGCCGGTGTATAGACCTTGGTTAGGCCATCAACCTATTGGTCTGTCAAATGTACATACTCAGACATATAGGGCCTGTTTGGTTGCAGGGTTGGGCAGGGTTGGCTTGGCCCAACCCGGGTTACCCCTCCAACCAAACAGGGTTCTCCTCCTCACAGTTTACTATTCACAGGGGTACCCCTTCCCAAGCCAACCCTGTCCAACCCTGCAACCAAACAGGCCCATAGTAATACATCTGTCTCCGGTCAGAGGATGCGTGCCTATGCTGTGACAGCATTCAACATAGGACTTAGGTTATCTCGATCTCGTTAAGTCAACCCATTGACCTAACTAATCTGACACCTCCGAATCTCTATTCCTACGCAGAGGACCTGCATCAAGAGGTCGGTCAGATATCAGCCTATGTGAGAAAGGATTGCCATCTCCTACTCAGGCTGGAGATCACATCTTAACAATCTTTTGACGGTGCTTGATGAGTCCTCAATCTAACTCTTTAGATATTCATCCAAGCACCAGCCTCTATGATTCAATAATTGAATCAACAGCTGTATGATCATTAAGATAGCCATGGTACATAACCCTAATTGTACAGAGGGACCTATTATGCAAATTATTTATTCTTCATTTCAGATCAGGGAATGATATTCGCAATAACATTTATTGCATAATGGCTCGCCGTGGGCTCACATGTCCAACATCTGGATCAGTACTGCATAATGGAGATGAATCATCTGTAATGCTATCCACCAACTGAATTGAAGAATAAGGAGCCGGATCATCAAAAAAAACACGGTAGTGATGAAACACGTATTCATCATGCTAAAATTGGTCATTTAGGCTCTATTCCCCATCATTTACTTGTAATTAATCATTAATAGAGCATTATTAACATTCATACACGTGTAAATAATATCTGCATTTCATCATGCATAATTGCATTAAAAATCCCAAGTGTAAATTAGCCCAAAAAGCCGCTAACTTCTCACATTTGTAAATAATTCATCCTAACTCCGATTAACCCAAAATCACCTCCATTGTGTAGATATTACTAACCTTATTAAATAAAAAATATAAAAAATTACTAACCCCAATAACTGTCAAATAATCCCAAAGTCTAATTTCATATCTGACGGACTAAAATGAGCATATCTCCTACATACAGTGTCCGATTTTGATCTACTCACTTACTCCAATTTCAAATTCCTTCAAAACAAGACCAATTTCATAAAATTCGGAGCTCATATGTGAAAGTTGGGTTTTGGGCCTCTTTTGCGCATTTTAACTTTTTGCTATTTTCGACCTAAGTTTTTATGTACATAATTAACTCTTTTAATTTTATTTCTTCTTCATTATTGTTCTTTGATGAAAGCTTTATTAAGCGACACAAAAATCTAAATCCAGATTCAAATTGAAATCAAAGAAACTGACTGAGTCCAAGTGTCCGTTGTCGGTCTGTACAAAAATTGTGTGTTTCTGACTTCTATTTTATTTTCTTATTTTCTTATTTATTAAAAATCCAAAAAATAGATTAATGTGTAGTTAAATTTCTTGTATTTTATCGTAATTTTTCTATATTTTTATCCTCTCTAAAACCACCAAAAAAATTATAAAACACCAAAAAGTCGGTTTTCTATACACATGGAGAGCCACCAAAAATACCACTTCTCACAGGTGACCTCTTTTGTTCATGGGTCCTTCATGAAAGTTATAGATTTCGTCAAGACGAACAACTCTCGTAAAGGAAATTTTTCGATCTGAGGTCATCTTCTATATCTTTTTTCCTCTCCAAAGTTTGAATTTTTTTGGTGCCACGTGGCAGCCCCTGGACGTGCCATGTGGCACCCTCACTCTCTCTTCACCCGCGCCACATCCCAGCACGTAACCCCACCCTCTTCCCCTTCCTCCAGACGTTCATGCCCGCGCCCCCTCCATACCGTTTCTCCTCCGCCAGTCGTTCCCCCTCTCACCTTTAAACCTCCGCCATGCACCACCCCGACCGTTATGCGCCGTCACCATCCTCCTATAAAGCCCCCCTCCCTCCGGCCTTGTCTCGCATCCGCCATCATCAGGACCTCCGAGTTGGCAACTGGTGACAGCAACCGCCTCCTCCGGCAACGAAACCCCATTCGGCGAGATCCACAGGAACCCATTCATGTGCTGCTGCATCTCCCTTCGAGTGCAATTGAGCTTCGAGGGATCTTCACCGTTCCTCTGAGGCGAGAATCGGAGTGAGCCTCGGCTCCTCCATTCCTTCCATACGACATCATCTTTAACTCCACCGCTCTTTCATCCTCCCATCGCTATACACCCCAGCACCTCCTAAGCTCCGACTTCGTCTACCCGCACCAGCCCCTAGCTCTCACTGACCAACCACCGCTTCTCTCATCACACCGCCCTCACGCCACCTTTCTCTGCCTGACCAAGCTCGGCCGCCTCTTCACAACCGAGCATCTCCGCAACCAACCGCAGCCGAGTCCCACCTCCAGTCCTCGTCGTGACGTCCATGCACCTCCACACCCGAGATCCTCCTTCGCGAATGCCTAACCCTTCTTGGTGTTGTTACCCTCTGTAGATGGACACCCCCACCTCACCCACGATTTCCCTCACGAGAACCCGACTCCCGACAAACACCAGCACTTCCTACCTTCCCCGCTTCCCTTCTCTTCCTCTCTAGATCTGTCAACTCAGGTCACCCATCGCTTGAGGTCCACCCTCCAAACCCCTGCGTACGCCGAAGGCCCCACCCACGTATCCATCTGTTGGATCTCAAAAGACAGGATCCATCGGATTCGAGTCTTACCTTTATGCAGGAACAACAAAGGAAGGAGGAATTCATCGGAGCTCTGTAATCTACATCGAGCAATTGTTCCAAACGACCTCCAGGAGAGAGTGATCTGCGCGAGCGACAACCAAATGATCTTAAACCCTCACCCGTAGGCAAAAAAAAAAGTCTGATTCCTCCCCTTCTGTTTTTTTTCTGTCCACGTTCCCAGGTAAATCTCCTCTGCACTGTCCATTTCTTTTGTATTCTATTCTTCGCATTCCTTTTTTTATATATTTCCAGATGTGTTCATAATTTATGCCCTCATATTTCGTTTCAATTTGTTTGATGGCTTTCAACTGAGTTCATGGTTTCAACATATAATTTATCTTCATACTATCCATGGGAGAGGTAATGGGCATTTGATACAGAGTTGACATTTTAATTAGAAAACTGTAGCATCCACTCAATTTTCCACGGATATGGATTGATATACCCATTTGAGTAATTAATTTTGGAGATGGTGATTAGGAATACTGAGGAAATATAGTGGATAATGCATGCGAATTAGACTCCCATAAGGTTGAACGTGTGTGGTTGCATATCTAAGTTGAGAACATTGTATTGTTGATGCTTTGAGATCATTGTAGTAACATGTAATGCTTCCTTCCAAATCTCCTACTCCTGTGTTTCTCAGTAATATGCTATCTGCAAGTTGCAGACTATGTGTGACCGTGCAAGTACTCACCGGACATGATCCATGTTCATGTCCTTTCGACTAGAAAAAATTGATCTTTCATCTGAATGTTACAACTGCATCAAAAGACTTGTACTGTGATATTGTATCTCGAGGATGTATTGCAATTGAATAACTGTGAAGTAAAATTTTATTGACATTTTACTACCATGATCTACACTGCAACTATTATGCAAGGTCTTATTTAAATTATTAACATGGCTCTGCAACATACTGATTTCAGGTAGAACAATTGTATGGTGAACAATTTATGTGTATACCATCAAGAAGGAATTGAAGATCATCTTCGACGACTCTGCCTTCCCATCAGAAACTTCCAAGGCCTTTAGGCAGTTCGTTCAACCATTCGATAGAGACTAGGTTTTCCCGAGCTCAACTTTTGTACCAAAAACAAAGGAGGGGCTCGGGTAGGTACATGAACAACGGTCTTTGGATTGAAATTAACCAGTCGCAATCCTACTACCTACGGTGCCATATTTCTTTACCGTTGACCATCCCAACATTCGGAAGCTTCACGTTGCACATCTAAAGCTGCTCGATCAAGATCCACAAAACACCTCTCATTTGTTGGATTAAAAGCCAGCAAGCTCCGATGATTCTGACAATTTGCAGATAAGCCCTCCTCAGGACCTGAAACGGATATAAACTTTATCTTATCTGTGTTTTAGTCCCTCGAACGTCAACATTGAATAACTTTCTCATTTTTTTATCCATCTATTGCATACTTTATGTCGTGTTGAAGCTATTTTTATGCTCTATATTATTATATCATTTGTTGACGAACTGGAGATTGAATTTACTGAATTATTATTGGTGATCTTCATCTAACTCGCAGGCTTCATGGTGATAATTTCATGAATTAAAATTGTAGACACTCATTTTATTTCTGCAGGGCTTAAATGAAGCTAGACTTGATTATCTACTTCCTTGACATTAAGTGACTAATATAATTCTTGGAGGAAATAATTTTATAGGGAACTCAAAGCTCTTAATCTTCAAGACTGGTTGATTATTTTTAATAAAGCGGGAATTCTTGGATTATTCTAACTCAATCCCCTACCTTCCCGGATTTTGATCTGTGATTAACTTTTGGGAATATTGATCAATATTGTAGGGATTAAAAGATTCTAACCACAGATCCGGTGCTTCATTGTCTTTGTTTAACTTTCTTTTGCACCTTTCATCATTGCATTGCATTGTATAATTTCTCAACATAGAAATTAATCAAGCATTAGTTAGTTATTTAATCTGATTGAAGACCACACAACTAAAAATCATCCTTCCCTGTGTTTGACCTTGGTAGACTTGCCAAGTAAAAATATTCCACAACATTCAAAGATTGTGGTGTTTTGGTCGACCGAAATCCGCCTCCTATACTACAATTACAGATTATTAAAGAGGTGGGTTTCGCGTTCATCAAATGGCGCCGTTGCTGGGGAACGGTGAATTTTTAGGGTTTTAAATCATTTTTGTAATTGATTTTTGTGAAATTAATTTTGTGTCATTTCTCTGCATTTTATTCTGCTTTTCTCTCTTACTCCGGATACTAACCGCAACTTCTCTCTTTGCAGTCTACTGTGTGTAGAATTTTGAAAATTTGATCAAGGATCTACAAGAACGAAAATTTGAATTTTAATTTCTGTAAGAGAGAGCTTAGACTAGGTTTAAATTTCTGCACTATTCACAGGGTCCCTCTCTCCTTGTACCCTGTTAATTTGTAATATTCAGGACTGGACTCTCTGTGGCTTGACGTAGAACTTAGGAGCACGCATACTAGATTAGAATTATTTGATTATGCTCGTAACTCTTAGGCCACACATTCACTAACTATACGCACTATAGATCGTTCAACATTAGCCAAAATTTTAAATCAATTCTTCCCGCTAATAGAATTATCTACTTAGGGCATCTTTCATCTGTGCATATCATTTAGTGTAATTTAAATTCCTTGTCTTGCATCCCGCATGAAGAACACGAGGAGTCACTTTAAGTCATTCTCTTAAGCATGCATCATTGATTTACGTTTGCATCGGCTTTTCGGATCCTCCTTTCTCAAATTTTTACAACTTAGGATTTAAAGGAATTGGGACTGTTCGTTAGGTGTGAATGTTTGTGCTCACATAAACTACAGTGATAACCTTAACTTAAAACCGGGATTGATAATCAAGGCGACTGTAAATAAACTGATATAAAATTAATCTGTGTCCGGTGGAGAGAAACCCACTCATTGTTTGTCAGGATTAGAATGCACACTTTGGATAGAGCCATATTTCTTTACCGTTGACCATCCCAACATCATCGGAAGCTTCACGTTGCACATCTAAAGCTGCTCGATCAAGATCCACAAACACACCTCTCATTTGTTGGATTAAAAGCCAGCAAGCTCTGATGATTCTGACAATTTGCAGATAAGCCCTCCTCGGGACCTGAAACGGATATAAACTTTATCTTATCTATGTTTTAGTCCCTCGAACTTCAACATTGAATAACTTTCTCATTTTTTTTATCCATCTATTGCATACTTTATGTTGTGTTGAAGCTATTTTTATGCTCTATATTATTATATCATTTGTTGACAAACTGGAGAATGAATTTACTGAATTATTATTGGTGATCTTCATCTAACTCGCAGGCTTCATGGTGATAATTTCATGAATTAAAATTGTAGACATTCATTTTTTTCTGCAGGGCTTAAATGAAGCTGACTTGATTATCTACTTCCTTGACATTAAGTGACTAATATAATTCTTGGAGGAAATAATTTTATAGGGAACTCAGAGCTCTCAATCTTCAAGACTGGTTTATTATTTTTAATAAAGCGGGAATTCTTGGATTATTCTAACTTAATCCCCTACCTTTCTGGATTTTGATTGATAAATATTTCTTGAATTTAATATCTTTTGATCTGTGATTAACTTTTGGGAATATTGATCAATATTGTAGGGATTAAAAGATTCTAACCACAGATCCGGTGCTTCATTCTCTTTGTTTAACTTTCTTTTGCACCTTTCATCATTGCATTGCATTGTATAATTTCTCAACATAGAAATTAATCAAGCATTAGTTAGTTATTTAATCTGATTTAAGACCACACAACTAAAAATCATCGTTCCCTGTGTTCGACCTTGGTAGACTTGTCAAGTAAGAATATTCCACAACATTCAAAGATTGTGGTGTTTTGGTCGACCGAAATCCGCCTCCAATACTACAATTACCGATTATTAAAGAGGTGGTTTTCACGTTCATCAAGTAGTTCGGTCAAAGTTGCATCTTACTCATCATCTAATTCCATTGATTGTTCCAAAGGAGAAGGAACTGTTAAGTCTAAATGGACTTCTGAGTCACCAAGGGAATAGGGAGATGCAAAACTCAAGAACTCTGGCAGCAAATTGCTCTGCGTACATTGTTCTCTCCAAATGAGAGGGTCTCACTCTGTACTATCAGGTTCTGACTCCAAACCCAATTGTGCTAACTACATCGCAGAACATGAAGAGAAATCTATGCTACACTCTGAATCAGGTCGCTACCATTTCGTCTGCTTCATTTGTAGTTCTACTTCTTCGCATGGAGAACGAAACTTCATCATCCATGTCTAATAATCAAATAAAGCTCCAGTGGTTCTAAGGAAGGGCGCCTAAGGATAATACGTGAATATCTCCAAATGTTCATGTCAAGGATAGTAAAGTACACCATGTAGTCTTGTCCCTCAATCGATATAATGACATCCTTGATCTCACCCTTAGTCTTTTTCATTGATTTATCCGGAAACTGAAGTAAAGCTCTAGATCTGCGTAGCGGTCCAACTTCATTTTCTCATATAAGGCATAGGGTAACAAGTTGATCGAAGAGCCATTATCTAGGAGAGTGTGTGCAAACGTTGTGTCATCGATATGACTCACCACATAATGTACACCCAAATCTCTATTCTTTTGTGATAACTTTTGGTTCTTGAGATAAAATATAGTGGCAACCGAGAAAACACGTGTCTTGACGTAACTGTTCGGTTTCTTTATGCTAACATTGCTTGGTGTGCATCTCACTTTCAAGTATTTCTGAAATGTCGGATGATGGGCCACATAATCATCAAATGGAACCTTAACCATAATGTTGTCTTTGCAAAATCGTGCCATTTCGGGATCATCATTTCAATCTTATATATGATGTGATTTCTTGCCGTAAGAGCACTGGAGAAGGGATAGCAAAGAAGAATGTGAAGAGTCATAATCGTAAACAAAAACATGTATTTTATTGTTCTTAGAATCTGAGTTTTTCACAACTTAATCTTTTACAATTGGAATAACAATTGAATCATCTAGTACAGGTTGGAGAATGCCTAACGAATATGCATTCTCCTCAACCAAAGGTGCAAGGTCCTCCGTAGACTCTGAATCTGATGCGTGCTGCGATGCTCTCGAACTCCTCCTCATCCTTCTCCCGGTAGTCTTTGCTCTCTGGTGATCCTCTTTTGCGAAGATGCATGGCTCCATCATCCTCTAAAGTCTCCTCAAGCTGAGCCTCAGAGTCGACCCTCTCCATGTCCCTTTCCTAATCAAGTACGACCATGGTCTGTCCGCTTCTGAGAGATATATGATTAACATAATCAAATGGAAAGCTCTTGTGCTCATATTTGTGAGAATCTGACTAGTATACCTGATCAAAATGTTGTTGTTGAGGCTTGTTCAAGCTATTGGGATTATCCTAGACTTGGGTGGGAATGGATGTAGTAGGGACAGTGCTCTCATTGTGTAGATGGGAAAGACGGTTGAGATCAACCCTCAAATCATGTACCTCGTTCTTGTAGAAACGCAACTCCTCAAGAATCTGCCTTTGAAAATCAATGGGGCCTAAAGATGAATGTTGCTGCTTTGAAGAAGAAGGCAAAGAAGAACATGAAGATTGGCCCTGATGGCCATAGGATTGCTGCTGCTAAGTGTGATGCTGAACATATGGGCCCTTCTGGCCTGATTGGTACGTTTGCTGATGCTTGTAATGTGTTGTTGGTGCCTTGGTGCCTGGTAAGGAGAGACTCCAGAGCTCTGTGGTGATGGAAGAGGTGTAGGAGTAAATGATGTGTTGCAAATGCTCTGGGGACTCTGATAGGAGGGACGGTCCCCAGAACTCCCCTACTTGGTAAGGGCATTGGTGTACCACACGCCATTTACCTCCCACACCTGGGAAGGCTCCTCAGAAATTATATGAACAGAAGGTGGTTGTTGCAGACAAGAATGGGCTAGAGGATGATCCTCTGCCCATGGCTGGAGTGGCCTTGACATCTGATGCTCCTGAATATGGTGAACTCGGTATACTAGAGTCGTAGATGGAGTCACGACAGGTACCCTCATCTTGGATACCCTTTCAGAAAGCTCCACCATCTGCTTAGGCAAAATGGATAAGTTCCTGTCCAACTCATCCATCTACCTATTGATCCTCTCAACCACTAGAGTTTGTCTGTTATGGCCCATGTCAAAAGGATCCACTGTATCCTTCACTCCCTTGCTAGACATGAATGGAATGTGGATCTCTAACTGAGCTCTGCTCATGGTTTGTGCTCTACTCATCTTAGCCATTCGCTCGAACACCTTCCATATGGTGTTCGCTCCGCACGAAGTATAGCTGCCTCCACAAGCTGCACTAACCAAACCTTACACCTTAGGATGTAGACCACAATAAACAGAATAAACCAGAATGGTAGGCTCTAAGTCGTGACAAGCACACTTCTGTAAGAGATCTTTAAATCTCTCCCATATATCACAGAAAGCTTCATTGGGAAGTTGGGATAAACTCGTGATGCGTGAGTGCATCAAATTAGTTCTACTCAAAGGGTAGAACTTCTTTATAAAGAGGTCCTTGAACTGCACAAAGATAGTTATAACTACCCCCAGATTCTTCATCCAATAATCAACCTTATCTTTTAACGCAAAAGAAAGGGATTTGAGCCTAATGTGGTCTTGGCTAACCCGGGGATGCCTAAGGTTAGTACATATCAACTCAAAATCCCCAAGAATTGCATATGGCTCTTTGCGTGCATTCCATGAAAATGAGGCAACATGCTAAGAAGCTGTGACTTTAACTCATATTCTAATTCTGGCTCGGCTGGGCTCAACCAATTGACCATCTGAAACTGCCCAAGACTGTATGTCACTTCCATAGGTACTCTCTACCCAACTGTAACTGGCCAAATTATGCTTTCATAAGTGCTTGATTTTGTTCGGATTTTGCTAGCCTAGCCAATATTGCATGCATTGGGTCCTCTGGTTCTTCTTCCTCCCCATTATGTTTCTTAGGAGGCATTTTAATTGTATCCTAGCCACCTTCATCAAATAAAGAATTGGAGTGAGATCTATATGAAGATAATGAAATCATATCGACCTCACCAAGGCAATGATTTTCCTCAGTGAGAAAAGAGGTAAAAGGGTTGGTTGGATGTAACCATCCCCAAGGAATAAATCATGATTCACCGGTTCGATACAAAGGTCATCTTTAAATCGAGATGGTCCAGTTAAAGAAGAGGAAGGAGGCTAGACATGTGAAGACATGATATTTGGATGGTTCAACGACAAACTCACGAAGTCCGAGCGAATATCCGACCAATTATCCATCTTCGAGTTCAAAAGATACGATAATGGAGCACACTTGATACAAAAAAATATTCTAGTACTACTGGGCACATGAATGTGCATAGTTACTCACATAAAGCAATCAATACAACCCCATTTGAATTGATTCACCAACTCGATATTGAAGGCCAGGATGATGGCCTTATTATCTTGTTAAATTTAGTTTAGTGATTCAAAACAATCTTATGCAATCTCACATGTGTGGTCCCTTAAGGTAGTTCAAGCTGACGGAACACACCAACAAGAACAATACTACTTCTTATAATGGTTGGAGACAAGTGCTTGCGGCAATAACAAGACCCTAAAGTGAGTCCAAGCGCTTGGGGCACAAGTCCAAGGATTTTTTACTCTATTCCTTAGGATCTATGTCCTCACCTACTCTATCTAGAGGTACACCTGCAATCAATGAGGGTTTTACTGCCCGTAATACAAGGTTGCTTTATTCCAAATTAAATTAGGTCAACTTGCATTAATTCAGCCATGATTTGAAGATATTAGGTTATCGCTTTTGAATTATGTGACCACGAACATCACCTAATGTACAATCCCCTATCTTTTTTCCTTGAGTTGGTAAAAACCGAGGGAGAACGTGAAAAATGGAATGCAATCAAAAATTAACGATGTATATAGTCATTTATAGATACTTACATCGCTTCCCAGCACTCTTTATGTGGATGCAAAGACTGAATTTTAAAATCTAGATATGATACAAGTCGAAAAACCACACCTAGGTAGAAGTTCTATTAATGGTGAAGAAATCAATTTATTTTGACTAAGCAGAATGTATGCTATGTGCGTTTATGAATCTCATAATATTTTTTTCAATTATGAATCTTATAAGATTGTGGTATATCCTAAATTACGAAATATATCAGGTAAATATAGCTTACAATATATCTAATTTGGCGTAGTGCTTTGACCTAAAACATCACTCAACTCGAGAACCACTCTCGACATAACCACCACAAAGAGTAGTAAAGTTATCATGGCTTCATTACACGTGCGAGATCTCAATCGAGAACCATTGTAAATAGGAGATTAATATTACAAATTAATTACGACATTACAAATGACATTAATCAACTAATTAGTCTCTCTAATTATTTTTCTTCGTGGACTCTCCAACAGAAACTCCAAGCTTCTCGCCTCCGCGATCTTTTGAAAGTCGTCAGCTCCACGGGCCAACTGCAAAACAATATGTTATTAGATATTTCCTGAGAGGTCTTCAATGGTCAATTATGAAATAATGACAAATCATGAAACACACAAAAGTAACAATCCAACAATGTAGGCTCAGAATAATTAACCTATAAATCACTAAATACATATTTTAACCTAAAAATAATCACAAAATGCGTTGCTTCTCCAGCATCGGTGCGATCATGCAAAACCGAGAAGAATCTCGATGACGAGGTTCCCGGCTTGAATTTATAAACCTGGGTAGTCTAGGGTCAAACACAAGGACACAAGCAATTCAGTGAATAAATTTAAGGGTCAAATATTCAATATAACAATTTACAGAATGATCATAGCGAGCAGATGGAGAAGACACGAAAGAGATAAATTTTCAACACATTGTTGATGCAATTACATTACGTGAAGACATTAATGCACAAACATCACAATTATGACAATCACAATGGTTAAATACACGACATAAAACTTGGTCACGAAGATTCAAGGTGACTACCTAGTGAAAATCCTTACATAAATCTTCCATCAATTTCATTTCAGAGTAAACATAAGCATATAAGAAAAGGAATAAATCAAGAATGATTTTTCAACAAAAAATTGCAACAAATGTCAAAAGACAGAGCATCAAATCAGCTTTGAAACGAGTCCAAAATCACTTCATTTGGATTTATCTACAAAAAGATATTCAAGATTTAATTCAGCTACATTTTTATAAGGAAAGTACATGTTTTTATTACAAATCAAGAAATTTTGGACTAATTTGCAATTAAAATAGGCCATAGGGGCTAAAGAGTAATTTTGCACTACAGAATGATTTATCTGTAATTGTAGAAAAATGGGGTCTTGGCTCTACAATTTTTCCACATCGTGTGTACGATGCACATGACCCGACTAGGTTCGGAGAGGAAGGTTTGGTCCACGTGGCCTCTTCTGATGGTTCGCAAGAGGCTCGGAGGCAGGCTTGAAGACCATGCCTCAGGAATGAAATGCTGCCTTGGATATGGCAACATGGCGGGATGATGGTCATTGGATCGCGCCCAATATAGGGGATCCAACGGTAACCGCTATTCGATGCTTCTTCAACTCCTCAGCGCGCGACGGAGCAAAGTCTGGGCTCCAGCAAAGCCCTAAATGCTCCTCAACAGCTCTTCCGCTACTCTGAGAGTCAAGTTATCTTCCCGATGCTACTGTGAAGTCGGGACTAACTCGAGGAAGACAAATGAGTTCTCATAAGGCTCTATTAGTGAAGTATTCCCGTTGAGGAAGACAGAGACCGGAGCTTAACCGTGATCTCTTATTAATGAACTCAATGGTATTTGCAACACTAGTATAACAAAAATAAGAGATGCACGCGAACAAATTGGAGGGATTGGGATGCGATATAGGAGGGATGCTTGGACGCGAAGGATAAAGCCCCAGGTGATCCTTCTTCATGAAGGCAAAGGATATGAATTAGAGTAGTACAATAGATGTAGAAGCGAAGAAGTCTAACAGGATAGTGCTCGTGGATAGTGGATGATAAGCGATGATTGGTATGATTTCGGATTTGACAAATCGATGAGAGATTGGATATGGAATAAAAAGCAAATAGTTAAAGGAAGAAAGATAGTGAACTTACCCGAGAATCTTCAAAAGGACAGAGAAGAAAGTTAGGTTGAATCTGGGCTGATAAGAAGATAATCAGCTTCTTAGATCTTCGTTTAACAAGCTTGGCAAAGCTTGAAGCTCAAGCACTTAGTGAAAGCTGCAACACGTCCAATGCAACATGGATCTAGCCGGTGATTGTTCTCTATCATTGCGCTTCTTCTCAATCAATCTCTGTCGCATATGGACGGAAGGAGGCTAGGAGGTGGCACCCCAAGTGGTGGATACTGTTGCCGATGGCCGGAGTCAGGGTTTTGAGAAGATGGAGGTTTGGTGGTTGACAGAGGAAGTGGGTGGTTCAACTGCTAATAATTGTGATTAGGTTGGGAATTAGGACAGTTTGAGTAGTTGGCGAAGATGAGGGTAATCGGGGTGAATCGAATGTAACTGGTTGTTGGCTGGAAGGTTATCGGAGGTGGCTGTAGAAAGATGGAGAAGTTAGATGGTTGGAGCTGCTCACATCCCTTGGATAATGTGTATGGATGTTGAAGGAGACATCCTAACCATGTGATCATCGTTCGACACTCAAGAATTGGATGTGGGTTAATGGTCTGGATTAACTTGGTAGATCAGACCAGATAATCTAGATTGAGGCACTCGCGTGCGGTTAGGATGAACTTAATAAGAACTGATCATATGATGACAAGTGAATGCGGGTTGCGTGAAATAAACGGGCCAGATGGCAGACTCTGAAGGTGCCATGTGACCCAATCAGAATTAAGGAAACTAAAGAAATCAAAGTTAAATAAAAAATAATTAGTTAGAGGGGGAATTAGGAAAAGCGGCGAACATGAAAATTCTTGATCTCATCGAGATCTACAGATTTCATGTAGAAGTCAAAGAGATCATAAGTTTTTTGTACATAGATAAAAAATGAATGATCCATGTGGCGTAATGTAAAGGCGCCACGTGGCCCAATCAAAATTAAGGAAAAATAAAGAAATCAGAGTTAAATAAAAAAAATAGTTAGATGGAAAATTAAGAAAAGCGGCGAACATGAAAGTTGTAGATCTCGATGAGATTTTTTGTAGAAGACAAAGAGATCAAAAGTCATTTGTATCTAGATAAAAATAAAATACGTGTTAAAATAGTGTAAATATTTTTCTTTTATTTTTCATTTATTTGTTTTGTGTATTTTGTCAATTTATTTATGTACAATATTATTCTAAAGAAATACATAAAATAACACACCATAATAAGGTGATACAATATATATATATATTAATTATGGTAAACTATTTACAACCCAGAAATTAGTAATTAATGTTAATTGTCAATGAATTTTGTTGATTTATTTAAACAAAAGAGATAATAATGGTAATTATTGGTGATTAATATGATATTTATTAGTAAAGGTTTGTTTGGTAAATAGGTTGGGTCGAGGTATTCTCCTGTGAGTAATAATTGTTTGTAAGGGGTTGAAATGATAAATGTGATATGATGCGATATTGGTTATGTGTTATAATATTTTTTAATGATTGTGATATATTTTTATATTAATTTTTTAGTTGAATATTGTTAAAAAATATTATAATAAAGAAAGGATAAAATGGGGCTGCCTCGTTGGGAGTAGCTAACTTGGCTCCCCCCGCGTCATTTTGCTCATTTTTTTATTTTTTTTTGAAATTTCTTCTGTAGATTTTCATCAATATATCCCTGTATTATGTCATTCAAATTTCGTACGAAATAGAGACTTCTACGGCATCCATCCAGAAGGGTCGTTTTTAACAATTCTGTTACCGTTAAAAAATGATTTTCTGGATGGAAGCCTTAAGATCTCTGTTTCGCACGAAATTTGAATAGCATAATATATGAATATAGTGATGAATATTCACGGAAGAAATTTCTAAAAGAAAAAATAAAAAATGAACGAAATGATACCCGAGAGCTAAGTTAGGTTATCCTACCAATAGCCCCATTGAACTCATAAAGAAATGGGATAATTACACCCATAACCCTGAGTAATTCCTCAATCTCAATCATAACCCTGTATAATCGTGAATTACGTGGGAAACCCTGAGTAATGCTTAACTCTTACACAACATGCCCCTGTGTTATGTTCCGTTTGAAATGCCTGTTATCTTTGACGATTTCCGTTAACAAAAAGACAAACTTGCCCTTAAAACATATTCTTATTTGCAAATGATGCCATCTCATCCCTGTCCAACATCAAGATGCGGAAGTTGAGGTCGCAGGCGAAACCCGTGCCCTCCCTTCCCATCCGGCGCCGCCTGGGAACTCCGCTCGTGCCCCCCCTCCCCCTCCGACGCCGCTTGGGAACCCTTGCCCGTGCCCAAGCCCCAGGTCACCCGCGCCCTCCCTTCCCCTCCGGCGCCATTCAAGAGCTTCAACATGTCCTTCACCTTCGCCTTCGTCCCATCGTCGCAGCCCACCTGCAGCACCACCAACAGCTTCTGGAACGCCCCCACCTGTGCCGCCTTCCCCACGCACCGGCTCCGCCCCTCCCTGCACAGCTTCCACAGCGCTGACACCGCGAATTGCGTAGCAGTTTCGACAAACGCATCATCTTCTTCACCAGCACCGCCACGGCCAGTACGTGCATGTATGCCTTCTGCCTCCCGGAGTCCGATCCCAAGAGCCCGTCGAGCACTCCCAACGCTTTCTATGCCATGCTCCGGCAGGGAGACCTCCATGGATTTGCGGTCCTTCTCGGTGGTTGGGTTCCTCTTCTTGGTGGTTCTGAAGGTTCTCCAAATGGAAGCCATCGCTGGTTCTGTATTGCCTTAGATTCCGAGAGATCCAAATACGAGGAGTATATATGTAGAATTGGGATCCCGAAATGGGAGCTATTCTGGACGTGTGGGATGCGAAGCGCTCCTTCCCGAGCTTTCAACAGCAGCGACCCCCATGGAAGTCCCCCATCCTCCTGTGCGACCGGACTTTGAACCCCTCCCCGCCCGCACCAACCTTCAAGTGTCTAAGTTCCCCGAGCTTATCCTTTCGGAACCCCCAAAATCCGATGATGGGGGAAGGGGAGGAGGTCGGAGTGGGGAGGTTGAGGTGGACGAAGGGGGAGGGAAGGGTGGAGGGAGAGGGATATTTTTTTTATTATTTCCTACCCGTTGGATTGAGGGTGAGTTAGATTAACTCATTCATGTAGTTGAGTTAACTTAGTAAATTAACGGAGGGTTATAGGCGTGAGACGGAGTAACTATTCAGGGTTTCCCACGTAATTCGCGATTATACAAGGTTATGATTGAGATTGAGGAATTACTCAGGGTTATGGGTGTAATTATCCCTAAAGAAATTACATGACGGATATTCAACCCAAAAATACAAGATAGAACTTGGGTATGGAACCCTGCATAATCTCGTCAACCAGGCCCCAACAGATAACTATCCCCAATCTTCAGCGAGCGCTCACGTGTAACTTCACTTCCACCGCCACCACCGATGTCCCCAGCAGTCGCCTTCGAGTTATGCTCCGTCGCCGTTTATATCCCCGAGCGGCGTCCTCACTCCCCAAGAAAGCACACCTCCAGGATTCCGACGCCTCTTCTCCCCATTTTCTCCCTCTCCACCCTTACGTTCCCCGTCGCCTCCACCTCCCCCGCCCTCTCCATCCCCTTAACCACCCACCACCGCTGTCGCTGGAGATGCTCTTCCCGCCCGGACTACACCTTTCTTGAAGACGATGCCGAGGGGGATGCTTACGACAGCGGGGACGAGATATGTCCGACCAATGTGGAGCTGTTGGAGGAGGAAGCAAGGGATGCCGTTAGAGAGTACGCTCACTCTTTATCTTTGGAATTAGGTAAAATTTTGAACCTCGTGCGTGTTGTGTTGGTGTGGATGTAATTCATTCATCTGGACGTTTAGTGATTTCCAGGAGATGAAGCCTTCGGGCAAGAGGACAGTGCAGGGAGGCAGAAATCGCGCAAGGATCCGCGTGGATATGTATGTAGCCTTTTGTGGTCGTTGGTTTTGTTCTCTACATTTTACTTGAGTTTTAGTGTTCCGTCGAGTTTCTTTAGAAGTTAAAGAATGAATATCGAAGAAATCATATTTTGTGTTCACCATAGCACTACTTAATATCTTCGATATATCGAAGTAGTATATTTCACATGGTACAATAGCAATGGTACTAGACCGGTGTTATACCTCCTTGCTCTATCCGTTCCTTTCTCATTGAATCCCATAGCTGCCGAGTGCTTACAAGTAGTAAACTGTCATTGCCTCTTATGCCACCTCCAGCCAATATGCATCGCATCTAGTGGCTAGTGCTGCTTCAATGGCAATGACAAGTCCTCTCATCGCCCTACTGACCAGCCCTTTGCTGACACCCTTGACGTGCATCTCCCATAGCCACGTCCGGCCTCCAGGTGCCTGCGTTGGGCCCCTGGTCAGCGTTGCCTTCTGGCATGGGCAGTGGAACCCTAGCATAGCAGCAGAACCACCCTCACCCAATGTCCTTTAGTTGCTTTTTGTCGACATCATGCTACCAATTCTTGCTGGCCAGCATTGCCCTCATTGTGGTTCCTCATTGCCTTAATGGCCATGCTTTATACACTCTTCGATATTCTTCCTTTTCTCGTATGCTTTTGCAGCCTTCTTGTAGGAGAACATGCCCAGAGGTCTGAAAGGCATCACAAACAATTGATGCTGGTAGAATTTAAAAATCTGTTCTGTGGTCAGATCGTCAAGTTGGATGAGACTTCTCACATTCAGATTAACTTCAATGAAACAAGTTCAACATGCCCATTTCCGCCTTTGGGTAGTCGGAGTCGGAGAAATGTGATGCAAATTTGAAGATTTGTTCTGAAAAGTCAACGATAGATCTTGCCAGACTGTCCTCTCTAGATGCAAGTAAAACCTGAGTCTCACTATGTGAATATGATAGCTCATCAAGGCAAAATATGTCCATAAAGACAAGGTCATCCACTGAATTGGTGCTCTGTGATGATGTCTGAAGCAGGTTGGTTCATGGCATCCTTCACCATCTCTACTTGTACATTTTCATCCTAGTTGCGAAAGTATACCTTCCCGGTTTCATAGTCCAATGGAGCCTTTGCAATATGCAAGAAAAAAACCCATCAAGATCTCTTATGGAGGTTCGCCCTTTTAGTTCGCAAAAAAAGAAAGGCCCATCATATATAATGGAGTAAGGTGCAATGGTTTAGGAATCCCTGTCCATGACAGTCACTGCGAATTGCATACCTCAAACAGTCATGATAACATTCATAACGATGTCCCTAGACTTCTTACGGATCGATCAACAAGCTGAAGTAGGTAAGAGAATCTAACTCGAGCTTGCCGTGCAACGAGGAAGGCATCCAAGTGATGGAGGAACCACTACCAAGTAAAGTATGGTTGATGGTCTCTTGAAATATTCGACAACTTACAAAGTATGTTCCACTCTTGGTTTCTACTCACGACTTAGTTCGGAACCCAATGACTTTTCACCTGTGCTTATGCATGATATGTTGAGTGAAGCGTAGATGCTTATGACTCGACTGATGGAGAACGTCGTTGGCTATTTTTGTGGTAAGAGTATCATATAGCCATACACACGTATATGCATCATATTGCTTCCAAGAAACATTCTCCCCAGTCTTGTCGGCCACCTCAGGCTGTGCCATAATGTACTCCCTATTGTTGCACTCTTTAATGCTCATGAACTGCATGGTTCATAACTCATAATTGGTCCCATTTATCTTGACGATAGGTGCCAGACCTTTGAAGGCTCTGAAGGAGGATAAGTCAACCCTAATCTCTGAAATAATGAAATAGAGGCCATGAAGGATGCGACTAAGGAAGGACCTGATTGGGGTTGAAGAATGATATGAAAATGTCAACACAATCATATGAGGAACCCATTGTGTGTGCTGACTAAAAGAACAACTGCTGCCATCAACACAGGAGACACTATAGGATAGATGAAGTGGTTTTAGCGGTCTAAAATCTCCATTGCCGCCACAAAATCAAACCTCAAACACAAGAGAAGTGCTGATGAGCAAAAGGTAAGTTGCAATAGTGATCAAAGTTGTAGTAGGAGGTTCGCGTGAGGTGGTGAATGCCGTTGGTGGTGGTTGGAGGGACCACACGAGATGGCAGGAGGCCGTTCACCCCGGTCTTCTCGATCAACTCAGGTAGCGTCGGGGTATATACGTTGTTGTTACTCTCCATGATGCTCATAAGCTGCATTGGTCGCAGTTCTTAGTTGGTTTCATCATCTTGATGGTGGGTGCTAGAACTTTGAAGGCCCCATAGAAGGATATATTGACATTATTAATGGCGAACAGAGGATCCCAATAAGGATGTGACCGGGGAAAAAGCGGTTTGATTTTTTTGTACACAATCACATAGGGAATAGATTTAGAACACAACCATTTCCATCAACTTTGTCGATGCTCTAGGGCAGACATATCAAATTTAGAGGGTTAAATCCGAGCCGGACTACCCAGAAGCAGTACGCAGATGGGGAATAGATGGCACATGATGTGTGCTTGAGGCCACATGGATCACACAGTAGCCGAGAATGGTGGCAGTCTGCTTCTAGGGGCCACACAAGTGGTGCTGGGAACAACAAGAGCCACTAATCGACGACGACAAGCCGTTTGCTGTCTGTGGCTACCTGGGGCGCCGGTGATCCCTAAGAGTCTGCGCATGGGCTAAGGGTCTTCCGCAGGGATTGCAAGGTGGTAGTAGTAGCCATGCATGAGGTTGTCGGGGTAGTATGGTGCCGCACAAGCTTCACGTGAATGAAATAGGCTTGCGGTAGGGTTAGGGTATCAAGAGGATATTCGAGCTCTGGTCTAAGATGCCACTCTGATATCACGCCGAAAGAAATGAATAACTTGTTTACTCTATAATCATATGACTCATTTATATAGAGGATGTTAGAATTATTGTTAGAGTCATTTTATTTGTAACCCCTCAAGGGTATCTTTGTAATTCTTCTATTTTGCTCCTTAGGGTTTCATGCTATATAGGAAGTTAGGAACCCCTAGAGCCTATGGAATAAATAATTGATTCCCTCATCTTTCTCCACATGGTATTAGAGCAATGGTCTTAGATCGAGGTCAGAACCTAAGCATCCCCTTCGCCACCACAAGCCCAATCGTCCTCCTCTTTACGTGGTCTCTCATTTCCACCTAGGGCTCGCACAAGGTCTCGTGTGACACCAGGCAGCCTGGGCGATGCCACATGGGGCTGTCCAGCCCATCTCCAGGCCACCAGGGCCTTGCTGGCACCTCCAGGGGCCTTTCCATCCCTCCACCAGGTGGTTTCACACTACCACAAGAGATCCAACTTTCTCTCTAGGGCATCTCCAACCCTCCATCATTGCTCCAGCCCTCCTTCGGGGGCTCTCTAGCCCTCCGCTGGGGCCTAGCCTTCTGCCAAAGCATCTTGAGCCCTTTGCCAGGGCCTTGTCGGCCCATCTGGACCTTCGTAGTTCGTAGTTGTGTCCAGATCTCCACCAACCTACATTTTGGGGCCCTAGGCCTTAAATGTCGGTTTCGTTCACCATTTCGGTATCGACCAAAACATAATTTCGATGGAATTTCGGTGGAACTTCGACCGAAATTTCGATCGATCATTTCGGTCATTTTTTGTACTAGGACCTCCATATTTCGGTCATTTCGGTCGAATTTCGATTTCGACTAGATATCGATATTCGACAGAAATTCGACCGAATTTCGTTGAAATTTGAGGCCATGTTAGGGTCCCACCAGGACATCCAACCCCTGTTTAAGGCTTCGTTAGGGCACTGACATTCCATCTGATTGGTTATCGTCACTGCACTTGATGCGCGATTAGAAGTTCTTCTAACTTTCTTGCTTATATCCATCCCCGACCATGATGACTATGTCTAACATTGAGACAAAAAATCCTCTTTTCAATATCCAATATGATGATGCATGTTACCTCTATCAAACTTAAAGGCACTGGCAATTATGTGCTATGGTCTCGGCTGTTCAAGATGTTCATCGACAGATGGAGGAATATATTCATTTTGACAAAGGAACCCTCGAATGAAGTTGACAAAGATTTTAAATCTTGGCAAGTTGACAACCATCTGGTCATAAATTTGATGACCAATAGTGTAGAGGCACAAATTGCTGCGAATCTCCTGTTCAAGGAGACAACCAATGAGATATGGGAAGAGTTGGTGCATACATATTCATAATAGACCACCAAGTCACGTCTAGGTGATATGTACACGTGGATTTGCTTCACGTCACAGGGTGACTCTAAGTTGGTGGAGTGCTGTCATCTTCTTCCAGGATTGTACGAGGAACTTGCCATATTCTAGCTGGCCTGTTGTACGAAGCAAGTGACATAGAGAGGAATTGCAAGCATACATGTTTCTTGTCTGTTTGCATCCATGATACTAGGATGTGAAGGAATAGTTCCTCATATCAGATACACTTCTGTCCACCAAAGTCCTATTTGAACGTCTGCAACAAATTGAGAATTTCATTATTCGTATACAGACTCCACAATATGTGGAGAATATCGTGTTTATGGTCTCATCAAGATGAGGAGGGGTGGTCCTTACAGAGGTGGCCATGACTTTGGTCGTGGTCGTAGTTGTATTCCTTGCATTCACTGTCAGAAAACGAATCACCCTTCTGAGAAGTGTTGGGAGAAGTTTGGGATGCCACTACATGCTCACTTGACATCTGAATATGATAACACATCAACAGAGGCACCTACACAAGACACTATTGGGTAGACTATCCAATTTTCTGCTTCAAAGAATTCAAGTTTGATGGGGATGTTACAACATTCTGATACTACATCCAGTGAGGCCACTCTTACTGCTCATCTAGCCATTCTCTCAGGTACCATTGCCAATAATGCAACAACTAATGCTCCTGCCTGGATCATCGACTACGGTACATCCACTTATATGAGAAGGTAGTTTATTGACCTTTTCTCGACCTTCTTCCACTTTGAAGTTGGCTCGAGTGGCCAATGGGGCTCATTCCCCAGTTACCTCTATTGGGATTATGGAATTCTCATCCAAACTCCATCTTGCGAGGGTTCACTGTGCCCCAGATTTCCCATTGAGCTTATTATCTGCTCATAAGCTGTGTACTGAACTACATTGTTGTGTGATTTTTGATGAGCTATTTTGCTATTTTCAGGACATTTAGAAGATGTAGATTTTGGGGGGGGGGACATGAAAAGAATGGACTCTACTATCTTGATATTCCTAAGATTCTACCTTTGCTGGTGCTGTGTCGATCTCTTCTGACCCGATTCTGTGGTATCTCCGTCTTGGTCATTCGTCTGCTAAAGCTCTCTCCATGATGTTCCCCGAACTTTCTCCACTGAAGCCATGTGAATGCGAGGCTTGCCTGTTCAGGAAACATCCAAGGACGTCCTTTCCTACCAGAGTTGAGCCTTGTTGTTTTGTTCCTTTTGCGTTGGTTCATTGTGACAACTGGGGACCCTATCCGACCCGTGCTGTTGGTGGTCACAAGTATTTGGTGTTTTTGTCGATGATCATAGTAGATGTTTTTGGGTCTACCTAATAAAAGACAGATCTTTCTTTCAATTCACTTAGACCACATTCTCTGCTTATATTTAGATTTTTTGGACTGATAATGCACTTGAATTTACTTAACATGATTTGGTGTCCTTTTTTGATTCTCAGGGTACTGTCCATCAAACATTGTGTGCTAATACCTCTCGGTAAAATGAAGTTGCTGAGAGGAAACTTCGTCACCTTCTTGATATCGCAAGGTCTCTTCTTTCTCACATGAATGTTCCTAAGACTTACTAGGGGGATGTCATTCTTATCGCAATCCACCTTATAAATAGTGTATCTCCGTCTGTTATATAGGGTACTACTCCATTTTCATTACTTTACCCTGATGAGATGCCTTTTCCCTTACCTTTACGGATGTTCCTCCTACTGCTCGGTTGGATGTTCCGCTAGATCTCCCTATAGCTTTGTTGCGTACTAAGAGGCAATGTACTTTTCATCCTATCTCCTCTTTTACTTCTATTGACATCCTTTCTAGTGGCGATAGACGGTTTACAGATGCCATTATGGCGATCACTGTCCCTCGTGATCATAAAGATGCGATGCAGGACCATGGTTGGAAGATGGCCATGGACGAGGAGATGGGTGCTCTTACATTCAGAGGGACATGAGATCTAATACCTTGTCCACGGCGGGTGAAACCAGTTGCATGTGGATGGGTCTTCACGACCAAACAGTTTCCTGATGGAACAATTGACATATTGAAAGCACGATTGGTGGCAAATGGTTTCACTCGGACATATGGAGTGGATTATTTTGAGACTTTCTTACGGGTGACAAGATTGGGCTCTGTTCGCACTATCCTATCTGTTGCAGTCAACAACAATTGGCATATATTCCAACTTGATGAGAAGAATGCCTTCCTCTATGGACATCTTGAGGAAGATGTTTATATGATGCAACCACCTGGTTACTCAGTTGAGGGGGAGTGTGTATGTCGACTTCGCAAGGCTATCTATAGCTTGAAACAAAGTCCACGAGTATGGTTTGGCATGCTCACTACTGAGATTAGCTCTCTTGGATTCTGAAGGATGACATCAGTTTACTTTGTTTTTGTGAGACGACGGACCATTCGGACTGTGATATTGGAAGTCTATGTTTGATGACATGATACTAACTGGTGATGAAGAAACACGAATTGCAGAGACCAAGATCTTCCTCTAGAAGGTGTTTGTCACCAGGGACCATGGTCATATACTCTACTTCTTGGGTATAGAGGCTACCCGCACAACAAAAAGGTTGCATATGTCACAGAGGAAATATTGCGTGGACATTCTTACGGAGGCATGTTTGCTTGGATGCAAACTATCAAGCGTCACAACAGAGGTACGAAAGCATACCACTTCTCCAGATCCTACATTTGAGGACCCTACTAGATACATAAGCCTAGTAGGTAAATTTCTTTACCTCACTGTCACTAGGCCTGATATATCATATGCTGTCAGTAGGACAATCCAACACATGGACATACCGTGCTATAGTCACTTGCAGGAATTTCTCCTCGTACTTCGTTATCTAAAGTGGTCTCCTAGATGTGATCTTTTCTACAAATCAAACAATCACACCAATATTATTGTTTATGCAGATGCTCTATGGCAGTTCTCCAGATGACAGGCAATCCACCACTGGATATATTATGTTTGTTGGAGGAAATCTGATTACCTAGCATTAGTAAGAAGCAAACCGTTGTATCTAGGTCTAGTGCTGAAGCAAGATATAGGGCAATGGTTCATGCTACATGTAAGATTACTTGGTTGACATCTTTCTTGACAAAAATGAGCCTTCATACAACTACCCATGTTACTTTGCATTGTGACGACAAATCTGCCACATACAAGGTTGCAAAAGTCGGCAGTCGGTACTCGGTCGACATGGTCATTGACTAAGTATTAATCGGCAGTCGGGAGAGTAATCGGATTTAGTTGGGCATTTGTCGGTTTGTAATTTTTTTATTATTTTAAATATATAAATCAATTTTTATAACGTATAATCTCATTTATATTCATATATTTAGCATTTTTTATATTTTTAAGAGCATAAAAAAATAAAAGAGAAGGAAAAAGAAGCAATTTAAGAATAAAATGTTCGGCACATAGTACAAGCATATGTTCAAAAATAAAAAAACAATTACAACATGCCCAAAAAATAATACAAGCGAAAAGTAAGACAAGTGTCACAAGCCATTGGATTCAATCCTCAATATCATCATCCAAGTCCTGCTCTTCTTCATCATCGCCTTCTTCTTCTTCTTCATCATCGTCATCATCTTATTCGATATCCTCAAGATGTAGCTCCTCCTCATTAATCGGCGTAGCATTGGAGCTTGACGATGAAGCTCCCCTTCCACGTTTACCTCGTTGGCTCCTTCTTGGTTTCAAATTCTCTTCGGCGCCACTAGCATGTGCTACAACACCCCATGTCAGTCCGGAACCTGGAAAAACCTCCTCATCATGAGCATCAACATCCCCGATCCATTCAACCATATGTGCACGATCATGAGATGACAGGGGATCTCTCTCTTTCTCAACTCGACGTTCCTGCAGGTTGGAATTGAAACGCACATACACAAGATCGTTCAGCTTCTTCATCTCCAACCTGTTTCTCTTCTTGGTGTGGATATGAAGACCAAACAAATTTAACTTTATATCAATTACTCATTTGAATTTTACTATTACTAATCGAATTGGGTGGGTGAAGTGTAGTCTTTACCGAGTCAAATGTACTCCAGTTACGCTCACATCTCGATGATGAAGATGTCAAGCTCAAGATTTTGATAGCCATAGCTTTCAAATGAGGTGTGTCATCTCCATGATTATGCCAAAAATTAGCTATTAGAATAGAGAAATGGTCAACATAATAAAATAAATGATTAACATTAATAGAAAACAATGACTGAAATACCTGGATCAAAATTGGCATCATTTGTCATCCTCTGTCTCACAGCTAAAGGCTTGCCAAAATCTCCACGACCAAGTCTATATGCCGGAAGCTCGTCCTTGGTAATTGCATCTAGTTTATCTAAATCTGGATAAAATTTTTCCATGCACTCCTTAAACCATCTCCTCACCACAACATCTGGATCACCATAAGACTCAATGTAAAAGAAAAATGGGTTCAAGTAATAAGCTGCCAGATGTAATGGAGCATCGAGTCTCCCTTTAGTCTTAGAGGTAATGGCATCCACACAAATTTTATAAGATAACGCCACGCCATTGAATGCTATAATTATTTCCCGCTTGGCCTCTTCAAGCTCTCCGTAGACAAAGCCCATGGACGGGAGTCGATCATCATCAACCATATGCAATAAACGAACCAATGGATTGAAAACTCAGATAACATATGTTGTATGGTTTCAGAACGTAGGGTTGAATACAATGAAACTCGCTGCATCTCCCTTCTTAGTCTTATACCTATTGCAGTTTCTCTACTCTTCTGAGGAAACATCAATCTTAGCTTGTCTTTCTTCTCATTTAGGCTCTTAAGAGTGATAAAAGTGGTTGCAAATCTTGTTTGCCCGGGCCTTGCAATGTCCCTCTTGCTCTCTGTTCATGAAAGCGGTCCGCGCGGCCGCATATGCGGCCACATATGCCTAAGCGGCCTCCTTAGCGCACCGATTACCTGAAACCCTGCTTTATGCGCCCTTTGCGCGTATATGGCCCGCATATGCACTCTGTGCCAGCCCGCTTAAGGTCCAGTTGGGTAATCAAATATGGATCTTAAGATCCGGATCTTGTATTATTTTGATTCTATATATTAAATTGGATTATGTAATACTATCTTTGATGATTTTGATATTTAGTTGTACTATTTTGAGATCTACATGAAAATCATTTTTCATATATCTTCTGTTGGACCACATTTACTCATAAATTCAATTTAGTTGTAGTTACTTTTGTAGATATTTATTTATTTTTAAATAAAAATAGAAAATTGCGTAGAACCGTATATACCCCACATATGCCCCCGCATACCGCTTAATCGCTATTCAGTGACCTGTCCGAACGCATACGCATACCACTTTCCTGAACCTTGCTCTTGCTGGTGAACTTGCGCATCAAGCTTAGAGTTTTGGTGTGAGAGTAGATGAACACCATAATCCTCTTCACCTTTGTGATTACATTCCTCACCTTTGTCTCTCTTCTTATCTCCTCCAAAGCAAGATCAATGGAATGCACGACACACTAGTCCACCAAATATGCGGATATTTGGTTACCGACAATCTTCCTGCTGCTACATTGAGGGATGCATTATCCGCCACAATCTGAACCACTTTATCCACTCCTACTTTATTCAAGCACTCCTCCACCAAGTTACAGATGTATTCCGCAGTGTGAGCCTCATCTGAGGCATCTATGAACTTCAAAAATGAAGTTCCCAAGGTGCAATTGACATAAAAATTGATGATGCTCCTTCCTCGCTTGTCCGTTCACACATCAGTCATCAAAGAGCATCCCGCTGGCGTCCATGTATCATGATGACATTGCAAGACATCATAAATCTCCGTCACTGCCTTCTTCAGAAGCGGACCACTAAACTAAGCTCATACCTCGTGGGAGGCTTTAGTCCAGGTACGCACTTCCCAATTGCCTCCACCATCTGCAAGAAGTTCTTCATCATCAAAGCATTAAACGGCCCGTCGATGTATATGCCCATTTATATATGTACGATGTAACCCTATCACGATGATTCTTGGAGAATGCATCCTTGATGGTCATCTGACGTGATGACCCTTCCATAGCGACAGTCTGCTCCAAGGATTCGGAGACTCGTGATCTATTCATCGAACCCACATCTCCAGCTATGTTAACTTCCTTCCTCATCTCAAGAACATCGACGACTTTCTGGAACTTCTTCCTGGCAACATCATCAAGGTACGCAATCATCTTCTTCTTCGTTTTCTCATGACAAGTGACAACCATAAAAGAATTCTCAAGTTGAGCAAATTGAACATATAAGCTAGCCAATGACAACCATCTAAAATATCTAAGTTGACCTAAATGCCAACATATAGTGTTAAAATCATATAATAAAGTTCAAAATTTTTTTTGATTAGGGTATGCTAACATACAAGTTTATATCTATGCCAACATACAACTTAAGTTCAAAAAAATTGATCAGGGCATATTCTATTCATATAATAAAAAGATATAAAAAGAAAAAAATAAAAATAAAATAAAAACCCTAACTTGGGTTGGGTGCTGGGTGGCGAGCGACGTTGATGCACCGTGACCTGGGTGGGCGGCGAGGCGGCGAGCGACGATGGCACAGCGAGGCGGTGAGGCTGTGAGTGGGAGGTGTCGCCTTTGGGAGCTAGGGCAGCGGGGGTTAGGTGCTAGGGCAACGGGGGTCGGGTGCGCGAGAGGAAGGTGGAGTTTCTGTTCGACAGAAACTTTTATTCCAATTTATTCGGGTAAGCGAGCTTTTTAGGATGCCCGAACTTTCATGCAAAAAACGATTGATTACTCGGCCGACTACACCGATAACTCGGACGAGTAATCGAGTCTACCCGATTATAGCCTGACTTTGCCTATTCGAGTCGGGTATCCATTCGAGTCGTATAGTCAGGCCGACTAGTCGGCCGACTTTTGCAACAATGCCCATATATATTTCTATCAACTCTGTCTTTCAAGAAAGAACCAAACATGTTGATGTTGATTGCTATTTCATACGTGATGCTGTATGCAAATGGAAGATTTGTACCCCTCACGTGTCTACCGACTTTCAGCTTACTGACATTCTCACAAAGGCACTACCTAAAAGACATGCGTCTGAGCTTATTTCCAAGTTAGGCATAATCGACCGGTATGCTGTAACTTGAGGGGGAGTGTTAGAATTATTGTTAACCACTTTATTTTATTTTTCAACCCTTGAGGGTACGTTTGTAGTTCTTCTATTTTGCTCCTTAGGGTTCCATGCTATATAAGAACCCTTAGAGCCTCTAGAATAAACAAGTGATTCCCTCATCTTTCTCCACAAAGGAGAAACCCTAAATGACAAATAATCAAATGAGATTACATAAAAAGGAAATAAGGAATTTATAAATACTACATATACAAAATTCCAAAGCATTGTCATATCAGACGTACTTAACCATAGTAGAGAAGAGATTCTTTATTTCAATTATAAAAGTTTGTTTCCTTTGAAAAAAAGTATAGAAGTTTACATTATAGAGCCAACCTCAAACGTATGTCTCATCGTTAATACTCAAGAAAGTATGGAAAAATCATCAACAACAAGATAGACATGTACCCTTTGTGATTAGGAACACGACAACGACCTTAGATATCGAAATGCATAGCTGAAAAAAAGTACTACTACGTCTCTGACAACTGAGAAAATTGGTGTAATGATGTTCCCCAAGCTGACAAGGCTTATATTAGAAACTAGACCGAGACAAGATACGAGGGGGGATTGTAAAGGAAGATGACCGAACCTAAGGTGCCACAGCTATAGAAAGACTGGGCTAGTAGAAACAGAAGATCTGTTAGTATATGGAGAATGAACTAATCTATTGAGTTCCCCTTAATGATGACTACATCCAACCACCTTGCTCGTGAGTATATCCTGAATATAAGAGAAGAATGGTTAAGAATGACACCAATTCACATCCTTCGTAATCTGTTCGATAGACAATATTTTCATAGAAAATTAAGTTGCATGCAACACATTCTGCAGATACATGAAAGACATCAACTGAATCTTTTCGTATCCTATAAGAGGAGAATATCTCCCAATGGCAATGACTACATATCGGCCATGATGAACGATACTATAGGATATGAATCATTCTCTGTTATCGCAAAGATGATAAGATGCTCTAGAGTCCATGATCAATTATGAAATATCATCATTGTGATATGTGCCAACATCAAAACATGTCTGTGAGCATGGAAGGACATATCGATATCGGTATCGATATCGGTACCATGTCGATACGATATATCGTCGATATATCGACACCATATCGCCGACATCGAACCGAGATTGTGAATAAAATGGCCTATCGATACCGATATCGACCATATCGGCGATATATCGGCGACCTGTCAATACCGATATATCGTCGATATATCGCCGATATATCGGGATACGGCCTTCCATGTCTGTGAGGTGCTTGTGAAGGTAGCAATGTAAGATGAGGTCGGAGTAGCGCTAGAAGTACCCATTGATGGGCCCATGAAAGTCTAGAAAAATAATCTACAACAATGTTAGAAAATCCCGAAGGAGCACTAGTGGGGTTTGTAGGAGAGAATGTTGTCCACAATTGCATCAAGCTCCAACCCTGCAAGAGTGTCTGTGATTTGCCCGGATATGACCATGTAATCAATAACACCTGCTCCCATTTGTTGGCTTATATTATGATTCGGCCTGCCTCCCGGTTGATCAAGCAATGGATCCCCGTTGGAATCCAACCACCTCTGCAGAACATCTTCATCTTCATCATCATCGTGCATCTTGAAAATATATGCAAGATCGATGAGGTCTGTGTAGTCCTCTTTGTCATGCCCCTCCTTTGCATGTTTTATCTTCAACCTCAAGTTATAGTGCACAAAAACAAGATCACGGAGCCTCTGTTCTCCCAACTTGTTCAATCTCTTCGAATTGATCAAGTTGAATGTGCTCTAGTTTCTCTCACAACCACCGACAGATGCGATTTGGAACAATACTTTTACTGTCACTTTTTGTAGGTTGGGAGCTTCCATCCCATATAGTAACCACAATTCGGCTGCGGAAAATCCAAAAAGAGATGAATCAATAATAGTAAAATTATTATACATCACAGTCAATACACTTTTTCGTTTTAGTCCTTATCAGGAAGAGTACTGCCTCGTCTATTAACCACAGTAATTCTACCTAAAGAACCCAAGGCATCCCTAAAGTATTTGATCTGCACATTATTTAAAACTTTAAGTCATAGAAAGTGACATAATGTTCTTAATAAATATTTTGTTACCCAGTCTCACTCCAAGCGACTATAGAATGTACATTACACAATCAAAATTACCTCATTCATACACGAGGTCTGTGCCTTCTCGTCCTTGATGAGCTTTTGCACCACAACTTATACAAGGGCTAGAAGGTTAACATTTGTACCAAGTAGGGATGCAAACGGTCGGATACGGATATAGGTTTTACCATATCCTTATCCGTTTTTAAATACGAATACGAATGCGAATACGGATATTGACGGATATTAAAACTATCTTACCATATCCTTGGAAAACAGATACGGATGTAAAACGGATATTGATCGCAAACGAGTAATATTAGAAATACTCTGTAGAATCGACCTAAATATATAAGAATTGGATGGAAAGCACATGATATTAATGTACTAAATGTAAAATTATATAAATCTGGTAAAAGGAGGCAAAGAATTATGTTATATATTGTTAAAAATAAATGTACGATTATTTTTATATATGAAAACAGATATACGGATACGGATAGAGATGTTTGCGGATATCAAAACGATATCCAAAAACGGATACGGATACGGATGTTAAAATCTATATAAAACGGATACGGTGACGGATCGGATACGGATATATCCATATCCATTTGCATCCCTAGTACCAAGACTATTCTTGTATTGGTACTTCGGATTCAAGTAATATGCTGGAGATGAACAATTCTCAAATTTTAATCTTTTTAAAGTGCTTACCAAAATGGGAAAAAATGATTTATTAGATATTATATACCAGCCTTGTGAAGAGGATGTGAGAGCATCTTGGACCATCGTTCATCTATGATGTCTAACTATGCTTTGAACCCTCTCCCAACTGCTTATCTAACCTTCCTCTCATGCAATGCATTGCCTTGTAGATCAATCCCATAGTTGGCTTTTTGTCCCCATCTACGATATGCAATGCATAAACAACCGGTTCCATTATCATCTCAGAAGTAGAGATCATTGATTATTATCTCCACCCTCCATCCTCCTTTAGTCCGAGCTTCTGGGTTCTCGAAACATTCATCTTGGCATCACATGGTCTTCAACCCTGTCTTGTGTTGTTTGAGGCTTTGTAACGTTATAAAATTGGTCACAATGCGTATGATGCCAGGCCTTACCAACTCACCATTGCACGTCTGCCTCATCAAAGGCTTTGGAATGGTTATAAATGAATGTGGTGATCGTCCGTGCTTATACCATCACCTTTGTGACGAGCTTCCTCTTGCTGAAGTCCTTTAGAATTAGATCTATGCAATGCGCCAGCACACAGTGTCCAAAAAATGCCATAGCGGCTAGACTTCATTATCGTTTCACCTACTTTATTGAAGTTGCTACCATTGTCCATGACAATCTGTACAATGTTCTCTTTCCCAACGTCCTTCATCAACTTCAGCAGGTACTTGTAGTCCTTCACCTGTTCAAATGCATCGACAGATTTAAGAAAAATGGTCTTACCTTTACAGTAAACAAGGAAGTTGATGATCTGCTTCCTTGTATAGCTTGTCCAGCCATCACACATCAGCATCACGTCGTAATCTGGCCATCTCATCCTCAGCTCGGAGATGTACTCATTCAACTTCTTCTTTTTCTGTCCAAGATACTTGTTCATTATTTCTTTGGCAGTGCGAGCCTTCACTCCTGTTCCTGCTGTGACGATCTCATCAATGGCGTGCTGTAGAAAAGGTCCACTAGCGACGTGGGCTGGGATGCTCTCCTCAAGGAAGAGCTTGCCGATGGGTTACCCGTTCTCTCCTGTGCATTGGTGAACATCCCCTTCATCGTCTTTTGCCTCCCATCCTTGCTTGGCTTGTACTGCATGGACCCGCTCCTCGTCAAGAATAGTTCCGGTCCCTTCCCCTTGTGTTTTTTTGCTGGGTAGTGGTGTCCGATGCACCTCCAGAACCACTCCCACTGCCATCGGCACCAGGGAAGTTGTCACGTGCACTACCGAGTTCATCCCACTATAAGTAGGGTCGGCTAAATGGATTCTTGCTCAAATCCATGTTGAAAAATTCGACTATTTTTTACGTTGGTTGTCGACTACCTAACGCAACCCACACAATGTTGGGATTTGAACCCTGGTCATTTGGGTGGTAGGCACACTGCACTACCACCATAACATTTAAGTGTCTAACTGCACATATACTAATATATATTTTATGTACATGCATGCATGTTTATATTGTCTTCTGAAATGGATTAGGTTGATATTTTTTACAAAGTAATGCATACACTAAAACATCTTGTTTTCCATTGCAGGTACCAGATAAACTTCTTCCAAAAGTAGCCATTGTTGGGAGGCCAAATGTTGGTAAATCGGCTTTGTTTAATCGCCTTGTGGGGGTAGATACGTCTTTATCTTATTTTATGTTTCCGAATTACATCCATATTAATTCTTTTTCTTCTTTATATTTCACTTTCGTAAATATTTCCCCAAATTTACAGGGAAACCGAGCTATAGTGGTTGATGAACCAGGTGTTACTAGAGACCGCTTGTATGGTAGATCCTTCTGGGGGGACACAGAATTCATGGTCATAGACACTGGCGGTGTTGTCACAATAGCAAAATCTCTAACTGATATGATGGAAGAGCTTGCCGTTACAACTACTATCGGTATGGATGGGATTCCTCTTGCTACAAGGGAGGCAGCTATTGCACGCATGCCATCAATGATAGAGAGGCAAGCGGCAGCTGCTGTGGAAGAGGCATCTGTAATTATATTTCTTGTTGATGGACAGGTATGTCATATGAGATGCTTCATCTTTGTGATGCACTTTGTTACTTTGTTTTACAGTTTCAAAGAATGAGAACTTTTATTGATAACATGCTTTTTATGTGTTCAGGTAATAACTTGGATTCGTTTAATGATAAAAAGGATCCATCAATTTGTTTAGAGGAAAAAGGGACGAACCTCCATAAAAAGGCCCGTCTATATTACAGATTATGAAAACATATATTACAAATTATGAAAACAAATGTACCAAGATTCAAAGAGAGCTTTGGCATGCTCCAATACATTCTCGAAGTAAAATCTCTCATTCTTAAAGAGGAAGCTATTTCTTGTCAACTAGATCGCCCAAACACGTACTATCACTTTAGTATTTCCACTAGACAAGCCCCTCCAATCATTATTGATCGAAATTCAGAAAACGTCAAACTGTCCCATTGTATTACCGGTAACACTGGTGCTGTCCATGTCTCCCTTGACCAAGGTTCAGGAAAGCGGTATGCGTATGCGTTCGGACAGGTCACTGAATAGCGATTAAGCGGTATGCGGGGGCATATGCGGGGTATATGCGGTTTTATGCGGTTTCCTAATTTTTTTATTTAAAAATTAATAAATATGTACAAATGTGACTACAACTGAACTAAGCTTATGTATAATTGTGGTCCAACATAAAATATAAAAAAGATGACTCTCATTTATCCATCAATCAAATATCAATACTTTGATAAAACAGTTAGCAAACAGAATAATTAACAACAAACACCAAAATATGTAAGAATATGAAAGAAAACTGAAGTTCAAAACAAATAACATTAGCAAAAGTACTGATTAAGATAGCATAAGAAAAATGAAATGTTCAAACGATAATGAAGTACAAACTACAAAGTACAAAGCAATTCTAATCTAGTCATCATCAAATTCCACTACGATATTATCTTCATCTTCCCTTCTTTCTCGGATAGGAGTTCTTCCTCATTCTAAGTCGGTAATGAGGTTGAACCAGTAGCATGCCTTTGGCTTCTTCAATGTTGCACAAGATCTTCTGCACCAGTTGCATCAGCCACTAAGTTCCATGTCAGCCCCGATCTTTGGAAAACTTCATCATCTCCTTCATCTTCACCAATCCAATCTCTCAAATGAGTTCTATCATTTGTGGCAAATGGATCATTTCATTTTTTAAGACGACGATCTCTCAATTTGGCGTTGAATCTGACATACACCAAGTCATTTAATCGCTTGAATTCAAGTCTATTCCTTTTCTTCGTGTGGATCTACAAAATAACCATAAATATATAATTTACCACATCATTAATGAGACACAACATATAACATGTGGCACCAATTTTATAACTTTACCGCCTCAAAAGTGCTCCAATTCCTTTCACAACCCGAGGAAGAAGCTGTCAACTTCAAAACTTTCATTGCCATTTCCTTTAAATGTGGTGTTTCCATGCCATGCAATCCCCACCAACGGGTTGTTTTCAGAAAAAAGTTAATAATCGTTAAACATATAATTCTATTATGTTAGAGTAAAACAATACTCTGATGTGTTATTCCATAGAGCCCTCGGGTCTCTTATATAGGGAGAAAATCCTTGGGTAAATTACAGAGTCTTACAAAATATAAATAGAAATTACGGAACAATAAAACGTAACATATATAAGTCTCTACAACTTCTAATGAGAAATTATACCTGGATTGAAATCATCATCAATGATTGACCTCTGTCTGATAGCCAAAGGTTTGCCAAATGGTCCCTCTGCCCTTCATACAAAGGCAACTCCTTCCTGGTGATGATATCTTGGATCTCTAAATCAGGATAGAAAATATCCATACAATCCAAGAATCCCTTCAAAGCGAGACCTTCCCTTTGGATTTGAGCATTATCCCTATAAAAGAAATAGGGATTCAAAAAATACGCAGCAAAGTGGAGGGGGCTATCCAATCTTCCTTTTGACTTTGAGTCAATGGCATCAACAAAATGTTTGTAAGATGCTTCGACATCTTTGAAAATGCTCATGATCTCTTTTCTAGCATCTTGCAACTCACCATATATAAACCCCATAGCCGGCCTCCTATCTCCATCAACAATCCACAGAACATGTACCAACGGAGAAAAGACCTTCAATGTCAAAGACACTTGAGTCCAAAAATGAAGGACTCAAAACTATGGCCGAAGCCATTTCCCCTTTCTTGGTTTTATACCATTTACAAGCTCTCCATTCATCAGAAGAAAACATAAGTCTCAACTTATCTTTCTTCTCCATCACAGATTGCAAAGTGAGCTATATGGTGGCAAATCTTGTTGTTCCCGGCCTCACTATCTCGCCCTTTTGTGTAAATTGTCTCATTAAGCTCAATGTTTTGGTATGACTGTATATGAATAGAGTCAATGTCCTTGCCTTTGTGATGGCAGTTTTCACCTTCGATTCTTTGCCAATCTCTTCTAGCATTAAGGTCGATGCAATGTGCTGCACAAGAACTCCAGAATATCCGTGGGTACTTGGTTCTCAAGATTCTGCCTGTAGCCATATTGGCAGATGCATTGTCTGTCACCACTTGGACTACATTCTCGGGCCCAACTTCCTCAATGGACTTATCCACTAAGGAAGCAATGTACTCCGCGGTATGAGAATATGCAGACGAGTCAATTGAGTTCAGAAAACTAGTTCCAAGCTCGCAGTTGACACAAATATTCATTATGCTCCTTTCCCTCCTATCAGTCCATGCATCCGTCATAATGGAACATCCAGAAGTCTTCCATGTATCACGACGCGTTTGCAAGAAATCTGTTGTTTCCTTAACCTGTTCCTTCAAAAGAGTTTCTGTAAGCTCATAATACGTTGGAGGCTTGTATGACCTTCCATATTGCCCAATTGCTTCACACATTCGGAGAAAGTAGTCACTTTTGACAACATTGAAAGCAATGTCATTGTCATAGAAATACTTTGACACAAATGAATTTACACGTGCACGTTCCTCCTTGGCAAATTTATCTTTGACTGTGGATTGACGGAGATTCTCTACAGGCTCATCTTTTGCTAAAGTTCGGGGCTTTTTCCCATCCCTCTCTTCATCAACCAAGGGCTGATTCATCTTGATGGAGACTTGCCCTTGAATGTCTTTCATCCTCATGGTCTTCTCATTCCTTTTCACTTTAATTTCCTCCATGTTTTCCATGATTTCTTTCTTCACCTCGGGCGTCACTTTGGGACAAGATGCCGTATTACCTTTAATATGAGCCAAATGTTGCTTCATGCGATTAATCCCTCCGGCCACAACCTTCCGACATAATCGGCAAGTGACCATGCTAGGAGTACTCGGATTCGCTAGAAAAGCATGCTTCCATCCCGGATCATTGGATCCAGGAGGAACAAAAAAATCCGATGTATCACTCCTCTGAATAGGAGCCTCACTTCCGCTTCCAGCTCCAGGTATAGGAGAAGAAGCGATGTCAGATGGTAGTCTAGAGGCCATAGTTTCCTAACATTCAATCATAATTGCAAGACATCAAAATAAAAGTAGTTTCCTAACATTCAATCATAATCACAAAACATCAACATAAAAGATTTATGCATGTACAAATCAGAGTTTTAGGAAAATATTTGTTTAAATAATGATATTCTCATATAATATTATAGATACATGCTAGAACGTGCATTCACAATCGAAATCCTTGGTGAGAACATTTTTAAGAACATTTTTGGTGAGAAATATTCTATAATGATATGAAATCCACAATGAATGCATTCACAATGAATACATTCAAGAACATTTTTTAAGGGCATTTTTAAGAAAGTGCATTCACAATGGATACATTCACAATCCATCAAGCTCAGCTAATATTCTATAATGATATGAAATTAAACATTCGATCAATGAAAAGTGATTACATTACTTCTCAAATTATAAATTAAATATGCAAAAAAATCTAATTTTCCATCAAATATGGTAAAAAATTAATTCAATAGAAACTGGATACCTTCCCACGGGTAGTGGACGGAGGAAGTTCCTGCTCCTGCAAACTGGGAGGCGGAGGCGAGCTAGGAGGAGGCGCAGAAACCTGGAGGAGGACTGGAGGCGATGGAGGCAGCAGCTACGAGGAGGCGGAGTTGACAGGACACGGAGGAGGCGGAGGAGCTTGGAGGAGGAGGCGGAGGAGGCGCACAAACTAGGAGGCGATGGAGGACTGGGAGGAGGCGCACAAACTGGGAGGCGATGGAGGACTGGGAGGAGGAGGCGGAGGAGCTTGGAGGAGGCGGCAGAGGAGCTTGGAGGAGGAGGAGCTTGGAGGAGGAGGCGACAGAGGCACAACCGCAGGGAGGAGGCGATGGAGGGTTAGGGACTTAGGGTATCGGGATTTTGGGGGAATCGGGGTAGGAGGTTTAGGGATCAGGGTAATCGGTATTGGGTATCGGGTTATGGGCAAATGGGGTATTGGGTAATCGGGTATTGGGTATCGGGTATCGGGTCAGATACAACCACCAGACCTCGATGCAGCGCTTGGTCCGCATATGCGGGCCGCATATGTGCAATACCCGCATAGTGACGGGCTTCGTGAATGCGGTGCGCCTAAAGGCCCGCACACGCATATGCGGCCGCTTCGACCGATTTCGTGAACCCTGCCCTTAACCCAGAGCATCTGAAGAATAAGTGATCGACATCCTCCGCAACACCATCACACCGCTGACAGATGTCATTAGATCCTGAGAAGATCCTGACCTTCCTTAGCTCTGTCATGATACACCCTCTTCTAAACATCCACATGAAAATCTTAATCTTAATTGGCACTTCCAATTTCATATTTTTGCTCAGCCACGAGACACGTTATTTATCTCTAAACCTGTCATGGTCGAAATCGCTATGTATACCTTTTTCATCGTACAATATCCGTCCCTCCAGCACATGTAATCACAACCTTCTTGGGGTTCCTCAACTTTTTTTTGAAGTCAAGAAAGGGGGAGACACTCAAAGGTGTTCACCCCAAGATTGTATTAAAAAAGAGGGGTTCCTCAACTTTGGCTAGCATGTTTGCCAAACTAAAGAATTCTTCTACTCTTTGTTTAGAAAGCTCAGCTACAAAGATTGGTGTACATGACTCGCTGACCAGAAATCTGCCATGCAAGCCCCTTTGCCTACCACTGATGCAAACGATACATATAAGGCATGCATAACCCCTCTTTGTCCACTCGAGGACCCTCCATGCGCACTACGCATTCGGTGAAGTCAGACCCAATTGAAACACCAATAATTGCATCCGTGAGAAATGTATCCTCCACCCTATCAACCGCCGCTAGCAAATGAATGCCTTCCCCCGCAGCCTTTAAAACCTCGACGCCTTCCCTCGTAGCCTTCAGAGCCTCTCGAATCCGTGGAAATCAAATTTTCCTTGCAGAACAAGTACGTTTACGATGACCAAACTTACCACCGGTGAAACACCTAACAGGATCTCTGCTATCCGTCGCTTGATGGCCATGACCTCCGAGCGAAAGCACATCCCCACCATGGCATGGCTCAATGACGTTACCTTCTTCATACTCGAAATCCATTGCCGACTAGGCATTGCTTCCGCCTCTCCACGCGAAACCACACATCTTCTGACTACTCCGCATGCCCCCTGCTCCTTCTAGACCTCTTTATATAGGAGGGGGCTACCATTAGGGTTGCTCCATAGAAAGGAAAGAGACAACACAACTTTGAAGGTGTACAACTTCTTGCATAACACTCTTCCTCAAGCGGGAACATATATATTTAATATGTTAGATATGTAGGCCCATGACGAGCCATTATGTAGTAAAAGTTGTTGGTGATTATTCCATTATCTGAATTAAGAGAATAAATTGTGGGGGCAAGTTTCTAACTAGTGTTCTCAAGTCTCTCAGAAAACATAATTCCATGGACATGGTAACATATATATTGTAATTCCCTAAATAGTGTAGTTATATTGCATTTTCAAAATGCGTTATCAATGGTACATTTTGTAAATACGTTATATATACCATTTTTGTATGTTCCAAATGTCAAATGAATAACACATTCACGAAATGCATTATTAAAAGTGTACAGCTCTGATAACGCATTTCATAAATGCGATATATAATCTCCATTCCCCTGCAAAGTCATAGCATATTTATAAATAACATTATTGATGCATTTTTAAAATGCATTATAGATAACATATTTTGAAGATGCGGTATAACTACACTATCCAGGAAATTAAAATATATATTACCATATCTGTGGAATTATGTTTTTTAGGAACACTAATTAGGAACTTGCCTCATAAATTGTGTTTGCACTTATACAACCATTTAGTAACAATTAGGGTAATGTACAATAACCATTTTGATATCATATATATGTTGATTTAAAGAGTTAGATCATAAAAGCTGATGCAGGGTTGCTGATCTAAAGAGAGTTAAATCGAGGACGCATCCAACATTGTCAAGCGATTATCAGGGAGGATCTCCAGTTTGAGAAGAGATGCCAAATTTTTCTTGAAAGACCGACATCCGGCTAAGCTCTTGATGCATGTGCTCTGCATATGAATAGAGATTTGGAAGTGTGGTATAAGACAGGTCAAGGTTCCGACTAAAAAGTCAAAATGTTGACGAAAAGTCAATGTTAACTAAAGATCTAATGTTGACCAAAGGTTAAATGTTGTCCGAAATTCAAAATGTTGACTTTAAGTCAAATGTTGACTTGACGAGATCAAGATACTAAAGACTTGTTTCGGATACTGCTATGAACTAGCACACATCCTTTGATCGGAGATAGATATGCATTTATATGTCCAAGTATGTACATTTTACAGACCCATAGGATGATGGCCTAACTATATTTATATATCAGCAAGCTGTGTATATAAGAAAATGAGATGTATGATCTCTCGAATGAATTATATAATTTCATACTTTCTGAATCGAGAGACAGATCTCACTCATGAGACATTGGGATCACTACGAATACAATTCCTTGTCATCCTGTTTATGAAATAAGATAATTTTGAGAAAATTAATATATGATTTTGAAAGCATATGATTGCTATTATCACCATATACTCGATTGGGAAATCTATGGATAAATCATTGAAGGAGACAATCAAACATTGGTTTGACCTTAATGTTTAATCAAAGTCTATATACCGGGGAGCTAGTATGAATATAAGGAAAATGAGATGTATGATCTTTCAAATGAAGGAATTAAATAAGTTCATACTTTCTTAACTGGGAGGCAGAGCTCACTCATTAGACATTGGGATCACTTTGAATTTAATCCATAGTCATCTTGTTTATGAAATAATATATGAATTCGAGAAAAATTGTATATGCTTTCGGAAAGCATATAATTGATATTGTTGTCCAATGATAGATTGAGAAATCTATTGACAAACCCTTGAATGGGACAATCAAACACGGGCTTGAACTTCGGTATGAAAAAAGCTTTGAGTATATAGGATGCTTGAATATTGAGAATACTCCAGGTTGATGTGATCATAATATATTATATATCATAACAGTTCTATTCCTAGGGAATGATGAAACCCTATGTATTTTATTGAATCTGTTTTGTAGCTAAATAGATTTTTTGAGAAAGAAAAGGGTGGAATCCCAATATGGGATCCACCACAACTTATATTATAAAACTTAAAAGAAAAAAGGTCGTACATCATGCTGGAGCATCAGTTATCTCTATGATAAATAAAGCACCCTACAATGCTCCAGCATGTTCTTCAAGTAGAACAATTGGCCCCGGAAGATGGCCTCATTTATGCCATACTAGATTGTCCACAAGATTGCAAATAGGTAGGAGCTATTCTCATGGCCATTGCCACACACCGATCTGATGGACCTCAAGATACAAAATTGGAGTTTAGATACAAAATATGGCTTTTGGGGTCCCATTGTATACGTTACCTTTACGCTTTTATAATTTAATTCATTCTTTGTAATTTTACTCTTTTTATATTTTTTAATATTTGTAAATATTATTTGAATTATATTAAAACTATAAACATAAAAAGAAACAATTAAAATTCCATTAAAATAAATAATACAATAAAATACATAGGTAAACTATACATATATTATACATACTTATATTTATTTAAGTTTCTAAATAAAGTCAAAAAATGGAATAAAAATATACAAATGTATAATCACATATATTATAAATATAAAATCTATGTACATAAAATGATAAATATAAAATACAAATAAAAATCAAATACACTATATATAGGTAATTACACCTATAATCATACTTGTAAAAATTAACATATAATAAATACGTTGATAAAAATAAATAAAAATCACCTAAAAGTAGTACATAAAATAAGAAACAACTTTCATATTTTAAGAAAAATAGTAAGATCACTTTCTATTTTATTTCTATTTAATTTTTATTTTTCTTTTTGTTTTATACTCCAGCGTCTGACGTTGCCTAATTAGGTGCGGCTCTTGGTTGACCCACTAGTCAACTGTACTTGTGCCTAACCCTAGGCGTCTCAAAGCATGGTCCCAGTCGCTTCTCCAATGTCCCGCCCCAATCTTGCATTTTATGGGCTCGATTCCTTCTGCAAATCTATTCCTCATTCATTGGAGTTTCACACCCTAGTGATTTCTCGAATGATGGAGCATCGATTCACCTACAAACCATAATCCAAGTCGCCTCCCGGTTTAGCTTCTCCTCCGTACTCCATTTGAATTTTATCCGTCTTGACCCGTCTTCATCCCCTTTTCTCTTCATCTGGAGCATCCCCAGTGACAATGGGTGCATCTCCTTAGATCTAGGCCCGAAGAAGGTGGCAGAGAGGTGAGATCCAAGCCTTGCTGGACTTGCTCAGGCGAAGGTACTCTGCTCCATGTTCCCTAGGTTCGAGCATCTCTTTTCTTTGCCTTTTCGATTCCTAGCAGATCAATAGACTAGTTTAGCCTTTTATTTAGTTTAATCTCATCTTGTATTTCGTAATAAAAAATCGTAGTTCGCTGGAGCGAGGCTTCAACCTCTGTTCATCACCGTTCCAACCCCTGTTCCAACTCACCAACCATTCCATTTTCTTTCCCCTTCGCTTCTGAACTTCTAGTACCCATCTATTCCCCCTGATCTTGCACAGATCAGGAAATCAAGTTCACCACCTTAGCCGCACGTCAGAGACCTCCACTCCTACTCATCCCACCATCTTTTTGCCCCAAATCGAGCCCCAGGACTTCGTATTTTTGTTTGCAAGTTAACTCTCTAGGTTCTGGAGCGAGATAGGCCCTAGAGGGCCAAATTTTGACTAGGACTAAGGTCCCTTGGTACCCCATCTTCCTCGAGCTTACAAGATTCCATCGATGGGTCTTGGACCTTCTTAGGACCATCAACATATGCGGACGGACGTGAGCTCCATTTTGAGACACTTGGGAGCTGCCTATGTCGTCGGAGTCAAGCATAAGCGCCGATCGAAGCCAACTTCATTGGTTGTTCTTCGTGGGAAGTAACAACCTTTGGATCCAAGGAGGCACTCAAGAATATGCTGCAACCGTTGGATCTGAGGCCCCCATACCCATTTGATCTGAGCAACGATGTAATCATATCCATCAGAGCCGAAGCGTCATCATGCAGCCAGGGCGTACCGCGGTCAAGTGAAGTCTCATCCACCGTCTATCAACGTACATGGGGGTATATTACATATTCTTCCCCCGCTTCTTGTTTTTTCTTTTTAGTTCATAAACATTCATTTGTAGTTCAAATATTTTTGTAATATTTACTCGTAAGGCCTTAAACTTTCCATATTTGCACTTTAGTCCAATCCACATCACCTCACGTCCCTGTGCGTGTGAGGGAACTAGGTGTTTTGCAAGGACACCCCTCCAAGTTTGTGTTATTGTTTGGTCCAAGTATTTTAAATATCAGTGTAATATTTTTGTGGAAAATTACAAGTAAGACCTGGACGTTTTGAATATTACAGAAATACCCCTACTAGTGCATTTAATATTAAAATATCTGGGATTTTTTCATGTATGTCATTGGATTTCTTTAGGGTGTTCTAGAATGCATTGAAGCTTTGTTTAAATTGCATCTAGGCCCTTGCCAACACATTTAATTTTATTTCTTGTCTTTTTAATATTAAGAATAACATTTTGCATTTACAAATTGTTGGAAAAGTATCTTAAATGCTTGAACCATTTTAAATCACATATATTTTTCTTAAGGAAATTAAAATTATTTTCCTATTTATAAAAAATACAAAACATTTTCTCTGTTTCGTATTTAAAAAGACATAAAAATTATAAAATTATTTTGAAAATTTCGAAAAAAACTCTTGTGTATTTATTTAGGCACATTTAATTTACCGACCTAATATTTTTGCAAAATATTTTCAAAACCCCTAAAAATTAGGTAACATAGAAAAACTTTTCTAAAAATTCATAGAAAAATCATAAAAATATGTTTCAACGATAGCTGAGAGAGGTGATGATACAAGTAACGACTGTCGAATCCGACTTGTCGGACATCGCATGCCCTCTAAAATTGGATGTTAGATACTTCCTCTCATCAACGCTTATTACTTCCTCATTGGCCAAATTCATTATAACTGCCAGGGCATCTGTCGCGATCACATAGAAAAGAGGTGGCAGAGGGCATCCTTGCTAGACACCCCACTGAGGTTGAAAGAAGCCTTCCTTCGGTCGACCATTGGCAAGCAATACATAGGAAGGCATCTTGAAACTTCTCTTGACCCATGCAATCCGGCTGTTTGGGAACCCTGTCCATTGAAGTTATGACCATAGGAAGCGGTAGTTCGCACAATCATATGCTTTGGAGAAATCGGCCCTCCATAAATAGGGGTCTCTTGTGAATGGAGGGCATATTAGGGGGTTTCTTTCAACCATTGAGGGGCATTTGTTGAGGGTGGCCTTAGGCTCCTTTACTCTTTGTTCTAATTGGATATCTTTGCTATGGCCTACGATGGTTACTAGGGCAATAGAGGTTGACTTATTCTCTGGTTTTCTTGGTGGGGTTGTCTCTATCCAATATCGTAGTATGGTGATGACACTATTTTCTTCGTTGAGGACAATCATGGTTCGGCGAAGGGAGTAGCCATTGTGCTTAAGCTGTTTGAGATGGTGTTTGGGTTGTAGATCAACCATGTCAAGTTGACATTTGTTCCCTTCTAGATGAGCGATGGTGAGGTGGCATGATGTGTTGGGTCGCTCCATGAGGTTGGGTGGGGGGTTGCTCCCCATCACGTACTTAGGTTTGCCATTGGTTGGTGGTAGGCTGAGGTATGTAGATTGGTTACCTGTAATGGAAAATATAGAATGAAGGCTTTGGTATGCAATATGCTTGTCTAGTGTGGAGGACGTTCGATGCTACAAAAGGTGCTATTCTCTGCTACACCTTTTTTTTTCTTGTCCACATGCTTTCTTCCATGTGCCAGATGGTGTTAGGGGGAGGCTTGAGGTAATGGTGGATGCTCTTCTACGCATCATCTGGGGAGGATCAAGGGGTTGATGCCGGAAGGATGGAAGACTGTTGCTTACTGTGGAGGGTGGGGGGTTACGATTCGCAGTTTGGTATATAGATGAATTTGATGAGAAATGGGTTCGTGGCGGTGTGTCCATCGTCAAGCTTCTAGAGAGGCATCTGTTTGGTGATGCCTTGTATTTCTCCCTCTTGAATCTTACTTTGGGAGATTGCTTTAGATTTCATTTTTGGACGGATGACTAGACTGGTCAGGGTGCGATTAGAAAACGATTTCCACATTTATTGGATTTGGAGACTGATGATAATTGTTTTGTGAGGAAGCGTAGAGATGCGAATGGGTGGTTCTCCTAGTTTCATATTGATCGCCTTTGATCAATGTTTTGTGGAGTTCATGCTGCTGCTTAAGAATTTTCCTATGGTTAGTGGGTCTTCGGAGGAGTACTGGAATTGGAGAATTCACAGTTAGAAAAACTTACATAGCGTTTTATGGGACTACACATGAGAACGAGGTACTTGGATCCCAGAGAGATCCGACTACCCACCTTTTACATACTTTTAGCACTCCTCAAGCTAGAGCTGAGAAAGCTGTAGCTTGCAACGAAAGAAAATACGCCATTCTCATCTTCCCTCGAAACATCTGAGAGAGACGAGAATACACCTGCACGGAGTAGTTGTTTCTAGGAAAATACCTCATCTGAGGACGAGTCTGTGACGAGCAGAATGTGCCTGAAATAGAGTTGCTGCGACGATCAGGTTATCCCTAGAGTAGAGTAGCTTAGAGAAATCCAGCACGGAGAGTAGTCTCACTAGGAGGAGTCCTACGGGAAAGTAGTTGATGCCAAGATTGCAAAAAGCGGTATGCGGTATTCAGTCGGTAGGATCACTGATTACTGATTAAACGGTATGCGAGAGTTTAAATGGAAATTAAACGGGTTATGCGATTATGCATTTTTAATCAATAAAAAATATTACATGTATATAAATAATAAAAAAGTATAAAAAATAAGAAAGATATAATCACATATTCACAATGTAGATCAAATATTGTTAAATTCAAGGAACATTTCATCCAAATATCAAAATAGATTACATAACCAACTAGAATTCATAGCCAAATGTCAAAATGGACAACATAAACAATTACAATTCATAGCATGAATCCAAAAAGACATGGATAATGGTGGTTCTTTGAAGAAAGTAGATACATGTTCTTAAAAGGTCGTTTAAAAGATCGCTTAAGGCCGTTTAAACGGTCGTTTAAGGCCGCTTATGCGGCCCACCCATTTATGGACCCGTTTTGATTAAACGATGCGGTCCAGCACCGCATGCGTTTAAACGTTCGTTTAAATGACCATTTAGACCGTTTTTGGCATCCCTGGTTGATGCTATGGAAGATGATTGGTATGCAGTAGTAGTCTGGAGTGTCGGTCTTCATGTCGTGGATGGGCAGTGGAGTCAAAGACACTTCCTCTTAGAGAGGTCCATCTGAAGTAGTTGATGTCGGAAGTGGAGTGGTTGTCTCTATGCGGATCTCGAGAGTTGGGCATCTCCTCTATGCGATCCTTGAGAGTAGTCACTCCCATTTTTTTATGGAGACCTGGAGTCGGTTCACTTATATAGGGACCCTAGAGAAGAGATCTCTTGTATAGGGACCTTAGAAATCCTGTAGATACATCTCAATGAATGTACCCACTCTCACTTATAAATAGATAGTGAGAAGGGATCATCTGCATCTCAATGAATGTACCTGCTCTCACTTATAAATAACTACTGAGAAGGGATCATTGGTTAGCTGGTATGTACATGGACGGATTTTTCACATGGCACGGAGGGGACATGCCATCATTGTTCTATGATGGTGGATGACATGGATTACTTATATTTTGGCTATGAGATCTCAAGAAACTCTTGGGTGACAACCGGCATTCACTCGTTCGGATGCGATTTCCTTTAGGCATTCTGTGGACGGGCTGGGGGCCAGATATGTACCTGACGAGGTCTAAATCATGACAATTTTGTAGGCTATTTGCTTGTCCCGCAAAGGAGCCCTTTTCTTGGAGGATAGAATGTATATGGGAAGTGTTTTGGAAGATTCTAAGAGCCTTCAGGCTTTTTTGTTTTTGTAGTTGTATGCTTTCATAATGTGGATGTTTTTTGGGTGGACATCTTCTCGACGTCATGCCCTCTTCTCCTTGAAAAACAATGCCAACGAATGGAAGGAAGTATGCGGCGTAAGAGCAACATCCTGAAGTGGTGCTATGGTGTCCTAAGTATTGGGGGGGGGGGGGGTTGAGAAAAAGTTGGATTCCAGAGATGGAATCCTAAGTGCAACTGTTGGAGAAGATGTGGTTTGACCTTAACTTGTAAGTCTCGATCTGTCCTAAAAACTTATTCGTATTTGGTTATAGGCGACTAATTTGTTAGGTGTGAGACCTATTTTGGTTTTACAGTTCTTTTATTTCTCTTTCTTGCATCTTTTTTTTTGGCCAACAAAAAGATCATTGCGCTTCCAAAAAAAGAAAAGTGAAAACAAAGAATTAAGTAAAAAATTAACAGAGAGGTTGCAAAAAAAAATACAAGCCAATTTGCAAAAAAAGAGAAAGGGTTGCGAAAAACAACTAAATAGAAGATATTTGAAAAAAGAAAAAGAGAAGCTAATCCCCCCCACCCCCCACCCCCACAAATTAATTTCCTCTCAACTTGTTTTGGATTCTGAAAAGTATATGAGGAGGTGTGAGAAAGTCGAGTTTTCCGAATCTACATTCGCTACCTAGAGTGTGATTCACGTCCATCATGTTTAGAGGCAAGCGCATGTTCCATCCTCTCTTTTTTGAGTCCATGCTCCATCCTCTTTGCATTGTAGTTACTTGTATGAGATCTATTCCGAGGTTCTTATGAGAGGGTACTTGCTTTTAGAGGTCTTAATATGGAGGCGATCCATTCTCCTAAATAAAACCCTAGAGAGGATCAATTCAAGGTTCGAATGAGAGGGGCCTATTTTCAAGATCTTCATATGTGCACTCCATGACTTTTTCCGAGTCTTAAGAGATGGATCCATCTTCCATCGTGAAGTTAAATCTTCCATTGGGGAGACAAGTTTTTTGGCTAGTGATACCCAGAGAGACTCATGCCGGGGTGGTGACTTATCAATGCCCCCTGACTATCCCATGACATGACTCCATCCTCACAGCGCCCCTCCTCCCCATATGCTGATCTTTCCTCTGGATCTCCTCGCAAAAGAGTGCCTCTTTTTTCTGCTACTCACTCCCTCAACAAAAGGACTAGTTGTTGTCTTGCTGAGGCAGAAGAGACATTTGAAAACTGTTCCCCTCCTCTAGGCAGGGTTTCCAAGTATGCATTGGGACGAGGCGGTTTATGTTATCATGTAACTTATTGGAGAGTTATATTTTGCCCAAGCTCAGCATTTCACTTGAGGTGGAGAGTTGAGAGTAGTGATGCATTGAGTCATTTGGGTGTGTGAAAAATTTATTATACAATACCAATTCAGGTGTTGAGTCACACATCACATATTGTGAGAGTTTTGTTCCAGCAGGCCCTACAGGGACTTGTACACCAAGTTTTAGTGAAAAGAAGAATATATAAACATGCTTATGAGGTTGTTACTCCTTTGGAGTAGGGTGGTTATCTTTTGTGTTTTGAACCACATAAATCAATGTTTTTTTGATACTGTTACTGCTGTGATTATCTTTTATTTCTGATTTTAACATTATAGTTTCTCCAATTTATTGTCCATAATTTTATTCAATGATAGTTTAGAAGTTGTTATTGTTAATTTTGGATTCTCTTACTAAATTGGAATTAATACGACCGATCATAACAAATTGTTAAATATGTATTTGTGATAAGTAGGGTTAGTAGCGCAGAATCTCACAAGCAAGTTCACATCAATAGGCAGGTCTTGTGGCAGCTGATGAGGAGATTGCTGATTGGCTGCGCAAGAACTATTCAAATAAGTGTGTTATTCTTGCTGTCAACAAGTGTGAGTCTCCACGCAAAGGATTAATGCAAGCATCCGATTTTTGGTCTTTAGGGTAAGCCTCAATGACATGCAACTTGGTGGGACAAACTGCATTTCTTTTATGCTTAAGATGCCCACTTCTGAATATTTCCATAAATTACTTAGTTCGATACATTTATTGCATGAATAATTACATGAATTCTTTTTTTTAATATGAAGGAGGGTGGAATCCCGAATAACATTAATTCTTTTATTCACAATTACTTCTGATCATCATTTTGAGAGGTGTGGGAAATTATGAATAGTCCAATACTGTAAAGTAGTTAATCGAAAACACATAAGAACAAAAGAGAAAAAAAATTTAAAAAAAAAGATTGAAGAATTTCTTCTATTTTGGCACTTCCACACAATTAGCACCCTGAGCTTGTTGGATCTAGAATAAAATTACCAAGTTGTGCCCTTGTTTGAGGTTGAGAGTGCTGTTGCACTGAAGTCTCCTAAAAACTCCATAACATCACATTTCATAATTATTCCATGTTTTTTGTAAATATACTATATTCTTATTTCTAAGCAACAACAAGTGATGTTTGATTGTTATTATTTTTGTTAACCGTTCCTTCAATATTTATGTTTTTTGTCTGGTGTTATAGCATGTGTACATGTGGATTTGTGTCATAAACTTCCTTTATGCCATATATTTGACAGTGATACTCGAAATTTTTTATTCATTATCCAGTTTTTCTCCCCTCCCAATATCTGCTATTTCTGGAACTGGAACTGGAGAGCTTCTTGACATTATCTCCTCAGAGCTTAAAACAGTTGAGGTATTATACTTAGTGAACAGTGGTACATTTTGGAGAACATTTTTTCCGACAGTATTATATTTATGACTTGATGTGCCGTTTATTTCTATTAAATTAGAAAATAAACGCAAATACCTCTTTTGGATAGTGAAGGATTCGGTAGTTGCATTTTTTTTTCTTTTTTGGCCTTCAAATCATGATGTATACCCATACCGATTGTTGTGGGTCTAGTCTGTATTTTGGCTTTCCTTAATGTACACTCGAGGATACCTAAATAGTGATGATCCAGTGGTAGATCCTTTTTGAGTGTTTCTTATTATTGAATCAAATGAGCAGACGCTTCCTTCAAACGTCACAGATATCTGATGTAGATGGCCATGGTTGTCAAGTGTGTGGTAGATTTTCAAGGATCATGCACAGGTACCCTGTGGGATTTCATTACTCTTTTAGTCATAGTCTCGTACCATCCATCAAAGATATTAATCTGTACTGGAGGCTCTAAAATGTTTCTTTCCCCATCGTTTATGTTATTGTTTTACAAGCCTTTTTTTACGTGATTAGCCATGATTTAATACGATAGTTGTCTTCGGACAGGCTGTGGATAGTCACGATGATGAAGAATATATACCATCTATAGCTATTATTGGGCGGCCTAATGTTGGAAAAAGTAGCATTTTGAATGCTTTAGTTGGGGAAGACAGGACAATTGTCAGTCCAGTTAGTGGGACCACTCGTGATGCTATTGATTCTGAATTCACTGCACCTGATGGTCAGGTTTGTTTTACATCTTGATATCTCAAGGAAAACTTCTGTTTCCGGTGACCACATGTTACCATATTTTTTTCGATATATGCATTTTTGTGGGAGACAACTGCGCACCAATCACACATTTGGCTATAAATGTATTCCGTGTGTCTGCATGTCTATGCTTGTGGTGGCAATGTGTGTGAATCTACATGTACTAGGTACATGCATGGGAAGAGTTTGATCATGTAAATGCATATATGTGAGTGTCAAATGTGTATTTCTATGCAACACTTAAAAAGCTTATACATTTTGATGCAAAGAAGGGGAAAGACCTGTTGATACCCACCAAATGTATGAAAATAGTAACATACGATTATAAGAGCCATGCTTCGAGAAGGGTTCTAGTATGCTTAACTACATTCTCCTCATAAAATCTCTCCACTCGAAATATAACACCATTATTTGCTCAAAGGGTAGCAATGGGCTTCAACTGCATAAACAGTGGTCTGAAATGTGCATCCACAAGAAAACCTCAAAATCACTCATGTTCCCGAGAAATCCACCATGGTGAATCCATGACTACCCAAATCCCTCTTGCCTTCTCACAGGATAAGAAGAGGTGCTTCAACGTCTCCATGCCAAATCCACAAAGTGAACGATCCTTGCTAGCGATAGGAACTCAACCACAACTCCCTGGTCATCACTTTCCTCTGTCTTGCAAGCCATTAAAAAACCTTGATCTGCATGGAGATACACAAGGTCCAAATGAATTTGCAACCACGAATTATATCATCGGGGTTGAAAACCATGCGTGCCACCGAAACCTATATATGTTCTCTTCACTGAAAAGGTACCATCCCATCATACCCAATGGTCCCTTCCCTTATATGGACCTGCAATGGGGCCAATATACTACGTGATTTGCTAGCACTCCAAAAACTGTTGTTACGAGAAAGCTGGAACAAAAGAATTGTCCATCTATGCCTCAGAAACCAACATACTTCAGTCAACCGCCAAGGAAAACATGCTGGAAAGTGATCACATGAGGGATCCCAATAAGTCTTGTTGAAATATAGAAAGCGGAAGCAAAATCAGAAAAAGTATGAGAAAATAAAGAAATATAAAACGTGGAATGCTCAGGTTTTACGTGGAACCCTACTCCAAGAGGAGCGGGCTTAGACCACGAGAGAAGGCCTCAAAGGGCCATATATTCTATTAGAATTTCTCTCACCGAGTACATGTGGTGTGAGGCTTCTTATATAGCTCACAAACAAATAGAGTCTCATCGTTCATCCATGTGGGACTAAACATGAGTGAGGATAATTGGACCTTGGAGAGATCTAATTACCCATCTATTACGTACTCCAACAGGCCCAATCATCATATTAGAAGGAAAAGAAACAACCATCACCCAACAATAAATGCATGTGAACATAAAGGTCGGGATGATGGAACAAATTCCTTTCTATGGCATTGAATAGAGGTGATGGGGATGTAGGATGGTGGAGCACTGAATGTGAACGGCATAGATGCACTGAACCAATCTGCACACTAGGTCTCACTATAGTCCTCTATTTTGCCCAACCACTTCATCAGGTGGGCTTGGTGCTAGTTCCCGGATACCAGCTGATGGGTGTGGGTAGATCGAGTGCATGACGTGGATCGCTGCAATCACAATTGTTGGGAAAAATGAGCAAGTTTTTTTATTCCATAAGCCCTAGGCTCTCTTATATAGGAGAGTAGCCTATGGGTAAAATACATAAAGCATACAACTGAAAATAAAAATAATGAAGGGATACAGAAACTACTATATGCGTTAACACTCCCCCTCAAGATGGAGCATAGATATCAATCATGCTCAGCTTGGACACACACTTCTGGAATGGGCCTCGTAGTAATGCCTTGGTGAATATATCAGCGGTTTGATTCTCTGAGGTAACATGAGATGTAGTAATGAACCTCTTCTGAATCATGTCACGTATGTAGTGACAGTCAACCTCAATATGCTTGGTCCTCTCATGGAATGCCGGGTTGTTTGCAATGAACAAGGATGCCTGATTATCACATTCCAAGTTCATAGGAAGCGGTGCATCAAGACATAGATATGTAAGAACAACTTTCACCCACATCATCTCTGTGCTAGCCTGGGCCATAGCCCTATATTCGGATTCAACACTGGATCTAGCTACCACTGTCTGTTTCTTGCTCCTCCATGAGACTAGAGCATCTCCAACATAGACTGCAAATCCTGAGGTGGACTTCCTGTCCTTGGGACATCCTGCATAGTCTACATCCGCACATGCTGAGATAGAAATCTCCTTTCCCTTCTTGAATAGCAAACCTGCACCTGGAGATGATTTGAGATATCTAAGAATCATGTGTATTGCATCCATATGGACCTGACGTGGTTGCTTCATGAACTGGCTTACACGACTCACTGCAAATGATATATCAGGTCTAGTGATCATGACATACAATAGTTTGCCTACCAGTTCTCTGTATCTTCTCTTGTCCACCTCCTCTGTGTCATCATCATAGAGCTTCATGCTGGGACCCTTTGGTGTCGTAGCAGGCCGACACCCAAGCATACCTGTTTCGCTTAACAGATCTGTAACATATTTCCTCTGCGACATTACTAATCCATACGGATTTCTAGCGAATTCCAGCCCCAGAAAATATCTAAGGACTCCAAGATCCTTGGTGACGAACTCGCTTCCCAGCTTTTCTTTCGCCTGCTTTATGCCTTGCTCATCATCTCCTATAATCAAGATGTCATCTACATAAATCATAATTGCAATAATATCTCTGGAAGTCTTCTGTACAAACAAGGAATGATCAGCATTGGAGCGTTTGTATCCTTGTTTTTCAAAGAGGTCTGAAAGCTTCTGAAACCATGCTCTGGGGCTCTGCTTAAGGCCATAGATAGCCTTATGAAGTCTGCACACTTTGGAACACTCCCCCTCAACAGCAAAACCTGGTGGCTGTTGCATGTAGACTTCCTCCTGCAAATCTCCATACAGGAACGCGTTCTTCACATCCAACTGATACAGCTGCCACTCTTGATTAACTGCAACTGACAACAAAATCCGGAGAGTGGAATGACGGGCAACTGGCGAGAATGTATCAAGGTAGTCCACCCCGTATGTCTGTGTAAAACCACGTGCAACAAGGCGTGCCTTGTATCTGTCAATAGAACCATCTGCATTGTGTTTTACCGTAAACACCTATTTGCATCTCACCGGTGTAACATCTGGAGGTATAGGAACTAGACTCCAAGTTCCTCTAGATTGAAGTGCGTCCATTTCTTCCTCCATTGCTAGCCTCCATCTACTGTCCTGTAAAGCATCTTGATAATTTCGTGGAATGTCTACAGCTGAGAGAGCCACCACAAAGTTCCTGAAATCCCCAGATAGTCGCTCAAATGACACAGAAGCTGACAGGGGATATGTAACGCAACTCCTCTTCGATTTGCGTAGAGCAATAGGAATGTCTAAATCAGCTGTGTCTTCATCTGGCCCCTGCAACATATCCTGCTCATGAATATCATTAGATCCATCAGTAGAAGTATTTTCATTACATACCATAGGCGGGCTAGGAGACGAGCCATGACCATGAGCGGGAGGATGCCTGCGGGTATAATGGAAAGGTAGTGGTGAGATGGGAATTTGTGGTGGTGGTGTTGGTGGTGGTGGTGGTGTTGGTGGTGCTGCAGGAAGTGGTGGTGGTGTCATGTATATGACATCGGTAGGCAGTGGAGGTAGCTGCTGATCACCTGAGTCTGAAAAATACATGACAGATTCAAAAAATGTAACATCTGCACTGACCATAGACCGTCGATGCAGAGGATCAAAACACTTGTACCCCTTTTGAGTTCTGGAGTACCCAACGAAGACACACTTGACAGCCCTAGGAGAGAGCTTGTCAGCACCAGGAGACAACTGATGAACAAAGGCGACTGAACCAAACACACGGGGGGTAAGAGAGAACAAATCCTTCCCAGGATAGATAAGGGAAAACGAAATCTGTTCATCCAAGACAGAGGACAGCATACGATTGATTAGGTAACATGCAGTGAGAACTGCATCACCCCAGTAAGAGTAGGGAACATGACTCTGTATAAGAAGTAATCTTGCGACATCAAGAAGGTGGCGATGTTTCCTTTCGGCAATTCCGTTTTGTTGAGATGTATGAGCACAGGATGTTTGATGGACAATCCCTTTTCAGGAATAATAATTGGCAAGGACATGAGTGCACAATTCTAGAGCATTATCACTTCTCACAAACTTCACAGATGTGGAGAAAACATTTCGAATTTCATTCAGAAAATGGATAATGATATTGCCTGCTTCAGTTTTATTTTTCATCAAGAAGACCCATGACACGCGAGAAAAATCATCCACAAATACGATATAAAATATGTGTCCCTGATGATCAGATACACGACTCGGACCCCAAACATCAATATGAAACAACTCGAACTTGGAGGTACTACTCCGACCTGGACGACTGGGAAAGGTCGACCTGTGATGCTTTCCCAACTGACACGCCTCACATTGGATAGGTGTGTGAGGAAGACCCTGAGGTAACATGACGCAACTTCTGAAGCGGTAGATGTCCTAAGCGCAGATGCCACAATAAAGAAGATACTGGTCCAGTGGGAAGGGATGAGGTTCCAGCGAATGGGGTCTGATTCAGGCGGTAGAGGCCTCCTTGCTCTTAGCCACGACCAATCATGTTGCCCGTATGGATGTCCTGAAAAATCAAAGATGGATCAAAAATTGCCCGACAATGTAGGTCCTTCGTAATCTGACTAATTGACAACAAATTCATTGAAAAATCGGGTGCATGTAGAACATTCTTGAGCTGCATAGAAGATGCCAATCTAATCTCCCCCTGACCAGTGATGGGGGAATGTGTACCATTGGCGATTACTACTGTTCGGCCTGGAGGAATCTGAGTGTATCCTGCAAGCAAACTCTGGTCGCCACATAGGTGATGTGTAGCGCCCGAGTCCATAATCCATGGTAATGTATCTGATCTACTACTGGTGAATGCAAGTATGCTACCTGAAGCACTGGTCGACGCAGGGGCAGGAGCAACAGCATGAGATTGACTCTCAGTAGTTGGTGCTGGGCCAGATGATGGAATAATGCCCCTCAGACGGGCAACTAGATCGTCAAACCGCTGATCCAAAGTAGCAGCAGATGGAGGCTCTATCTGCTCAGCAACTCGTGCAGATGCAGGAAATCCATGCTTCGAGTAGCATGTGTCTTCATTATGTCTAATGCGGTGACAGTAGGTACATGTTGGCCTAGTACGACCATCTCTTCCACGGGGTCCACGTCCATGGCCCTGGTGATGAAATCCGCGACCCCTGTTAGCTGCCATGGCTGAAGTATTCTGACTCGTGGCCATGAAAGGAACTGTGATCCGACTCAGTCTATGGAAAGCTTCCTCCATGGGAGGAATAGTAGAGTCGGCCAAAATCTGTGATCGTGCAGCCTCATACTCTGGATCAAGTGTAGCCAGGAACACGCTCACCATAGTCGCGTTCCTATATGTCTTCTGCTGTTCAGGCGTGGCTGTCAGGGGCATGAAGCTGTAGAGCTTCTTGAACATCCCTCTCAGTGATGTATAGAGAGAATGTAGAGGGCGACCATTCTGCTTGATAGTGAAGATATCATGTTGGAGTTGTAGAATCTTTGTCTCGTTTTTCGCCTGTGAATATGTAGCCGCCAGAATGTCTGATGCAGTCGAAAAAATTGCAACGGTAAAAAAGTATAATTTTGGTGGAAGAAATTTAGAGAGGAGAGGAAGAAGGAGAAAACACGTCGGCTACGTGGGATTATGGAGGGGAATCATGAAGATCACGTTGGGAGAGGAAAATAGAGAGACAAAGAGAGATAATGAGATGAATCTCAATTTTCAATATCAACTGAACTGTCCTTTACAATAGGCGACCAACCTCTTTATATAGTAGAGGTGGAATTACAAAAATAGAAAGTGAATCAAAAATAAAATCTGACCCGATCTTAATTGACCCTTATTGATTTGAATTAAAATTCAAATCTACCTCTATCCTATTTTAACTCTAATTCGAAATTCAAAATTCAAATTTAAAATTGACCAACTAATTGGAGATCACACATGATTTCTTTTATTTAAATAAACAAACTAATTAAATAACTAATTAAGGATGGAAATCCCTAATTTAAAAAATATCCAAATCAGCCTTTTCTCCAATTCAAGTTACCCTATCAATTTGGAAATAATTGCATCAATTCTCCTCCGCTTGAAAAAAAATTCGTCTCCAGACGAATTGCTCGATCTTCGTTCCAATGGTGGAGAATCCTCTGGATTGGTTGAGCAAAAATCCTCAATTTTGCTCCTTTTCCATGTTACGTTTGTAATTTCTTTCCACCAGAGGGTGTGATTGCAAATGTTCTACCCCTTCACTTAAAGTATCTCCATCACATAACTTAACCTTTACTTGGCCCCTTATATAAAAATGATTGTGAGGAGGGGCCTGCTTGTGAATTTTCCAAATTATTTCACTTCTTATTTTAGGGGATCCGATTGAAGAGGAATCTCTAATCCTCATTAGGGTTCCTCTCCCCTTGAAATATTGTCGATGGTGGCACCGAGGTGGGTGGCACGGGCGTTGTGTGGGTCGGCGACGAGCTGGACGAAGGTTCTTCCATGGAACGTGGTGGCGATGGCTATGCCGAGGTAGAGGTTGTTGGCGAAGCTGCTGGCGCATGGAGCGGCGGCGTCGAACTCGCCTTGAGGTGTTGGCGCGTGGGGCTGGGAGGAGCAATACGCCTCTGGTGGCATGGTCGCACAAGCCCTGTGAGCGCGGATGGTGGTGGCGATGACTAGCGCATGGGTGGCCCTGCAGATGGTGAAGGCGAGAAGTATCCCATCGGGAATCATGGTGATATCAATTTCGCCTACAGGGCTTCCATCGGCGGTGGCAACAGTGGATGGGGCTCCAACGATAGTAGCGACTGCGACGATGATAAACACGCAAGCCTCGACGGCGGTGGGGGACGACACATGAAGCCCAACAGCTATGGTGGTTTGGACCAGGGGGTTGCATCGTCAAAGTTGGCAGTAAACTAGCACCTTGGACAGCGGCTTCGGAGGGCAACGAAATAGGAACCAACAGTGGCAGTGACGCGACCTCGTGCACATCCAATCCGACTATGAACAAATCGAAGATCTCCCGATCTTCCTCCGCGGGATCCTCATCAAATATGGGCCCCAAATCTTTATTTTCTGCATTTTTTGTTTCCTGGACAGCAACATCGATTGCAAAAGAATCGAGGATTTCCAGTTCTTCCTCGGCTGGATACTTGTCGAATATGGGCCCATAGCCTTTGTTTTCTTCTTGCATAACAGTTGTATTAAATAAATCTTCATCTAGAATGGAAAAACCTTTATTTTTTGCCTCAAAATCGGGTTGAACAGCAGCTGCAACGATCTGATTTTTGTCGTTGACGGATGAATCTTCGTCGATTTGCGTGCCCAACCACTTTTGTACTTTGAGACTTGATAGGAGGCGATACTTGAACTTCCTCGAGCGTGAACGTGAATGCAGATCATGAGATAGACGACTCAAATCGTATTGCATCCTCCAAAATGTGATCGGATCGTCGAACCGTGAGAACGATTCGGTTTCCATGCTCTGATACCAAATGATGCAGTCGAAAAAATTGCAACGGTAAAAAAGTATAATTTTGGTGGAAGAAATTTAGAGAGGAGAGGAAGAAGGAGAAAACACGTCGGCTACGTGGGATTATGGAGGGGAATCATGAAGATCACGTTGGGAGAGGAAAATAGAGAGACAAAGAGAGATAATGAGATGAATCTCAATTTTCAATATCAATTGAACTGTCCTTTACAATAGGCTACCAACCTCTTTATATAGTAGAGGTGGAATTACAAAAATAGAAAGTGAATCAAAAATAAAATCTGACCCGATCTTAATTGACCCTTAATGATTTGAATTAAAATTCAAATCTACCTCTATCCTATTTTAACTCTAATTCGAAATTCAAAATTCAAATTTAAAATTGACCAACTAATTGGAGATCACACATGATCTCTTTTATTTAAATAAACAAACTAATTAAATAACTAATTAAGGATGGAAATCCCTAATTTAAAAAATATCCAAATCAGCCTTTTCTCCAATTCAAGTTACCCTATCAATTTGGAAATAATTGCATCAATGTCCCACATATCCTTTGCCGTGGGTTGATGTAGAATGTCATTGGTAATCTCAATTGCCAACGTACCAGATAGCCAAACTTTGGCGTATGCATCATCAGCCTCCCAAGAGGCATTGGTTCCGATCTTCTCAGCAGGCTCTGGTTCGGTAAGAATGTGCTTCTTACTTGTTGACTTCATCATGCTCACGAACTGCATTGCCCACAGTTCATAGTTGGTACCGTCCATCTTTACAATAGGCGCTGGACCACGAAAGGCACCAATGGATGGAATATCTGCCTTGCTTTCTGACATACTGGAGACTGAAGACTGGAACGATTGATAGAGAAAGAGATTTGTCTACAATGACACAGACGGGTTTAGTTGCACGTGTAGACCTCAAGCAACTAAACCCATGTAGATGACAGTGTGCGCTTTAAGACTTTAGCACACACGCATGCGTAGGATGCACACGTACACTCAACCCGGAGAACGCTTAGTCACAGGAGGGCTGAAGCACGCTGTTGCGTGCACTGGTTGCACGTGTTGCACGCACTGGTTGCACGCACAGGAGATCGGTGCTTCACGCGCACTGGTTGCATGCATAGGAGATCTTTGCGTGAAGCTTCACGCGCAGCCGCACATGAAATCGGAGCAGCCGCACAGGAGGTCGATGCGCGGGAGTGCGGCTCACTCGCATGGAGGGCTGCGCACTCGCGCAAGAGAAAGCACGCAGAGGATGCTAGCGCAGGTGCAGCGAGGCGCAGCCGCGCGTGCGGCGGAAGAAGAGACGGTGCCGATCAGAGAGAAAGAGGAAGGAGGCGGCGCCGATCAGAGAGAGAGAGAGGTCGGCGGGTGGGGTAGGATTAGAGTTTCGAGAACTCCGGTCTAGGACCGTCTCTCTGATACCATGTTGGGAAAAATGAGCAAGTTTTTTTATTCCATAAGCCCTAGGCTCTCTTATATAGGAGAGTAGTCTATGGGTAAAATACATAAAGCATACAACTGAAAATAAAAATAACGAAGGGATACAGAAACTACTATATGCGTTAACAACAATATTTTAAAAACAAACACATAATTGTGTAGTACTTTCGACTACAAGATAAGCAATCGATAAAAGTATATAAGTATTTAACGTGGAACCCCTACTTGGTAAAATCCACGACCATTGTCTCCGGACTTAAGCTTTCAACCTGATCCACTCGGGTTTTCTACTAACCCAAGTTGCTTATGCGGGTAACCCAACCATTAAAATGAGTTGATTACACGATCAACTCCACCGTATACGACAAGTTATTTCGGGCAACTTACAATCATTCTTACAATCAAGTAAAAACCTAATAACCTCAATATCAAAGTAAATATGCAATGAAGATTATGGGGGTAAAACTACAATGATATTACAGAATGAGAGTATGCTCGTAAGATGAATCACATAACACCAGAGCTGTAAGTGTGAAGCGTGGATAAGAAAAATAGCTATTAGAGCTTTGTCTCATGGTATGGAGTGAAGAACATACAGAAGAGAGCTCATTGCTCTTTGTTCTGTTGAACAAGTAATGTATGAGGTCATTTATAGGTCTAGAATCCCCATAACCATTGGCTTTGAAAAAAGAATCATTGTGAGAGTTAATTGGGAATGAAATCCCCTTCAAAAAATCTTCCTGAAATAGAAAATGACCAATCATGATATTTAGATGATCGATCAGAATCAGAAGTTCATCAATCAATGATAAAAAATGATCGATCATAATATAATGTTATCCAAAACTTGATTGATCATATAATAAGAATTGATCGATCATGTGTGATACGATCCATCAACAAAGGTTGATCGATCTATCAAGGAAAATTGATCAACATGAAATTGATTAACCAGTCAAGGTTACTAGTCGATCAGGGTTGATCGATTAGTGTAGTAAGGTTGATCGATCATGCTTGACTTTTTGATATGAAAGTCAAAGGTAAAGTCAACAATCTTGATATGCAAGATGTATGATACTTGCTTTTTTTGCAGTTTAAGATAATTACAATATGCATGGATTAATAAAAGCAAAGACTTTGTCTTTTCTTGAGCTTGAGATCCTTTCTTGAGCTTGAGTTGGAGTTCCTTAGCTTTGACTCCTTCGAGCTTAAGCGTAAGCTCCTCATGCTTTAGCTTATTCTTGGTCCATCAGCTTTCCTGCTCTTGACCTAGCTTCAAGTTAACTAAGTTTTGTTTTTTTTACATAAGTTTTATTGTCATAGAAATATGCATGCTCTTGCATGAACTAACAATCTCCCTCATTTTTTATGATGACAAAATATTTTTAAGTGTTTGTCATAAAAATATGCATGCTCCTGCATGAACTAACAATCTCCCCTGTTTTTGATGATGACAAAAGTTCCCCCTTAAAAATAAGAGTCAATGGCACAGCGCTAGTGCTTGATATGCATGATCAATTAAGTAAAAAAGATAAGAAGTCACCAAGGGTTCTAATCTTGATAGCTTCTCCATGGTAGTGGCTTCCATCCAAAGTTATGCATCAGGTAGTCATCTGGCCTTGGTAGGGTCCACTAAAATTGTACCAGACAACCATACACTCATATATACGTCATCTGCCTCTCACGAGGTGTGAACCCCAGTCTTGTCTTTTGGCTCATCCTGAGTGAGAATGTGCTTCTTGCCGTTACACTGTACTAGGCTCATGAATTGCATGGCCCATAGTTCGTAATTTATTACATCCATCTTGATACATGGCCTCAAATTTCAACGAAATTCGGTCGAATTTCTGTCGAATATCGATATCCAACCGAAATCGAAATTCGACCGAAATATGGGGATCCTAGTACAAAAATGACCGAAATTTCGGTCGAAATTTCACCGAAATTCTGTTTTGGTCGATACCGAAATGGTGACCGAAACCGACATTTAGGGCCTTGTCTTGATAATGGGTGGTGGACCTTTGAAGGCACCCATGGCTGAAACATCTGCTTTAGAGTCAACTCTGTTGTCCGACGTGATGACAACAATAACCAAGACTGGGGGGTTGACAGGAATAAGTGTATCTACACAGAGATACAAGAAGATGGTTATAGGAGTAGACTCATACTACAACCTCTTCCAACCGTTGGAAGCCTCTTTAGGTAATTAGAGCGGTTTTAGATGATCAAATCACACCCTAGAAACCCGAAGTCAGCCCGACCAAGGATCAACTTTTGAATGATTTTCAGACCTCAGAAAGCGTTGGACGTGGATCCCTAGTGTGCCACGAAACCCCTCGACTATGGAAGAGGTGGCAGAGGATGGCTAGGGCTGCTGGCAGTGGTGGATGCAACCCTAGATTGATGAGGATGGCAACGACAACAAGGCTGCTGCTGCTGTGCAAGGTGGTGGCGGTGCAAGGCTGCTGCTGCTATTGCGTAAGGTGGCACCGGGCACAGGTTGTCCTGGTGTTGTCGGCGTGCGCACGTTAGGGTTTTGGTGGGGCAGGATAGCTAGGGCACATGCTCCTGCCTAAGACCGTCGCTCTGATACTATGTGTAAAGGAGAAAATAGAATTTGTCTATTCATCGTAGCCCTAGAGCTCTCTTATATAAGAGAAAAGCTCTATGGGGAAACTACATAATGTGGAAAGGAGAAATATGAAATATAAAATAAATATCGAGAGATACAAATATCTCAACAGATATCAATCAGGCTCAGCTTGGAGCAACATCTCTAGTAAGGCTCTCTGGCTAGGGCCTTGGTAAGTACATCTGCTGTCTGATCTCTAGAGCTGACATGAATAGTGGCAACGAGACCATTCTGTATCATGGCACGAGTGTAGTGACAGTCCACCTCGATGTGCTTGGTCCTCTCATGAAAGGTAATGTTGTTTGCAATGAAAAGAGCAGCCTAGTTGTCGCATTGTAGGTGCATGGGAAGAGGCACCTCAACAAGAAGAGCAACCTGCATGACCTGCTCATCATCTCTTGTAACAATGATATCATCAACATAGACAAGAATGGAAATTGTACCTCTCTAAGTCCTATGAACAAATAGAGAATGATCGACAGTCGATCGCACGAACTCATGTTGCTCTATCAAGTCTGAGAGCTTCTGAACCATGGACTCTGCTTAAGTCCATAAATAGCCTTGCGAAGCATGTAAACCTTCCAACACTCCCCCTCAGTATTGAACCAAGGTGGCTGTTGCATGTAAACCTCCAATTGTAGGTCGCCATATAGAATATCATTTTTCACATCAAGCTGATAGAGAGGTCAATCCTGTGTCACTGCAACTGATAGAAGGATGTGCATAGTTGAATGTCTGACCACTGGAGAGAATGTATCATGATAGTCCAACCCATATGTCTGAGTGAACCCACGTGCCAAAAGTCTCTCTTTATAGCGATCTACACTTCCATCTGCTCGATGCTTCATCGTGAACACCCACTTGCACCCAATGTGCCTATAGGAGCTGAAACAAGGCTCCAAGTGCCACACGATTGTAGTGCGGCCATCTCCTCCTCCATGGAAAAATGCCACTGACTTTCCTGAATAGCCTTCTGATATGTCCATGGTATTTCCACGTCTGGCAATTCCATGGTAAATCTCTTGAAATCCTCTCCAAGTCTGCTTAGAGCAACGTGTGCTATCGAAGTATATGAAGCACAATTACGTCTTTGCTTTCACAGAGCAATCGACTCATCGAGATCACCTGCCATCTCTTGTTTACAAAGGCAACCGAGCCAATAGACGAGGGGTGAGTGAGAACAAATCCTTCTCGGGAAAGGCGATTAAGAAAGGAAATTTCTCATCCAGTACAGACTAGGGCATGCGATTCATTAGACAACAAGCAATAAGAACCACATTGTCCCAGAACAAATGTGGAGCACAACTTTGAATGAGAAGGGTTCGAGTAACATCAAGTGGTGATGCTTGCGTTTTGCAACACCATTTTGTTGAGATGTGTAGGCACATGGAGTTTGATGAACAATACTACAAGATGAGAATTATGAGAGTGCAAGAGTACAAAATTTCAATGCATTGTCAGTTCTCACAGATTTTTGTAGGGGAATTTTTTTATTTCATCACCACTAGATAAAATCTGTCCCCTGGTGATCTGGTACATGACTTGGACCCCAAATGTATACATGAATCAACTGAAAAAGGGAGCTACTACTCTGACTCTGACAACTAGGAAAACCGAACCGGTGATGCCTTTCTACCTGACACGCTTCGCATTGGAAGGATGAGCGAGGTGGGATCTGAGGAAGAATATGGCATATCTTCTGAAGAGGAAGGTGACCAAAGCACACGTGCCACATAAACGGGGAAACTGATCGTGTAGGATTATAATATAGACCAACATATGGAGTACGGACCAACCGATAGAGGTCGCCCTGCTCACGGCCATAACTAATCACCCTGCTCGTAAGAATGGCCTGAAATACAAGGGAAGATGGATCAAATATTGCACGTCGATGCAAATCCTTTGTAATCTGACTAATAGACAATAAATTCATAGAAAAATCAGGAGCATGCAACACATTCTGTAGATGCTTTGAAGGCATCAAATTGATCTCCCCTTGTCCTGCAATTGGAGAATGAGTCCCGTCGGTTATTATAACTGATCTACCAAGGGGAACCGGTCTGTACTCAACAAACTGACTCATGTCTCCACACATGTGATGGGACACCCTAGAATCAGTAATCCATTCTGTAATATCGGTTCTATGACAACTGTAGGATCATAGATGCTACCTGAGGTACTGGCACAAGTAGAGGTTACAACATCTGAATAGCCTCCCGAAGTTGGCGAGAAAGCATGAGAGCCTGCATGGGGCATAAACTCCCGTAGTCGAGTCGCCACGCCATCAAACCTCTTATCAGATGTAGGAGCAGCATGGCGCTCGACCTGTTCAGCTACATTGGCAGATGTTGGAAAGCCATGCTTCGAGTAGCATGTATCCTTCGAGTGTCGTTTATGGTGACAATATGCACACGGTTGACGAATATGACCTACCCTATCTATCATGAGGTCTAAGGCCAAGAAACTGAGAAGAACCTTTTTTACCATGGGAGTCGACCATCGCAGAAGAGGTCTGGTTAGAGACAGACGATGAGACAGTGATCCCGCTGAGTCTGCAGAAAGCCTCCTCAATGGGAGGAATAGTAGCGTCCACAAGTATCTGTGAGCGAGCAACATCATACTCTTTATCAAGTGCTGCTAGACATATGCCAACCATAGTGGCATTCCAGTATGCCTTCTACTAGTCAGGGGTAGCAGCAAGAGACATAATGTTGTGGAGCTTCTCGAACTTGTCGCGCAGAGACATGTATATTGAATGAAGAGGACACCCATTATGTTTGACCGTGAAAAATTCATGCTGTAGTTGCAGGATTTTCGCCTCATTCCTCGTTTGAAACTAGGTGGCCACAAGGATGTCCCACTTCGCCTTGGCAATGGGTTGATATAAAACGTCATTGGCGATGTATGAGATAACCAAACACGTGCATAAGCATCGTTTTCCTCCCATGAGGCGTTTACCCCAGTTTTCTCAGCTGGCTCCTCTCCGGCAAGAATATGTTTCTTACCTGTAGACTGCATGAGGCTCATGAACTACATGGCCCATAATTCATAATTTGTCCCATCTATATTGACTATCGATGCTAGACCTCGGAAAGCGCCTGTGGCGGTAATGTCAACGTTGTTTTTTGACATACTGCCGGATTGAGCAAAAACTATGATAGACCAAAAGAAAGTCGTCTACACATACATAAAGGGAAGTTGTTGCATGTGTAGACTTAGGATGCAATCAATCCCATCAACGATGTTTGCTGCAAAGCACAACACCTACTTGTAAGAAGATGCATCAATATCTGCTTGAAGGAGGTTCGACGGCTAGGGCAGCAACCGCAGCTGAATAGGCGATGACGATAGCCACTGGAGAAGGCAGAGGCAACACAACCGCTGGAGAGGTGGCGGCAGCGTGGGTTTGGTGGTGGGGTTATGGTTTTTGTGGGGGGTATGAGAGCTCCGGTCCAGGACCGTCTCTTTGATACCGCGTTGGAAAAAATAGATCGATTTTTTTCCAAAGAACCCTATGACTCTCTTATATATAGGAGAAACCCATGGGTACATTACATAAGATAGAAGATAGAAGAAATAAATTTAAATAAAAAAAGTCCAAATACATAATCTCTACGTCCTTGATGTCTGATGTCCTAGTAGACATTGATTGGGAAATCATTATTATATTGTTTTTGTTGATGAGTTTTCCCATGTTTCTCGGTATTTTGATGAAAAATAAGTTTGATGCTTGTTATATCATTATTGCCTTTGTGAATGAGATCAAAACTCATTTTGATGTCAAACACACAACACACACTCTGACACACACATACAGACATACAAATACACATAGATGCACACATGCACACAAAGGCGCACACAAGTACACACACCCACACATACACGACACACACATGTGCACACACACAGACGATCATGTACACACGCACACATGCTGCATGATACATGCATACATGAATGTCTCTGTGTGCGTAGAAGTTGTTATGTTATAGTAGTTGCTCTATTTAGCGTTTGCTATTATAACATTTATGTTATGTCTGTCTATGCCTATGGGCATTGCTGTAACTTCCATTTGGACGTTAGAATCTTGTTGTATATGAGAGATCCTATATTACTCTTATCAGTATGAGAATTCTCTTTTCCCTTTCCACACAAGGACTGCTCAAGTTTAAAATCCAAGTACAAACTGTACAATTGTCTTCATCCCAACATATTTACATGTCATAAATCCGGTTCCCGCTTAAAGAGAATTTGAAGCTTCCTTTGTCCTCTGACAAACATCAGGGAGATCTATGACCATATAATAAAGTTAGTATCGTCCATGTTGATGATCTGACCATATAACATGTTTCTCATCTTATTTGCATTAATTCCCTGTAATGTCACATAATGAGTCCATAGCTTTGGACATATTCTCCGAAAGCAGAGCATTAAAATACAGTCAAAATGATCAAAACATCTAGATCATGAAGTCATTTATGTGCATATGCGATGGGACTGCTACGGCCGTGTGGATCCCCTGTAGGGGCGATGTAGGCTCGAAGTGAGTGGTACACAATCACTAGGGGTAGCAAGCAAGGGTTTAAATATCAATTTTGAGTATCGTATCGATACCCTGTCGATACGAAATTTCGACGAAATTTCAACGACATTTCGCCCATATCGGCCACCATTTGTGAAGAAATGACTGGAAATTGCCCTCATATCGCCATTTCGCTTGAGATTTCGGTTCCTTGTCGAAACCGAAATTTCGCCGAAATTTCGTGAAATCTGAAACCGTGGTAGCAAGGGCTCACTGTTGGGTCGATTCAATACAACCACAAATGGGGGTGGTGTGGAGCCACAGGGTTGGGGGCAGATAGGGCTAGCAAAGCTGGGGGCGGGTGGAGGTGTTGGTTGAAAGGGGAGATCTGGAGGTATGGAACAGATGTTTAAGACCACTGCTCTAATAGTACGTGGAATCGAATGTCTTAAAATATTGAAAAAGGAGCCCTAGTCTTGTATATATGTGTGCATGTGCGCACATGTGTGTAGGTTAGTGTAGATACAATAGAAAGCAAAAGTACATCAAAAACCCCTGAAGGATATGGGTCAATCTCAAACAATAAGCTTGTCCTGCATTCTTTTTTCTTTTACTAGGAGGATACCCGCGCTTCGCAGCGGAAGGAAAATCGGGTGATCAAATATAAGGATTTAGTGGTAGAAAATTTATGAAACTGCAAGAGAAAATAAAAGCATTACAAAATATATTTGTAAGGTAAACACTACAACAAAATAGAGCTATAGTGACGGGTTTTTAAAAATCCGTCACTAAATTAGTCGTTAAATATATAACGATGATATTATTTGTTGCGAAATGAGTTTTCGTACTCAAAATTAGCAACGAATATAATATCTGCCGTTATATCATTAGCAACGGTCCGCATAGCGACGCTTATTCGTTGCTATTTTTCAAAGCATCAACTAATCGACGCTATTTTTTTAGTTCAAAATTTAACGACGATTAATTAGAAGTTTGAAAAATAACAACGGATAAGCGTCGCTATGTGGACCGTTGCTAATGATATAATGACATATATGATATTCGTCGTTAATTTTGAGTACGAAAAATCATTTCGCAACGAACAACATCATCGTTATATATTTAACAACGACTAATTTAGTTACAGAATTTGTAAAAACCGTCACTATAGCTCAATTTTTTTGCACTAATTGGGAATAATTTCTTAAGCGACAATAGCAGCTCACCTTATATTCTCAAGTGGAAACAAAGTTAGAAATCTAACTTCTATGAACTTAAGTTGGAGATATATGTCATAGCGTATTTGTATATAAACTGAAAGTAACAACCTATCTTGGATTCCATATAAAAGGAGTTTGATACGTTGCAGAATTCAAAGGTATTTTATGTCTTATTGTTTTCAAATTATAAGTTATGAAAATTCGCTATTTTTGAGTTTGTAATTTTTTTACGTAAAAAGGAAGATAATGTTATCTGCCAAATATGCAATAAATGGAATATTAAACTAACTAAAGAATATATAGATTCTCCATTAATTAATTATGCCATAAACCTATAGAAGTTGCAGGGTGAGGCTGGGTGGTGGCGGGCGAAAGAGATGGGAGATGGCCATGCCACATGCCACGTGTTGGTGATGGGAGGAGTTATTGGGATTTCTAAGGAGAGAGAGCAGAACATATATTTTTGGGCGAGAGAACCAAGGTTTGAAAAATAATAACGAACTGGTCAGTCGAACCGGTTGGACTGGTAACTGGCCCCAACCCGATCGGATCGGTTGATTTTACATAATTACTTTCAAAAGAAAAGAAAATAAAAAATCGGATCCAATGGGTGGTCAAATCGAGTTGACCGGATTTACCTAGTTTTGATGGTTTGTTAAATTTTCAAAAATAAAGGTTTAATTAATGCAATAATATGATTTTATCATTTGTGCCCTTCTTAACTTTTGCAATATCAAGTATACTTCTCTCTTTTTTGGAATATAAGTTGTGTTGCTACTTTCTTAGAGCAATTTCTAAAAGCAACTATAAATAAATAATTACAATATTATATACATATATAACGTTAGAAAATATGACTGACTTTTGTAGAGTTTTACTTGGAATAGACTAATCTATTGAAATATTTGGCATATAAATACATAATTACATATATATATATATAGGGATAAATGGGGCTGCCCCCTAGGGGGAGCTAACTTGGCTCCCCCCGCCCCATTTTCACCATTTTTTAATTTATTTTTTGAAAATTTCTTCCATGAATATTCATCACTATATCCCTATATTATGCTATTAAAATTTCGTGGAAAACAGAGACTCCTACGGCCTCCATCCAGACAGTCATTTTTTAACGGTAACAGGATTTTTTAAATCGACCCCGTTTGGATGGAGGTCGTAGGAGTCTCTGTTTCGCACGAAATTTTAATAGCATAATATAGGGATTTAATAATGAATTTACACGGTTTTAGATTTCAAAAAAAATAAAAAATTTATGCCAAAAAAGGGCGGGGGGAGCTAAGTTAGCTCCCCCTAGGGGGCATACACATTTTTCCCATATATATATATATATATATATCTAATTTTATCAATTCAGAAAATCGGTTCGAACGGTCAAACCAATAAATTAAGCTCGACCTGGTTTTTTCTAAGTCGATAGGAATGATGGGGTCATGCTGACATCATCATCGATCCAACTGGTTTGGACCGATGGTTCGACCCGATTGGACCAAACCGAAGATTAATTGGTTCAACATATGATCCGATTATTAAAATTTAAAGAGAACTAACCGTGGAGAGGGAAACATGAGTGCGTGCGCGTAAGGGAGAGCGCGTAAAAGAGGGAGAAAAACTAAGGGCTCGTTTGGAACGTGGGTTCGAACACGGGTTTGCAGCATACCCCGGTGTTCGACCCGCGTTTGGGATCAAGGGCAACCCACGTCCTCTCGTGCGGGAGGAGGTTTGAAAAACGAACCCTATTTCCGCTCGTTCCTGTCATTGAAGAGGGCCCTGACATGTCTGACACGGGCATGACCCAATAAAGTATCTCACTTTTTACTACGCGAGGGTGTCGTCTTCCTCGCAAAGTTACGATTCCAACACCGACATGCCCTGTTCGTCCGGTCGAGCCTCAGCTACAGTCTCTCACCATGTGCTGCTCTCCTCATCAATCGCAGAGGCGGAGGTGGACAACACGGTGCACAGGGGACCTCGCGGGCTTCATTTCACCTCCAGTGCGACCACATCAAGCCACAGTGGCGGAAGGGATGGAGGAGCAGGCACCGTCGTGTGAGTCGACGGCACCGGCCGCTCCCCCATGCCCTTGCGTGGAGGAAGGCGTCTTCAGGCGATAGTGGACCACATCTACCCATTTAAATTGGTGGTGACAGTGGTTCTCTCCTTGCATGCCCTAGCGTTGGCCAAGGTTCCTGTTGGAGAGGCCGAGTTTGAGGAGCTTCGTCGCGGCTTCCAACTGCTGCTAAGAAGGTACCATCCAAGTCTCCCGTGGTTGATTTCGCCCTCTTCCCTCCATTGTTGTTTTCTGTTGGGTCATATGTAATGTTTCCCTGATCGGATGTCGACCGTCATGGATAAAGACACATTGGGGTATTTGGATTAATTTTAAACCCAACCATGGGGTAATGCTGTAATGGATTGACGTATATCGGCTTCTAATTTGGGGGAATATATGCTTCCTTTGCTTCCTTTCCTTGTGCTTGATCTACGTTGGGATATAAGGGTTTAATTCCGGGCCATATTGCATTGATGTTTCTCGGCTTCATATCGGCCCCTTTATGCTTCGTTTTCTAGTTGCACATTCGGTCATATGGATTTATATATGAACTCACATGTTAAGTTACTGTCACATAAAGCATCAGTGGAAACTTAATTTTACACACCACCTTCACTGTGAAATCAACGTCAAATAGCCTTTGGTGGTTACTGGTAATTCGACCAAGGTGTCATGGCTTTGGAGCTGTGGACCGCGTTAAGGTCAAAAAGCTATTATTTTGGTTCCCCTTCACTGGACTTTGATAGTGCTTACTGGAATTTAGTGTCAAATAGCTATTGTTTTGGTTCCCCTTCACTTTGAAATTAATGTGAAATACCTATGAGGGATAACTCAACCAAGTTGTCAATGTTGGGACTCTGTGGATTGCATTTTTTTCCACTACTAAAGCATGCAGACATCATTCACTTTTAGTTATTAAGTTACTGGAATAATCAAGTACTTAGGGAATTCAACTTTGTTTGAATCCAAGGAATTAATGGATGATAAGGAGGAAGAAAATCACTTGCATAGTAGCATAAACACTTGCAATTGCATAGTAGCATAAACACTTGCAATTGATAAACATATGTCTGGTAGCATAAGTAATTGATAAGGAGGAATAACTAGTATCATAACTAATGCTTAGAAATAGAAGATTTAGGAATCAGATTAGAAATAGAAGACTTAGGAATATGTCTAACTCTTGCACTGGAAGCTTAAACACTATGGTAAACGCTATGACGATAAACACTTTGATAGGAATATGATAAACACTATGATAAACACTATGATAACCTCTATGAAGATAGCTATGATAAACACTGTGATGATAAACACTATGATAAACACTTGCATAAAGACTATGATAAACACTATGATAAACACTATGATAAACACTTGCATAAACACTTGCATGAACAATATGTCTAACACTTGCGTAAACACTATGATGAACACTATGAAAAACTCTACGATGAAGAATATGTCTAACACTATGATGAACACTCTGACAAACACTTGCATAAACACTATGATAGGAATAGAAGTTCAAAATAGGAATACGTCTAACTCTTGCCCGGGAAGCTTAATATGTATAAATACGTCTGATTCAACCATGGTCACATCTGTCTTTTGTATAAATACGTGCTCTGTATCAGATGAACATACGAGGGAAAGGGGTTCGCTTGGAACTATACTGACTATTCATTGCTTGCAGCATTCCCATAAATACTAGTCTGTTTTTTGTTTGTATGAATAAGCATTCGACGTGGTACTTGTTATAATTATCAAATTAAATATATATTTATGTATGCGTTGAGGGTGCGTAGAAAGAGAGGGATTGATGGACAATCACAGGCACCCCCGGTTGGGTCACCTCAAATTGCACATTGGAATTCCGCGCTCGACAGGATTTTCGTTGATGCCATGCTAGAGCACGAGTCCTCTTAGGCGGGGAGCACGTTTACACTCCCTGGTTGGCACTCTGTTGTTCGGAGATTCAACGAACAAAGCGGATTGTGCTACACGAAGGTGCAAATACAACATCGCTGGAAGAACATGAAGAAGGACTACGCTTCATATCTATATCTTCGCAACAAGTCTGGTTGGGGCTGGGATACCATATATAACAGGCCTATTCCACCTTCAGATGATGCATGGTGTGAGGTACTTTATATTTCTCACTTCACATTTCCATAATCATCATAACATGGAATATTTATCTCCGACCTAAACAGCTTGCAGATCGATATCGCAAGTATCGGAACAAGCCTTTCTTGTACTTCGGCGACATACAGAGGTTTCTCTTGAAGGACATCGCCACTGGAGTGCATGCGAACTTGTCAAGACCGACAAGGGACAAGCAACCTATGGGGGCCTCTAGTTCTCGGCAAGCATCAAGCAACGGGAGTTAAACTTCGACGAAGATCTGGATGAGTGTAGGCCATATTACCCGATAGATGATGAGGTCAGCGAGGATGTCACTCCCACCCCCTCCTCTAGGAAGAGGTCAACTGGGAATCGAACAAGAAGTGCCAAGAAGTGCAAGAGCGTAGGGGCAATGTCTGAAACAGGGCAAGAGTTGATTGAGAAGTTCCTGTCGACCCTCCCCAAGAAATTTGCGGAGGAGAGACCCGATCCTGATGAACTAGCAAGGGAAGCATGTAGGGAGGTCAGCGCCTTCAGACCTGACCTTGCCATGGAACAGTTCCAAATGGTCGCAGAGACGCTAGCAATGCCGACTGGTAGACATGTGTTCTACCACATGAAAGGGGACCCCGAGAAGCTAAACGAATGGATTGAGAAGACCATTCGTCGTTGACGGACATCATCATCGCATGTTTTTACTTTTAATAATTTCGAACTCTACGCTTTTAATTCGTAAGCAGTCTTTACTTATGTTGTTTTAGAAGCACTTTTAATATCGAACAACAGTGATGCGATGAAAACAAAGCAGTATTAGGAATATTGGGGGGACTTTGTTTACGCAAGTAATATGGCAGCAGCTTATATGGAATTACGCAGGTAGCAGGTGTTGAAGAAATTAATGGTGTTTTATGCAGGTAATATATCCACAGGTGTTGTCGAATAAAATTAATGGTGTTTTATGCAGGTAATATATCCTCAGGTGTTGAGGAATAAAATTAATGTTGTTTTATGCAGGTAATATATCCACAGGTGTTGACGCATAAAATTAATGGTGTTTTATGCAGGTAATATATCCTCAGGTGTTGAGGAATAAAATTAATGGTGTTTTATGCAGGTAACATATCCACAGGTGTTGAAGAATAAACTTAATGGTGTTTTATGCAGGGAATATAGAACATGATACATGTTCATTCTGCCGTGTGGTTGTTTATAAAGACTACTATGTAGTAATCATTTGTTTATAAAGACTACTATGTAGTAATCTGCAGTGTGGTTGTTTATAAAGAATAGTATGTCGAGGAATCACTTTTGTGCAGGGAATGAATTTAGTTAACATGCCCAAACGTCGTACTTTGGTTGCGATGAATTTACAGGAAGTTGTTTTTGCGGGTCGCTGCTGGGACATGTTTTTTCGCAGTAGTGTACCTTGCATCAAGATAGGAATGGAAGAGCTCCTCTAAGTAGTTAATTAACGTTGTATGAAATTGTCGCGAAATTTATTGGCACTCAAGTAGATCGACGTTACATTCTTCTTTCGTTACAATAGATATCCGTCGTTGGAGGGAGATTGCGGTCACCGATGGTGTTGTGTAGGTACAATCCGTTCGATGACATCATGGAGCAAGCAGTAATAGCCTGCATTGGTGTAGCGGCGGTGGTGGCAGTGGAGCATATGGAGCATGAGTCCTCCACCAGACGAGTGCCTAGACCCCTGCATACACGGCCTCTCAACGGACGAGCCTGGGTCGAAGAGATGCTTGCGGGCCATGGCGACAGGGCTTTCCAAAACTTCCGCATGCGACCTCCCATGCTCAGACGGTTCGTTCGTGTGCTCAGTGATCATGGATTAACCCATACCAGGTACATGGACGTCATGGAGCAAGTGTGTATTTTCCTATACGCGTTCACGAATGCGCATTCAAATAGAATCATCCTGAAAGCATTCCAACATAGCGCGGAGACCATATCCCGCCATATTAAAAGGGTACTCGCAAAAGTCATCTCACTTGAGCAAGAGTATATTCGACTTGCCCCGCCAGTCACACCGGATGTGATCACTTCAAACCCACGTTACTATCCATACTTCAAAGTAAGCACTACTTTAAAGTAAGCAAAACATTAGTCCAAGTTTTCCCATTTGTTTCCTAATTTTCAAGCGTTTCCTCAGGGAGTTATAGGAGCTATCGATGGGACATACATCCCAGCTCATGTAAAGCACGAGGAGGAAGGAGCTTACCGCTGCAGGAAGCTTTTCCCAGCCCAAAATGTTATGGCAGCGGTTGACTTTAACCAATGTTTCACTTATGTCGTCACTGGGTGGGAAGGTTCTTGCGTGGATATGACTGTGCTTCGACATTCCGTTGAGAGTGGGTCCTTGGTCGTCCCAGAGGGTTGCAAGTATTTGGTGGACTGTGGATACTCAAACACAGACACGGCAGACGAGTATTTCTTTTTGGCATATCGTTTATGGGATATGGAAAGGGAAAATCGAGAACTCCGTCAGAATCTGGAAATCGCGCACAAAGACTTAAGAGACAAGGAAATCGAATTGGCTACTCTGTACGCCGAGTTAGATGATGCTGGAGGGTCGAGAGCTACACTGCGGTATATGGTGGACACACTGACTCTGCAACTACGAGGTGCATGACTAGAGGTGGTTGACGATGCAGTGATTGACAAGCATGTGGTGTGACTTCAATTGTATTTCGTTACTACTCTCCTCTAGCAATTCCAATCTTGTTTGCGTGGGTAAGGAACTAGCGTATGCTACGGTCTGTAAGGCACTGAATTTCTTTATGCAATTTCCATCGCTCCTGCTTTCTAATCGATGGTTGTATAGGTTTGTCACAAATTTTCTAATTCTGGGTACCTGTCCCCTGAATATTTCAGAAGATAATAACCTCACATTAAAGACGGGTTTTCAAAGATTGGGCGTATATTGCGGGGGCATAAGGGGGAAATTGCCTGGAATTCTATGTTACCGAAAAACATGTTCGTTCTGGGGGGTTTACAATTAATTGAAAAGAAAGATTTCCATTATAAAGGGGGTACTATTGAGATATTGCGGGGGCATAAGGGGGAAATTGCCTGGAATTCTATGTTACGAGAAAACTTGTTCGTTCTTGGGGGTTTACAAGTAAATTACAAGAAAGATTTCCATTATAAAGTGGGTACTATATTGAAATATGGCCAACGTTTTTTAATATTTTCATCCTAATGACAAAGAGGACATTTATCCATCACATCAAATTATACCACATCCACCCCAATCCATCCCACCCTATATCCAAACACCTGCTATTGCAATAGGGTTATCCTCCCCCAACCCTGTCTCAAACTTGGGATACCCCAACCCACCCCAACCCGCAATCCAAACGAGCCCTAATGGTGGGAGAAAGGCGCACTGTTTATTGAAAAGAGAGTAAAGGGGAGATTAGCCAACATGAGATGTGAATAGATTCTATTAAAAAACTAAATATACTATTACATTGTCTCTAAGCTAGAAGGGTTTTTCTTTGTATCCTTGTCTGATAATATTTTCACAAAAAATATTCATTCAAATGACAAATAGGGTTTTAGGGAATGACTTATCATTGAATATTCAATATCTTCTAATATTACGGAAATATCATTATAAAAAAATTTAATTAGTATAATGTGAAAATATGAATATTTGATATCATATTTTTTTTAATAAAGTCAAGTTATGGTAGTGAGGATATATAATTTGAACTAAAAATGGAAATACTTATAAATAAATATATCTCCGTCCCTCTATTCCCACTTCTCCTTTTGATGGTTCATAATATTTATATCTCTCTTGCTATAAAATGAAATAATTATACATAATTATATCTAATTCAACTTAACATCCGTAAGAGTACAATCGTGTGCATATTTAGAGATAGTTGGAACCTTGTATCAAAGAATCAAATGAGGCATGAAACTAAAGTAGGATAAATATAAAAATTGATATTATTTAACTAATAATACTTTAAATTAAATTCCTGAAATTTAAATTATAGTACACTTCAATAGATCATAGTATAGATGTTATCCGAATTCTTATAGATGTATCACTACTAAAAAATTGATCTAAGGCAATGAATAATATACCATTTGTACCATATCAACTCTTTTTTAACAGTTTCAACTTCAAAAATATTGGAAAAAAATCATATATATGCCAATTTTCAGTTAATTGGTTATTATGCATGTTGTATAAGATTAAAATTGACATATGCTATTATTAGATATTTATTTTTATATCAACTTTAATATATATGATAAATATTAAATAGGACATTAAACTTTAACAATGTCTTATAAAATACGGCAGAATGAAAACATTGGATAATGTAAAATCCAAATTGAGGGATGGAAGGTGAAAATTGAGAATAAAAACTTGGAGAGCTATGATTGTATGAATGAAAATGCATTAAAAAAACCGCAGAGGGAATCAAGAGAAAAAGAGATCCTACGTGTGAGAATTGGAGGGAGAGGCAACAAACCGATATAGAGAGCACGTGCTCGAGAGAGGAGAGGAGCATCCTTCAAGAGACAACCACATGTAAAATGAGCATACAAATGTATAGGCAATGTTGTCTAACATATTCAGATAGTTTTTATTATATTCATTGTAAGTGATATATAGCAGTGAAATACTATGCTATGACTTTTCACAATCGAAAATTATTTTTACAATAAATAATATTTGTTACCAAAACTTTATCATCAAGATATATAAAATAGTTATTTCAAATTATTTGTTGGAATATATATTTAGTGTTTATAAAGAAATATATCGGCATACATATATATTTATATATGTTCCTCTAGTTTACTTCCTTTAATCATTATTTATTTTTTTAAAGAAAATGATGTTGTTAGCATTGGTTGTTAAAATTTTGTTTGAGAAAAAAAAAGAAAAGGATGGGAAGGATAATGGAGAGACACATGTATGTGGATAATGGAAATCTTTGATACTTATTTAGGTGTCAATGGAAGATGAGATTGAGATAATGGACAGAGAGAGATAAAAAAACGTTAGAGATGGAGGAGAGAAGAGATGGGAAGTAGAAGGAGGCGTGAGTGCCACGTGTTAAGAATTTGGCAAAGGTTGGAAGATAGACTCACGGAGGAGGGTGATATTAGATGAATGCCATATGCTGGGTTTTCCCCCGGTTATTGCCGAGCGGATTGACCATCCACGTGGCAATGCTGGGGGCAAAAACCCAGCTTTAAAGTATGTAATAGATGCTTCAACGGATGTAAATGAGTTCATCAAAATTTCAGCAGCATGTTTCTTCTCGACTTTTTTATCCTAACATATATTGCATAATATACATCATCCTTTTCATTCTTGCACATGAATGCTAAATACTTATTCTATTCTTCTCAACTATGTTATGCACAGAAGTACAGGTTAATTGATACTGCTGGTATCCGTCGAAGGGCAGCAGTTGCTTCTGCTGGAAGCACAACTGAGGCTTTATCCGTTAATCGAGCTTTTCGAGCTATTCGCCGTTCAGATATAGTTGCACTTGTGATTGAAGCCATGTCATGTATCACAGAACAGGTACTTTAATCAAATGCTTTCAGAGTTGTGTAATTTATTAGTTGGGTAATCGTTTCTTAACTAAGATCCTTTTATCACATGTTTTTTATCACATGTTCTGTACAAATAATTATGTGTGACCACAAAAAGAGCATTGCATTACTGCTTTATTTAGTTAAAAGATATGTAAATTTGTCACTCTCTGGATTTTCCTATCGAATAAGGTGGCTTCACACTATGACGAACCGCCTAACCTTGAATGTTTATCTATAAATATCTTTTTTGTTCAAATTGAATATTCATTGTTGGGCTCTGTTGAAATCAAGAGATACGAAACCAAGAAAAAGAGAAACATAGAATGAAAAGAATTGTCGAGTTTTCTCCCCGAATAGATTAAATGGAAACTTATTAAATTAGTAGCATATAAATAGGCAAAAAGAGAGGCGATGTCCGGGAGGGAGAAGGTGATGCGTCGTGGACTATTGTCCATTCAAGGAGGCGCAGGGAAAGGCAAGTGGTGATCATCGACCACCGGGGCAGAGGAACATGCCCATGGCCTCCATCTCGAGTTCTCGACCGACATGAAAATCCGTTCGGCAGAGGTTGTTTTTGTTGCGGTTCGTTGAAACACTGGTAGAGAGCTTGTCGAGAACCGATACGATGCTTCCGGTGCAAGGGATATGCACACTAGGCGAGAGCGTGCACTTGGGCATCCGACGCAATTCGTGCTCGAGTAGTGGATGCGATAGTGGAAGGAGCGATTCTAATCGACGAAGGAGGAGGCTCGCATACATTGTTCTGTGGCACCTCATATGTGGGATCGACTACGACAGGGAGCTTTGGCGGAGATGTGTCATTACTAAGCCCATGGCGCGTGACGACACAGGGCTTGAAGGCAATTGCTGAAGCCAAGACCCTGCTGCACTTGAGCCAAAATAAAAAATCCTTCCTTTGTTGGAGACCTCCTGGTAACTTTGATGAGTGACTCAACTTTTGCGTCCTCAACACGGTTTGGGTGCGCGGAGTACCCGTCCTATGGAGAAGAGAAGAGATGGTATGGAAAATCCTATCTAGTGTCGCGCAGGTGCATGGGTTATTGTGTGATGGTTGCTCGCCTGGTGGAGAGGCAGAATTGGTTGTCCACTTTCGGGAGTTCAACCCTATGGCTTTGGGCTGGAGGAAAGTGCACATTAGTGAAGGATATGGTTAGATCCTTAAGCGCATCACGGAAGCGTGAGGATCGCATCGTATGCGATCGGGAGCGACTAGTCGCACTAGTTGCTCGATGCAACGGAAACTAAATTTTTTTCATTTGACGAAACCACGTGATCCAGGAACACTTCTCGGATCGTTTCGTCTAAACCACAAACAAGTAATAGGATTACCTCTTGAAGCGTGGTTGCGATCGAGTCTCTAAACGAAGAGACATCCTGTCTCAAGTCCGATCCGACGGAGGAGACGCTTGCGAGCGTGTTGATGAAACACGTGCTTCTCGCAATCCATGTTGATGATCCAAGCGGTGAATCTCCTGATCTCGACACACGAGATCCGACGTCTTCTTCACGAGCGAGGCGCACCGAAGGAGACGGAGATCCACGAGCAAACGATCGGGCACCATAACGACGATGCTGCGGCGATGAAGAAACTCTCTAGGGCATTCATGGTGGACGGCCACATGAGAGTAAGAGAGAGTAGGCGTATAGAGAGAGAAAGAGAGAGAGAGAGACTTATGTTCTCATTGCGTGTAAAGAAGAGCAATGGGGTGCCTCTCTTTCTATAATATTTTGGGATCCATGGATCTCAATCCCTGGGCAATGCAAATCCAATGGCTCATTGATTTGTGTTTCTTTTGATGGCTAAGATTTATGTTGGTAAAAACCAATAATTAATTTAATTTAGATTAAATCTATATTGATAAATCAATATAAATCAATCCCAAATTAAATCAATCAAGCATGGAGATTATGGAATGAAGATTGCCTCCTTCCATAATATTGGATTTGGTGGCAATCTCATGCAATCTCATGAGATCTCATGAGATTACATTATTCCATGGAAATCTCCAAGATTTACACCAACACCTGTTGTAAATTATTCTACAAAAATAATTCATAATTATTTTGTGAATATTGCAATCTTGCCATTGGAAAATTGTGAATCACATTCACCACCCAAAATAAAATGTGAATTACATTTTCAATTAATTGTCCAATGTGAATCCAATTCACATTAACATTTAATTAACAAATGTAAATTACAAATAGCTCTCTCTTATATATTATAAATCACATTTATAATATATATGACTAATATGGATATTGCTATCCACATTATTCATATCCATGATAATTAAATCACATTTAATCATCTTGGATTTCTATTTTTGTGTGCCCAAATAATATGAATCGCATTCACATTATTCACATCTTTGATAATTAAATCACATTTAATTATCTTAGATAACTCTTCTCCTTGTAATATGAATCAAATTCATATTATTCATGATAATTAAATCACATTAATTATCAATTTTCTCAATGCTCAGATACACATATCAACAATGAAATTATCCTGAAGTCTTTCAAGGATAATGCGCTTTCTCCGTGGATACTTGGAGATAAGGATATGGCGATTGTATTGTTCCACCTATAGTGACTTGGATATTGAGATCATATCTCAAATCCGGATCGCGGGCCTCCCATAGATGCTTGATGAAATCAAGACCGCATATCTAATTTTTTTCATTGCATCTGAATCACATTCAGATCAATGTCCAACATTTGAACCAAGATCCGATTACTTCTCTACTGAGAGGAGTCACTAAAATCCAGACCCGTTTCATCACTCCCTAGGAATGGAAGCGTCATGGTTATACAATCGTTTATGATCACATCACCCTCAGGTATTCCCAATACCTGTACATCCTGCATACTTGAAGACTCAGAATAAACCCGAAGTATTAGATCAACTTTACATTGTCTACTTCAGGATTTTTATCAGTAAGTTTTTCATTCGATCATTGGAAGTCGGTATCGATCATATACTTTCCAAAAGCATATATCATACCTAGGTATTGATCATATACTTTCCAAAAGTATATATCAAACCTACAAATTCAGTCAAGCTTCCAAAGCGAGACGACCGCACACGGAATTTGATTCTTCCCAATATCTCATGAGTGAGTCATGTCTTCCGGTTCAATAGTGAACCTGTATGATCCCTTTGAGAGATCGTATTACTCATATGCCTTTATATGCACACCAGCACGCCGGTGTATAGACCTTGGTTAGGTCATTAACCTATTGGTCTGCCAAATGTACATACTCATACATATAGTAACACATCTGTCTCCGATCAGAGGATGCATGCCTATATCATGACAGTATATGATATAGGACTTAGGTTATCTCGATCTCGTTAAGTCATCTCTTTGACCTAACTAATCTAACACTCCGAATCTCTATTCCTATGCAGAGGACCTGCATCAAGAGGTCGGTCAGATATCAACCTATGTGAGAAAGGATTGTCATCTCCTACTCAGGCTGGAGATCATCTCTTAACAATCATTTGACGGTGCTTGATGAGTCCTCAATCTAACCCTTCAGATATTCATCCAAGCACCAACCTCTATGATTTAATTATTGAATCAACATCTGTATGATTATTAAGATGGCCATGGTACATAACCCTAATTGTACTAAGGGACCTATTATGCAAATTAGTCATTCTTCATCTCAGATCAGGGAATGATATTTGCAATAACATTTATTGCATAATGGCTCGTCGCGGGCTCGCATGTCCAACAGTTAATGGCGTAGCTCTGGAGATCGAACTTCCATCTGCCGGATTCTACTTCTGCCTTGGAGAGTTGGAGAACCCAGCTTCTGGGCTGCGTAAGGCTTGGTCGGAGATAGTCAAAGAAAACATGGTGGCACCGCCAGTTGACGTGGCGGGAAGGCGAAGGACTAGCGGTGAGGAGATCGGTCCGAAACCCCCAGCTCAAGGACGGAAATCGTGGGCCATTATTGGCATGTCTTTATGACATTGGAAATGTAAATCGTCGGAGGCTGTTACGCTTCCCGAATTGGAAGGCATAGGGATGACGTATGGAAACTCGGACACGCCCCCAAGGAGTTCACATATTTGGAAGCGACCATTGCACTGCTTGGCAAAAGTATTCAGATCCTGGAGTAGGGGTCAATGCAAGTTACGGCAGAGAGGGATTCGAATCCGGAGGACCAAGCTCGGCTGCCGAGTCATCTTTCGGAGCAGCGGATACGAATCCGCCGTCAGCAACAAGCGGCTCCAGGTTCTCCTCATGTACGAGGTAGAGCATCAAAAGTCATTTCTTACTCGTGCAACCTGATCGACCTGGAGACTACGGGACCTCCAGATCAGGGACATATGAACAACCCGCTTGGTGGCATCACCGAGGCAAAAGTAAGAAACATATATGCGGAGATGCGGTGATATGGGTGGTAAGTACGAAGGGACCTTTCTTATTGGTAAGTCGAGGGAGCTGATATGGGTGGCCAATGCTGGAGATGCGGGAATTTCAGGGAGGCAGTCGGGGGGAGAATACTCATGAATGGTCAGTAGAGGACACATGTTTGGTGTGTGTTTTGAGAAGGGGGTGTCGTTGCGATCAAGTAGGAGACGCAGGGCGGAAAGTTTAGCTGTATGCATGTATCAAAACGGTCAGCGAATCTTCTGAAACCTTCCAAGGAGGATGAGTCACCTTAGGGGAGGACGAGTCGCTTCTGTCCTCTGGATTGAGCTTTTGCCGAGTGCTTGGGGGTAATGCAACCCCAATCACTAAAGGAGACAATCCTGTTTTCTAAATGAAGATACTATCTTGGAATGTGAGGGGCTTAGGCTGCCCCGAAAAGCGTCTAGATGTAGGAAGTCTCATTCGGGAAGCCAAATCTGACATCTTTTTACTGCAAGAAATGAAATTGTCAAGGAGAGTGGAGGTTATCGATCATGATTTGGATGTTGGACGAAGCTTTGCCTTCTCGGAGATAGAATCCCAGGGGGCAGTAGGTGGGTTGATCACGGGTTGGGAGAAGGATGTTTTTGAGTCGTTGGAGGAATGTGGGTCCGATTTTTTTTATTTCAGTTCGCCTCAGGGCTGATGGACTCACTTTTACGGTGACAGATGTCTATGGGCCTACTGTATCAGGGAGGGACTCTCTTGCGGATGACTTGGTGCATGCAAACACTGGCCAAATAGAGGGGACCTGGATTTTAGGGGGGGGGTCTCAACCTTACTTTGCTGCCAGAGGATCGCCCTCATATGGGTGTGGGGCAAGATGCCAGTTCCGGTGCCTTTCTGGAGATCACACACTGCTTGGCCTTTACAATTGTAGATGAGGCATGTTGTGTGTATACTTGGCGTAATGCGCGATCGAGGTCAAGACTAGACATATTTCTTCTTTTAGTTGAGGGGGTGGAAAGCTTTCCACTATCGCGAGCTTGGGTGCTTCCTCGAGCTCATTCTGACCATACGCACATCCTTTAGTCTTCGGGGGAGGAGAGAAGAAGCATGTTCTTTTTTCGCTTCGAGCGATCATGGTTGTTGGAGGATGATTCAAGGAGATGGTGGCAGACTTATGGAGAGAATGGAGACCAAAAGGTTCGACGGTTTGTCTCCTGGCTACAATACTTGCACTGCTCAAGTCCATGTTGCAGGATTTCGAGAGGGAGATAAGAATGAAAAAAGGGAGAAGAGAATTAGGGTACAGGAGGTGGTGGTATGGCTGAATGGTCTAGATGATCTGCAAGGTTTAGTCCAGGATGAGGCAATGGAGAGAACTGAGCTTTTGGAATTACTGTTGTTGGAGGACCGCAAGGAGGAGGAGTGGAGGAAGAAATCCAGGTAGAAATGGTTGAGAGAAAGGACGCCAACACTAGATTCTTTCACAATATGGCGTCTGGCAAAAGGAGGAGGAACCATATTCACGAAATTGAGGTGGGGGAGCAGAGGGTTTCGGGGAAGCTGCAGACTGGCAATGCATTGAGAGGGCATTTTGTGGAAGCATCGCGGAGGAGGCAAAGGGGAGAGTGGGGCTGGCTGGGGAGGGGGGTTAAGTCCCAGGCACCGGCTTAATTTGAGGGTCTAGTGGCACCGTCTTAGAGGAGGATGTTGAGATAATCCCTATTTTATGTATTTAGATAATTCCAATTTCTGTTTTTGCTTATCTTTTGTAATTCTTTTTTTTCTTTTGTATTTTATCCAATGGGTTTTTCTCCTATATAAGAGAACCCTTGGACCTTTTATAATTTTATCTCAGTTTATCCCTTTAACATGGTATCAGAGCCATTCCTCTCTCTATATCCAACCCCATCCGAATAGCCTCTGCGCGTGGACTCCCACGCCTCTCGCCTCGCGCGTGGACCCTGGGCACCCTCTCCCCGCCCGCGTGGTGGCCGACACCCCTGGCTAACTCGTTCCTTCGCCTCTGAGCACGAGGCCCCGCGCGATCTGTGCGCGCCTCATAGGCGATCTCTCCGCCTCCGCCTCTGCGCATGAACCCTGCGCGATTTGTGCGAAGTGTCTCTAGCGGAGAAGTACCTTGACGTATCCAGCGTGGCCCGTGAGGGTGCAGTGGATCTTGCAGTTGGTGAGGTTCAACACCGTTGCGGTTAGTCCCGATGGTTCGTTGTGCGCTAGCGGCGGCAAAGACGGGGTGACCTTGCTGTGGGATCTTGCGGAGGGCAAGAGGCTGTACTCGCTCGACGCTGGAGCGATCATCTACGCTCTCTGCTTTAGCCCTAACAAATACTGGTTGTGTGCCGCCACGCAGGACAACGTTAAGATCTGGGATGTCGAGAGCAAGTCCGTCGTTCAGGACCTCAAGCCCGAGGCCACAACCAACAAGAATCAGAAGTGCCTCTCCACGCCTGAGCGCTGACCTCCAGCGGTTTCGGGACGAGAAAGCACACGGGGAGGCCGAGTTCGACGATCCCTTCAACCAGGCGTCAGGTAGACGCCCATCTCGCACGCTATTCCCAATTAAGAGAAGGCGAGACCACTCTTCTTCCCCCGTTCACAAGTGGTCAATAACACGAAGCTTCTCTGTCCTGCTGGAGATATAGCCGCAAGGGCTACGATTATGACAGTAGACTCGCACCGCCTCGCCCAAAAGTGCGCGCACTAGTCCATCCAGACATTCAGAAGACTCTCGGATAGGTATGATCTGATTGATCAAGAAACGAGTAATAGCAAGGATGATTTTATGAATACATACAAACAATCGATCCTTCTTATGATGCTATAGACTCGATTATATCAATCTACCCCCAATTAAAGTCTGTTATTTGGCTATTTCTACCGTCATGTCAGACACTAAGGGTGACATTTTCTCGTCCGGAGCCTTTAAGGGTCCGGCCCCCATTGTTAAGATGGATGGGACCAATTATGAGTTATGGTCCATGCACTTTCTCACCCTCATGCAATGCAACAATAAAGAGCACATGTTAACAGACCCAGAGCCAACAGATAAGACTGGGGCAAATTCTTCCTGGAAACAAGATGATGCGTACGCGCGAGTATGGCTTTGTGGGACACTTACTACAGAAATAGAAAATGATATTCTAAATCAACCCACTGCCAAGGCAATGTGGGATACTTTGGCATCCACTTATGCACAAGCGAAAAATGAGGCCAAGATCCTTCAACTGCAATTTGATATCTACAACTTCAAACAAAATGGTCGCCCTCTGCATGTCTACTACTCTTCGTTGCATGGCATGTTTGAAAAACTTCATAGCTACATGCCTATTACAACTTCGGTTGAACAACAGAAGACATATAGGAACTCCACGATTGTTGGAATTTTTATGGCCGGACTTGATGCAAAATATGAGGCTGCACGTACCCATCTTCTTACTGGAGCAACCATTCCTCCTATAGAAGAGGCCTATAGTCGTCTCAGCCGACTCAACATCTCTTCGACAACTACATCTTCACACTCCTCCGCGATGGTCGCCTCTCGTGGTCGAGGTAGGGCGACCCAGTTCAGAGGACGCACACCTCGAGGAAGAGGTGGTTGACGCCGACGCGGTCCCTGCACCTATTGCCGCAAGCCTGGACATGCAGATGATACATGCTATCAGAAGCATGGCTATCCTGTTTCCGGTCGAGCAGCAGAGCAGATTGTGTCTCCTCAAGCCGATCCTCTTCTGGATGATATTGTCTCTCGCACTAGAGAGATCATGACTCCTAATACTGACACCATCACAGATACTGCCGCAACAACCATAGCCTCGTCGAGCTCCTCAGGTATCACCTATGCCTTTACTGGTAGTACGAACGCAGACATGACAGAATGGATTGTGGACTCTGGTGCGTCTCACCACTTACTGGACCGGTCTCTCCTTATTTGTGGCACCTTAGGTTTGGACATCTCCTTTGCAGAAGTTATGTTATGTTCTCCCTCAAATATCTACGAGATCCTCCTTTCATTGTGAAGCATGTCAACTTGGGAAGCATCACCGTTCATCGTTTCCATCCCGTCAGAGTCGGAGCAGCTCTCAGCTATTTGAGCTTCTTCATTTAGACATTTGGGGTCCTAGTCGTGTTCCTGATCTCGAAGGACACCGTTTTTATCTTGTAGCGGTTGATAATTTTTCTAGACTTTCCTGGGTCTTTTTATTGAAAAATAAGTCTGAGGCTGAATCCACTATCAAGTATTTTATTAAAGAAATAAAGAATATTTTTTCTGCCAATATCAAGTATATTCGTTCTGATAATGCCTTGGAATTTTGCACCTTACATCTTTCGGAATTCCTTAAATCCCATGGAATTATTCACCATACCTCATGTGTCTACACTTCTCAGCAGAACGGTGTTGCCGAGCGCAAACATTGTCACTTACTTGATGTAACCAGAACATTGTTAATACAGAGTCGTGCTCCTCATTCTTACTGGGGTGATGCTGTCCTTACTGCTTGTTATCTGGTAAACCAAATGCCTTCATCCGTGTTAGGAGAAAAGGTTCCTTACTCGATTGCGTTTCCCGAGAAGGATCTCTTCTCTCTTACACCTCGTGTATTTGGATCTGTTGCCTTTGTTCATGATGTCTCTCCAGGGCGTGACAAGCTCTCTCCTAGAGCTATCAAGTGTGTATTTGTCGGCTATTCTCGTACCCAAAAGGGGTATCGCTGCTTTAATCCACTAAGCCAGAAATATTTTGTTAGTGCTGACGTTACTTTCTTTGAGTCAGTCATGTATTTTTCTCCTACAGGTGACAAACTTAATCCATTTGACTCTGATAATGAGATTTACATGCCACCACCTCCTACGGTTGATTCTCCACCTTCACCTACTCCTCCTCCACCACCTCCACCACCACCTCCACCTCCGCTGGTTCAGTTCTTGCCTCGTGATATCCCTTGCAGATCTCGCCTTGTTCGCCCTGCTCACAAGCCTTGCCCATCATCCAACACACCCCAGGTATGTAATGAGCATATTATTTCTACTGACAATACTACTGAATTACCTGTACAACAGGAGTAGCATATATCCTCTCAAGGGGGAAATATACATGCCCATGACTTGGCAGATGATCTTGACATACCAATTACTCTGCGAAAACCGAAACGAGCATGCGCTACTTACCCTCTCGCAGCCCAGATTTCTTTGAATAGGCTGTCAGAGGATTTCAGGAGATTTACACTAGCATTATCAGCCGTGCAGATACCGCGAACGTATCAGGAGGCCCTCAAAGATAGTCAAGGGAGGCTGGCCATGGAAGAGGAGATGGAGCGCTACAGTCACGTGGTACGTGGAGTCTTGTTTCTGCTCCTATTGATGCATCAGTTGTGGGATGCAAATGGATGTTTACTATAAAACACCGTCTAGATGGGAGTGTGGATCGCTATAAGGCGAGACTTGTGACAAGAGGGTTTACCCAGACATATGGGGTAGACTATCATGATACTTTCTCCCCAGTTGCCAGACATTCTACTTTACGTATTCTCCTTGCAATTGTTGTCACACGAGATTGGCCTCTTTATCAGCTTGATGTGAAAAATGCATTCCTCTATGGTGACTTACACGAGGAGGTCTACATGCAGCAGCCACCTGGGTTCGCTGCTGAGGGGGAGTGTCATAAGGTGTGCATGTTACACAAGGCTATCTATAGCCTCAAGCAGGGTCCAAGAGCATGGTTCCAGAAGCTCTCGGACTTAATAGAGCAACGAGGGTTTGTAAGATCAACTGCAGATCACTCCTTGTTTATACAGAAGACCCAGAGAGGTATTACAGTCATTCTTGTTTATGTAGATGACATTATTATTACAGGGGATGATGAGCAGGGCATTCAGGATACCAAGGATTTTCTAGGTCAGCAGTTTGTGACCAAAGACCTTAGACATTTACGTTACTTTCTTGGAATAGAGTTTGTCAGGAATCAACGGGGTCTTGTAATGACCCAAAAAAAATATGTTATAGATCTTCTCTCAGAGACATGCATGGCAGATTGCAGACCTGCCACTACTCCGCTTGACCCAAGCATGAAGTTGTATGATGATAATGCCAAGGAAGTCGACAATAGAAGATATAGAGAACTGGTTGGCAAGCTATTATATGTAACTATTACTAGGCCCGACATAGCATTTGCAGTAAATAAAATGAGTCAATTTATGGAGCAACCCAGACAGGCACATATGGATGCAATCCATATGATTCTAAGATACTTGAAGACTTCACCTAGTACTGGACTTCTTTTCAGCAGAGGCACATCTCTATCAGTAACAGCATGCGCAGATGCAGATTATGCTGGATGTTCAAAAGATAGAAAGTCGACATCTGGATTTGCTGTATTCATAGGAAATTCTCTTGTTTCATGGAAAAGTAAGAAGCAGACGGCGGTTGCTAGATCAAGTGCTGAATCAGAATACAGGGCTATGGCACAGGCTAGTACAGAAATGATGTGGGTCATATCTGTTCTTAATGATCTAACTATAGAAGTACCTCTTCCCATCATCTCCAGTGTGATATTCAAGCTGCTCTCTTCATTGCAAATAACCCAGCCTTTCATGAAAGGACGAAATACATAGAGGTGGATTGCCACTATACTCGTGACATGATACAGAAGGGCTTTATCACTACTAACCATGTCGGCTCTGGAGACCAAACGGCAGATATACTTACAAAGGCTCTGGCTAGAGGACCTTATCAGAAATGTTGTTCCAAGCTGAGTCTTATTGATATCTACGCTCCAGCTTGAGGGGGAGTATTGAGATAATCCCTATTTTATGTATTTAGATAATTCCAATTTCTATTTTTGCTTATCTTTTGTAATTCTTTATTTATCTTTTGTATTTTATCCAATGGGTTTTTCTCCTATATAAGAGGACCCTTGGACCTTTCATAATTTTATCTCAGTTTATCCCTTTAACAGAGGAGGTGAAGAAGGTTGCTTGGGGACTGAATGCAGACGGGGCCTCGGGTCCGGATGGTTTTCCGATCTTCTTCTACTAAGAGTTTCGAGACTTGCTGAAAAATAACATATTAGAGGTTATTGTGGAGTTCATGGAAGGTAACAGGGGCTTGGACAAGATTAACATGGCATTGATATTCCTACTACCTAAGAAGGATATCCTGATGAGAGTGGAAGACTACATACCGATTGCACTGTCCAATGGAATCTATCTCATTATTGCCAAGGTGCTGACGAACATGCTAAATGTAGTCATGGATTCCATTGTTCTTCAGGGGCAATCTGCATTATACCAGGTCGTCAAATGGCCGATGGGCTAGTCATGGCTTCGAAGATTTATTTAGAATGGCGACGTAAGAATACAAAGGGAGTGATATAGAAGATTGATTTCGCAAAAGCGTATGATCGCGTAGACTGGAACTTCTTGTGGATGTCCCTACGAAGGAAAGGGTTCTCGGATTTTTGGATAAATTGGATGAAGAGATGCGTTATCATGTCGTCCTTTTCAGTCTTGGTGAACGGTAGACATGAGGGGGGGCTTTTTCCAACCGCAGCGGGGGGTGCGACAGGGGTGTCCCTTGGTGCCAATGCTATTCATTCTTGTTGCGGATGCCCTAGCGGGTTTTTTCAAGCTAGCAATTGAGGGTGGCTGGTGTGAGGGCTTTCGGCTTGGAGACATTTCGGTGTTGTTGGTACAGTACACAAATGACACAATTCTTTTTCTTGGCGGAACAGATGTGATGCACAATAGATCAACAGAGCTGTTGGGCATTTTTAGCTGCCTTTCCGGACTGGAGATAAATGTACAAAAATCGATGGTTATTACTTTCGGGTTTCCGGATGAGGAACGAGACAGTATTGGGGAGCAGCGTGGGTGCCCGTTGGGCATTCTACCGATCACTTATCTCGACCTTCCCTTGGTTGATGGTAGGCGATTGTGACGCGATTGTATAGAAGATGGAATCTAGGCTGGCTGGGTGGAAAGCAACTACTTTATCACAACGATTTAAATCTCGCAAAATTTCGGCGAAATATCGCCGAAATTTCAATTTCGATGGCTTGTGTATCTCAAAACCTATATGCATGTCGATTTCCCGGATTTCGGGCGAAATTTCGCGAGATATCGGGTCATTTGGTCATCTTGCCCAAAAAAGCGAATCTGCAATAAAAAATACCGACTTTTGGCCAGATATATTGAAATGTCTGTTGAAATTTGCCCATTTCGACCGACTTTGTGTTGCAAACTTCTCCAACCTTCCTCCAAGCTCATATTTCGCCCCTTGCTTCAAGGTAAGTCAAAATTGGTCAAATCTTCATCAATTTCTTCAATTTTTTTAGGGTCTAACTCTTAGGATGTTGATTTAGCTTCGTGTGGTGTTTTTTTTTTTGAGAAATTTCGAGTATCATGCTTTATTTGTGAAGACCAAAATTAGGGATTTTGTGTAAAAACACATAATAATGATGAGTTATGAATGTAATTAACTCGAATCTCGTGTATAACATGTAGTAAAACGTACTCCGATAACATTTTGTGAGATCTATGGAAGAGAAAATTGAGGCTTTTGTATTTTAATGTGGAATCATGATCAGTTCTTCAATGATAAACTCGGTCTCAAGTTATGGAAGTAGAAAACATGTTTCAGATTTTGTTTTTGTAAATGAAATTTAAAAATTGAGTAAATTCGAAAATCAAATCTTAGATTTATCCTTTTCTTACATTTTCTGTGTCTCTTAGGGAGTTTTTCTCGAAAATGGTCCCCTAATTGCTTGATCTAAGAATGTAATGTATATTTTAATCTTTAGTTGCATTGATCATTAATGTGTATGTTTTTATTACTCTACGTGAAATATATGTATTTTCACTTGTTGTAAGACTGTTACTCTGTTATTAAGTATTGACAATGATATGTTCGATATGGTGTGTGACATACTGTCGTAGTCATAGATGATAGGATGATTGATATGTATGCTATAAGCCTATAAGTGTATATCTATTGTTTCATTGTTTGAAGTACTCAGATTAACTCCATTGCAATATCTAACATATTGTACAATATGACTGATATAACCGATATGGCTGATATGACTGATATGTACAATATAAGGGATATAGATGAGCAATATGTGTGAAATAATTGTGTATTTATAAGCTATTTATTGTTCTAATAACTTGGAAGAATAATTTACAATAAAATTCAAAAAATGGCCTTTTGAGCCATTTCCGACATTTCCATGAAAATGTCAAAATTTCCCAAAATATCGACGAAATTTCGATATTGAGAGTGACCGAAATGAAATTGAAATCAAGATTTCGAACCTTGGTTTATCAAAGGGAGGGAAACTTGTTTTATCGAAGCATGCGTTGTCGGCAATCCCATTATTCCTTTTCTCTATCGGACTGATGCCTGCAGGGGTTAGAAAGAAGATTGAAAGGTTGATGAGAAGATTTTTCTGGTCAGATGGGAAGCAGCAAAGGACATGTCTGCATTTGGTTGGATGGAGGGAGCTCACAAGGGCTCGAGATCAGGGAGGTTTAGGGGTGCGAGACGTGGACTGCATGAACAAAATCTTGTTGGCCAAGTGGGTAATTCGTATATGGGGTCATTCTGACGGCATGGTCACTAGATTGCTTCGGGTGATTTATGGTGTAAAAGGAAGGCCTGGTGGCAGGGGCTTGTCGTTTTGAATCACCTTTATGGCAGGGGGTGAGTGAGGTTTTTCTGTTGATGACTCCCAAGTTGAAGCCTAAGATGGGAGATGGTCGTAGCTTCAAATTCTGGAGGGATAACTGGATCGGGGATGGATCCGTGGAGATGAGATTTTCGAGACTTTATGCATTGGCGACATCAAAAGAAATCATTTTGAGCTCTGCAACTCAATCAGGGGCATGGATGCCAGAGTTTGTTGGGGTCGTCTCGGCTAGATGGAGAGAAGAGCTTGATACCTTACAATCGAAAACACCATCTTCGGATATTTTCACCTCGTCCATGGATCATTATGAATGGGCACGAAATTTTCGGTCAAACAGATGATACGTGGAACTCAGAAACGTTCAGAAGGTCAAGATCGGGAACTTTATCTGGATGTCAAGATTAGTTGGGCAAGCAAGATTTCGATCAGGATAAAGGTCTTCTTATGGTTGCCTACAAAACGAAAGACTCTGTGACAAAGTTAGAAGAGCGAGGATCTTTGGGCTACAAGACATAATGTGCGATAAGTGTGGGGAACACACAGAGAATTCAGAGCATCTCTTCTTCACTTACGCTGCTGCGGTACAAGTTTGGAGGGAGCTAGAGATTCCATGGGTGAAGGTGGACGGTTCGACAATCTTCTGGGAGTCAGTAAGGAAGGTGGGAAGCAACTCCTTGGATGACATCACTAAGCCGTATGCAACGCTCTAGGCAATTTGGTTAGCAAGAAATGATCTTATTTTAAAAATCATAGGTTTTATTCAGAAAATATCATGTCTCACTGTAAGGCTCTAATGAGCTTTTGGGAGTCCATGTAATACAATTTGTACTTTCCTTTTTTCTGATTTAATATAATGCTCTAGCGGTGACTCCCATCTCGGGAGCTCACCCTCTTTTTTTAATAAAAAAAGGGCAAAAAGAAGTAGCTAAGAAAGCATTTAGTGAAGCGTAGACATAAAACATGAATCATCTACATATGAATCTTGAGTTAAAGGAAGGTGAAAACATTGCTCTACTAGCTGACTTAATGCCATAGACCGAGGAATGAAGGATTTCATCCAAGTTAGGTGCATCGAGGATGTATGTTAGAATGCATAGGGGGTTAGTGAAGATATAAAGACATGGCTGTAGAAAACGAGAATGTGAAAGCGCAATCAGATATAAGAAATATGAATAATGTTAGAAAATAAGAACACCGTGATTTTACGTTGAACCCTACTCCATAAGGTGCGGGATGAAACCACGGGAGAATTGCCTCAAAAGATTGACGTTTATAATAATCTCTCCCCATCACAACTGTTACAATGGGTGTGAGGCTTCTTATATAACACCACCAAAATGATTGAGCCTCACTGACAGACAATGTGGGACTAACATAGGTGTACGTGGTAATTGCACCATGGAGGGATCCAATTACCCACCTATGGACGTATACTCTAACACTCCCCCTTAAGCTGGAGCGTTCGATGCTCAGCTTGGACAAATAGAAAGAAATCACTCTCTCACGCAATACAAGATACTACATATGATATTAACTCCATGCATATTCTATTATCTGCTTGCTGAGGATGTTGTTTCTCCTACCGTGTTGGTGAGGAGGAACAAAAAGGGCTGGAGTATGAACCAAGTCTCCTCATCAGAGAATGTGTGCTCTAAACTATGTTTGTCAGAGTCAACAGACTTGAACTAAGTCTCCTCATTAGAGAACTCTGCCAGCGACATGTCTTCTTCACTGAAGACTGCTCCATCTCTCTGAAGGGTCAAACAACGAACATCGTGGGAATATCCATAGTAGGTGTCTGAATATGGGTCTCTCGTTGGGACCTCGAGGTGAGTTCTCTTCATAAGAATCTTGGATGGATCTTGTACTGCAGTTCACGATTACTAAACAATGGAGTCTAACGTTGGGTCTATCTCTGGAGAACTCAATGAAATTGGGTCACTCTAACATGGAGTGTCCGACGTCACTCGAAAATGGAGCGCTTCAAACTAGTAGGGTATGGAATCTGGTTTCTCTAATCAATACTGCCAATTTCTCCCAAATTTGTCGGAAGATGACTCTAACAAAGTCGGGAGAAGAACTAAAGCAAGGAAACAAAAAAATGATCTTTTTTAATAACCTATTCCTTTTTTGAAGCTTTCTTCTCTATTTTTCGTATTGCTTCTTTTTTTATGGTTGCATTTTTCGAATAAAATTTCCTTGTAGGCAACTCTTTTTTTAGTCTTGGCTTTTTTCTTTTTTCGAATATAGATCAATGCCCCCCTTTTTTCTCTAACTTTGGCCCAGCTTTTGGTCCATAAACTCATGCTACTTGTTTTTTTCAAACGCAGCGGATGTGGCCCAAATTCGGTCCAAATAGATCACCCCTTTTTTGAATATAACTCACATAGGCTCAACCCCTTCTACTCTCCCCTTTTTTTCTTTCAAATTTGCAGACTGGGCCCAAACTCCAATGGAAACCACCACTTATGCAGGGTTCCCATTGTGAACCCCCTCTTCAGGAAGAACGCTACCCCATTGGGGATTTCCCCCTAGATCAGCATCACCACCTCAGATGGTTTGGGCGGAAACATGACACAACTTCTGCAGAGGAAGGTGTCCAAAATGAATGTGCCACAGATCTAGAGAGACTGGTCCAGTAGGTAAAGTTGAAATACCAACATGAGGATGTTGGATCAGTCTGTAGTGCCCCTGCTACGCATAACCACATCCAATCCCCCTACTCATTAGTATGTCCTGAAACTCAAGAGATGAAGGGTCAAAGATGGCACGATAATGAAATCCTTAGTGATCTGACTAATGGAAAGTAAATTCATATAAAAGTTATGAGCATATAAAATATTCTGAAGGTGCATTGACGACGTCAAATGCACCTCCTCATGTCATGTAATGGGTAAGTGGTCTCCATTAGCAATGACAACCCATCTACCTAGAGGTATGGTCATGTAGGACCTCAGTTGCGTTGTGCCTCCACACAGATGGTGGGAAGCACCAAAGCCCATAATCCACTGTCATATCTGCACCACTACTGCCAGTAAAAGTGTAAGCGATACCTGAGGAGCTAGAAGAGGCTTTGGCTGTGTCTGCGGTATCTGTAGTGGTGGTGCCTGCAGCATGAGTCATGATCTCTCCAATACGAGAGACAATATCATCTAGGCGAGGATTGGTATGGGAAGCTAGAGTCTCTGAAAGCTCAATATGTTCTGCCACGCGACCAGAAGCAGGATATCCATGCTTCTAGTAGCATGTATTCTCTGCACGCCCTAATTAACGAAAGTAGGTGAAAGGTCCACGCTGACGTCCACCACCTCTGCCATGAGGGGTGTGTCCTCTAGACTGGGTCGTCCCTCCTCGACCACGAGAAGCGGCCATCACTAAAGAGGACGGAGGAGTGGTCGTAAAAGGCATGATAACCCGGCTGAAATGGCTATAGGCCTCCCCCATGGGAGGTATGGTAGCTCCGGTGAGAAGCTGTGTACGCGCAACATCATACTCTATATCAAGTCCGATCATGAAGATTCCAATCATCGTGGAGTTCCTATATGCCTTATGTTGCTCAATAGATGTCGTAATATGCATGTAGCTATGAAACTTCTCGAACATGCCATGGTCAGAAGAGTAGTACATGTGCAAAGGATGGCAATTCTCGTTGGCCTTGTAGATATTGAACTGTAGCTGAAGAATTTTGGCCCCATTCTTCGCTTGAGCATAGGTGGATGCCAAAATATGCTACATAGCCTTGGCGGTGGGCTTATTCAGAATATCAATGGCTATCTTCGTGGTAAGGGTCCTACAAAGCCAATCACACGACGCGTCATCTTGCTTCCAAGAAGCATTGACCCCAGTCTTATCCGTTGCTCTGTATCTGTCAGGATGTGCTCCTTGTCGCACTGCATGAAGTTGAGAAACTGCATGGACCGCAACTCATAGTTGGTCGCATCCATCTTTGCGATGGGAGTCGGACCTTGAAGGCACCAGATGAAGAAAATATATCTCTATTCTTCTTTGACATGATGATAAAATGATCAAACAATGGAACTCAACTAGGGAGTAGATCGTTATGAATGAGTCTACATGATCATACAGAGGATTGGTTGTACGTGTAGACTCATGTAACCATCCTCGTCAATCTTCGCTACACACTAGGACCGGAAAACACAATCTAAAGACCTGAAATCACGTTTTCCGGTCAAAATAAGATCGTTTCAGACTGTAGTTCGAACCACATAGTTGCACAGAGAGGCACAAGGATGCGCACGGGAGGGTCCGACAACAACCTGGGAGGGGCTGACGACAGTCTAGGAGGGGTCGACGGTGGCTTGGGGGGGTGGGGGTAACAACCTGGGAGGATCCGACAGTGTACGGGACAGGGCGGTGAGGGAAGAGGGGGCACTCACAACGGCCAGGGAGGGGTTGGTGGAGGCCAATGGCGATGCCAGAAGAGAAGGGGGGTAGGGTTAGGGCTTGGGTCATATATAGGAACTCCGATCTAGGATCGTCACTTTGATACCATGTAGAAAGGAAAGAACTTGTTGTATTATTGAGAGGCCTAGGGTTCTCTTATATATGAGAGAAACCTGTTGGGCAAATTACAAGATGAAGACAAAGGAAATAGATAATATGAGAACAATGAGAAAGATAACTAATATCTCAACAATTTTCATTGGGGAAGCGAATAAAGAGACCACTTTGGGAAATTTAGTTAGTAGTGAAAGACACATGAATCATGCAAGCTATAGACAGATACAATGGAAGGAAGTAGAGGAGGATTTGAAGGATATGAAACCTGGGAAGGTATAGGACCCGATGACATTCCTATAGAAGTATGGAGAGTTCTAGGTGAACGTGGTTTGACTTGGCTCATAAATTTATTCAATGTTATTTGGCGAAGCAAGAAAGTGCCTGAGGAATGGATGAGAAACATCGCGATGCCTCTTTATATGAATAAATGAGACATTCAAAATTGTTCGAAGTATAAAGGTATTAAACTGATGAGTCACGATATGAATATTTGGGAACATGTGATCGAAAAAAAGTTGAGGCAAGTTTCCAAAGAGGAGAACAATGGATATTTATAGCCAATTCGGATTCATGGTAGGTCGCTTAAGTATTAAAACTATCCACTTGCCGAGGAGACCAATGGATATTTATAGAGCTAAAAGGACTAACCTCCATATGATTTTTATTGATTTGGAGAAGGCTTATAATTTGGTCCCACAAGAGATGTCGTGGAGGTTTTCTGAGGTGGGTCCCCTCTCAGGATGCCACCATCCATTTTTTTTCAAAAAAAGAGATGTTGTGGAGAGTTTTGGAGAAGAGATTAGTAGATATCCTATATTTAACCTTTTAAAGGATATGTATGATGTGCTTCATCTTATGTAAAGATGTGGTCCGGGAAGACTAATTATTTTAACATCAGTATCGGTCTGCACCAAGGTTCAGCTTTGAGTTCATTCCTTTTTACTTTGATTATGGACGAGTTGACCAGTCACATTCAAGATGAGATACCTTAGTGTATGTTGTTCATCATTGATATTGTATTGATTAATGAGACCGAAGATGGAATAATTGTGAAAGTTGAGTTTTGGAGACATGCCCTAAAGACTAAATGATTTCGTATAAGTAGGACTAAGACTGAATATATGAAGTGCACGTTTGATGGAAGCAGTGGTAAAGGAATTGAGGCGAAGATTGGGGACAATAACATTCAAAAGAAAGATTCTTTTAGATACTTGGGGTCTATTTTGATGGAGATGTTACTCATAGAATAAATACATGTTCGCTAAGGTGAAAAGGAGCCTCTATTGTTCTATGTGATAAGGAAATTCCTTTGAAAATCAAAAGAATGTATTACAAAGCAGCTGCAGGATATGTTATGCTCTATGGATCAGAATGTTGGCCTGTAAACCGTAGACATGTTCAGAGAATGATGATAACAGAAATGAAAATATTAAGGTGGATGTGTGGTCATACACGAAAAGATCAGATTCAGAATGATTGATCAGGCAGAAAGTCTTTATAACTTTGATAGATCATAGATGATAAGATGAGAGAAAACTGCTTGAGATGGTCTGACCATTTGCGAGGGAGGTCGGCTGATGCACCGGTTAGAAGATGTGAGATTTGGGATGTAGAGCCGACTAACAGAGGGCAGGGAAGTCCCAAGAAATGTTAGAATGAAACTATCCAAAGGGATCTTAAATTCTTAGTTATTTGGATCTAAGCCCAAGAATGACCCAAGATAGATCTGAATGGAGGCAAAGAATCTATGTAGCCCACCCACTTAATGTTGCAAAGTCTTTGTTGTTGTTTTTTATTTTTATATTACATAGCATGTTATGCATAAACAAATTGTTAAGCTATAACATAAATCAAACAAACAAACAATTGAGCATAATAACATATAATTTTTAAAGATCATCAATTATATTCATATTTTTGAATGAAGGAGTATGAATTAAAATGGATTGGAAACAAATCTTTTCTAACTGAACTAAAAAAATCTAAACCGATTAGAGTATGTCATGAGCCTATGATTTTGGATCATTGTATTACTATTGTTGCCAATGCCGATTGGAGTATACTCTAGACATGTGATTCTAACTTGATTAGATTATAGTTGTTTCATCTCCATAGCCAAAAGGGGTGAAGCCACCTTCTCAAAACGGGTGATATCGAGTAATATACCTGGTAGGTTTGCGTGGGCAATGTCCCTGACACGAAACAAAGTATATAAATCATAATGTGTTTTTAATACTGAGTAAGTAAGAAAGCAACAGCTTGAACAAATCGACCACTAAAAGTAAAAAATGGGTGATATTGAGTAATATAGGCCAATATCAATCGTATTGGTCCATATTGGTTGATATCAGGGAAAAATTATTCTGAAAGCTCCAAATTTCGACCCATAGATATTGATATGTCGATATCTCGTCGATATCTCGTTGTTATCTTCGAAATCAGTATACATTGGAATATCGACACTCCCAAGCTATCGATATCGATATATCACGATATTTGGTACCATGTATATAACAACATATTATTATATATTATAACAACAATTATGATATTTGGTACCATGTACATAACAAATTTGCAATGGTTCTCGCATGATGGACACACGCGGGTAAAGAAGTTAGTCCAAAAGAGGTTGCAACAAAAGTTGCAGATAGGTAGTTGGAATATTGGCACTTGGCTGGCTAATCGACGGAGATAGTCGATAAGGGAGATTCTGATATTATGTCTGCAAGAGACAAAATGGGTTGGAGAGAAAGCAAGGGAGATCAAGAAGACATGCTTTAATATATGGTATCCAGGTAAAGATAAGGCAGAAATGGTGTTAGAGTGGTTGTTCATAAGGATTTGAAGGATTATGTGGCTGGTGTGCAAAGATTCGAGGATCAGATTATATTACTAAAAGTGATGCTTAAAGAAAAAATCTGAATATCATCTCAGTTTATGAACCACAAATTGATTTATATGAAAGGAGTAAACAAGCTTTTTAGGAGGATTTAGATGAGATTATGCAGGGAATCCCACAAAGAGAAATGATTTGCCTAAGTGGAGATCTTAATGGAGACATGGGAAATGATGCTTCAAGGTATGCTGGTGTTCATGGAGGACATGGCTTCGAGGATAGAAATGAAGAGGGAAAGTCATTCTAGATTTTGTGACGGCTTATGATCTTTTCATAACAAACACTCTCTTCAAGAAGTTGGAAGGGCATTTAATTACTTGTAAGAGTGACTCGATTAGAGCATTGCTAGATTACTTTGCATTGAGGAGAAGAGATCAGTTATGTTGCAAACTGCAAGGTAATCCCAGGAGAGAGTCTGACCACTCAACATCGCTTGTTAGTCATGGATGTTGAAATAAAGAGCTGGTAAAGAAAAGGAGGGTTTCCAAGATCACTAGAACTAGATAGTGGAATCTTTAATCGAAGCAATCAAACTTCAGGGAGAAGGTTTTAGAAGACTTAACTTGGGATTGTAACGGAAGTGCAAACGAGATGTGGGAGGCAGTAGCATCTTGTATCTGAAGGATAGTCAAAGAGATGCTAGGCGAGTCAAAGGGAGGAGCTCTAGGTCAAAATGAGGCTTGGTGGTGGAGTGGAGGGGCGCAAGAGAATCTCAAAATTAAAAGAGCATGCTTTAAAGCTATGTCTGAGGATAGAACAAATGAAACTATCGCAACCTACAAAATAACGAAGAAGGAAGCAAAGAAAGCCGTAAGCGAAGTTAAGTCGAAGCTTGTAAAATTTTGTACAAAAATCTCGACTCTAAGGAGGGTCAGAAGGATATATTCAAGTTGGCTAAAGCAAGAGAAAGAAAGACCAAAGATCTTTCTCAAGTAAGATGTATTAAGGATGAGGAAGGTCACATGCTTCTTACTCAGAAGGATATAGAGACTATATGGAAGCAGTAATTACATAAACTTTTCATTGGGGAAAGAAATCGAGAGATCCCTTTGGGAGATCTAACTAGTAGTGAAAGTTACTTGAATTGTTCAAGCTGTAGACGAATACAAATGAAGGAACTAGAGGATGCTTTGAAGGTTATGAGATCTGGGAAAGGTGTAGGACCTGCTGACATTCCTATAGAAGTTTGGAGAGTTTTAGATGATCGTAGTTTGATTAGGCTTACGAATTTATTCAATGTTATTTTGCGAAGCAAGAAAATGCATGTAGATTGGAGGAGAGGCATCGTGGTACCTCCTTATAAGAACAAAGAAGACATTCAAAATTGTCCAAATTACAGAGGTATCAAGCTAATGAGTAACACTATGAAAATTCAGGAACGTGTGAATCGCGTGATTGAAAGAAGGTTGAGACAAGTTTCCAAAGTAAAAGAAAATCAATTTGGATTCATGCCAAGTCGCTCAACTATTAAAGCCATCCACTTGCTGAGAACAATAGAGGTTTATATAGCTAAAAGGAAGAACCTTCATATGTTTTTTTATTTGGAGAAGGTTTATGATTCTGTCCCACGAGAGATGTTGTGGAGAGTTTCGGAGAAGAGACAAGTACCTAACCTCATAAAAGATATGTATGGTAGGGCTTCATCATGTGTAAGGATCCAGCCTGGGAAGACTGACTATTTTGAAATCAACATTGGTTTGCATCAAGGTTCAACTTTGAGGGCATTCATTTTTACTTTGGTTATAGATGAGTTGACAAATCACATTCATGATGAGATATCTTGGTGTATGTTATTTGTTGATTATATTGTGTTTATTGATGCGACCAGAGATGGAGTAAATGAGAAACTTATTTTTGGAGACATGCATCGGAGAGTAAAATTTCGTATAAGTAGGGCTAAGACTGAATATATGGAGTGTACTTTTGATGGAAGCAATAGTGAGGGAATCGAGGTGAAGATTGGTGACGATAACATTCAGAGGAGAGATTCTTTTAGATACTTGAGATTTATTTTGCAACATGATGGGGAAATTGATGGAGATGTTACAAATAGAATAAATGTAGGTTGACTGAAGTGGAGAGCCTCTATTGTTCTCTGTGATGAGAAAAATATTTTGAAAAGAATAGGAAAGTTTTGCAGACTAGTTGTAAGACCTGCTATGCTCTATCGATCTGAATGTTGGCCTACGAACCATAGACATGTGTAGAGAATGACAGTAGTAAAAATGAAAATGCTAATGTGGGAAAAGGCTTTTGTTGTTGTTATTGTTGTTGTGATATGTATGTCACAATATCAAACCATTCACATATACATTTTGTTGTTGTGAACTGATATATTTTCATACGATCAAAGCTTTCGAATATACTCTCGTGTATTGTAGAGAGATATATTGTTGTATGTGTCAAATCATACAAATAAACCATTTCTTCCAAAGAAAATATTTATATGGCATCTTACCAATCTGTTAGACAAAATTAAATCGAAGAGGGTAGCGCTCAATAGCAATCTCGTCTCTTGTGTAATTTGGAAGAAGAAAATGTTTACTGCTTTTTATTGTAGCTTCATTATTACATCTGCAATTTTAATACAGATGACAAAAAATCATGCATAGTACAGTTCCAAATGGAGTACTAACCTTTTTTAAATTATGCGACATAAAAGTTTCATTACTTTTTCATTACATATACTTTAACAAACACGATTAATTATCTACACTCTTCGTTATATATAGAACAAAAAATTTATCACTAATTTCCAACATTATACAAAATTAGACAATGTAAATTATTTATTTTACAAAAGAAAGCTTTCATACCTAGACTTGTTCGTTATGGATATTTATCATAATCTTCAACCAAGGTTTAGAAAGTCGGTATGCGGTTCATTCGGTTAGGAAGTCTGAAAGGAGTAAATGGGCAGGCAGAAGTATAGGTAGAAATATATGCGGATTATGTGATTTCTATTATTTTAATTAAAAAATAATAATAAATGCAAACATTGGATATTTATGTTTCAAAAAATATAACATGGAAGAAATATGAAGTGGAGACTTTTTGAAGCAAATTCCTTAGTAATACTCATGGACTACATAGGTCCCTGAATAGTGCAAAATGTTTTTTACTTGACTACTACAACTATATTGTATTTCCCAAATGCGACATTCATATCTGTAAACATATATTAGTTTTCTTTGTATTTCTCTGTTATTTTTCTTTTCTGTCGTATGCTTTATGTAATTTACCCATAGGCTACTCTCCTATATAAGAGAGCCTAGGGATGATGGAATAAACATCGCTTCTATTTTTCCCAGCATGGTATCAGAGCGACGGTCCTAGACTGGAGTTCTTGAAACCCTAACCCTAGCCCTAAACCCCAACCGCGAGCCTCTCTCTCCACCGCCGGCGTCTTCTCCGCGCCTCCGCGCGAGCACCTCCCGTGCGTTGCGCGCTCCAGCGCCCTCGCGCTCGCGCATGTGTCTGCGCGCCCCTTAGCGCCATCTAGCGCGCTTCAATGCGCCCTTGTGCGCTCTTCAGCGTGCATCTTTGTGTCCTCCAGCGTGCATCTCAGCGCCCTATGCGCGCCTCATCTCATGTGCGTGCGCTCCTGAAAGCGCATGTGCGTGCGCCCTTGAATCAGCCCTACACGTCTCTAGAGCGCACACCGTCAACAAAATGGGTTTGGTTGCTTGAAGTCTACACATGCAACTAAACCCGTCTATGTCCGTGTAGACGAAGCTTATCGTCAGTCAATCGCTCCAGTCTTCGATTTCCAGTATGTCAGAAAGCAAGGCGGATATTCCATCTATTGGCGCCTTTCGTGGTCCAGCGCCTATCGTTAAGATGGACGGTACGAACTATGAACTGTGGGCGATGCAGTCCGTGAGTATGATGAAGTCAACTGGTAAGAAGCACATCCTTACCGAAGAAGAGCCTGTTGGGAAGACTGGAGCCAATGCCTCATGGGAGGCCGATGATGCATACGCCAAAGTCTGGTTATCTGGAACTTTGGCAATCGAGATTGCCAATGATATTCTTCATCAGCCCACAGCAAAAGACATGTGGGATATTCTGGCGGCCACATACTCTCAAGCTAAGAATGAGACAAAGATTCTGCAGCTTCAGCATGATATATTCACTATAAAGCAGAATGGTCGCCCTCTACATTCACTCTACACATCCTTGCGAGGGATGTTCGAGAAGCTATACAGCTTCATGCCCCTGACAGCTACGCCAGAGCAACATAAGACCTAGCGGAATGCGACTATGGTGGGCGTTTTCTTTGCTGCACTTGATCCAGAGTATGAGGCGGCACGATCCCAGATCTTGGCCGATTCTACTATTCCTCCCATGGAGGAAGCCTTTCACAGACTGAGTCGCATCACCGTCCCTTCTACGGCCACGAATCAGGATGCTTCAGCCATGGCCGCCAACAGGGGCCGTGGATTTCATCATCAAAGCTGTGGACGTGGACCTCGTGGCAGAGGAGGCCGCACTCAGCCAACATGTACCTACTGCCATCGCGTTAGACACAATGAAGACACATGCTACTCTAAGCATGGATTTCCTGCATCTGCACGAGTCGCTGAGCAGATAGAGCCTCCATCTGCTGCCACTTTGGATCAGCGGTTCGATGATCTAGTTGCCCGTCTAAGGGGCATTATTCCTCCACCTGGCCCAGCACCTACCACTGAGAGTCAATCTGATGCTGATGCATCTGCCTCTGCGTCTACCAGGGCATCAGGTAGCATACTTGCATTTACCAGTAGTAGATCAGATACTTTACCTTGGATTATGGACTCGGGAGCTACACATCATCTTTGTGGCGATCAGAGTTTACTTACTAGATATTCTCAGATTCCTCCAAGCCGAACAATAGTCATTGCCAATGGTACACATTCCCCAATTACTGGACAGGGGGAGATTAGATTGACATCTTCTATGCAGCTCAAGAATGTGTTACATGCGCCTGATTTTTCAATGAATTTATTATCAATCAGTCAGATTACAAAGGATTTACAATGTCGGGCAATTTTTGATCCATCTTCTCTTATTTTTCAGGACATCCTTACGGGCAACGTGATTGGTCGTGGCTATGAGCAAGGAGGCCTCTATCGCCTTAATCAAACTCCTTTTGCTGGAACCTCATCCCTACCTACTGGACCCGTACCTCCTCTGCTGTGGCATCTGCGCTTTGGACATCTACCGCTTCAGAAGTTGCGTCGTGTGTTACCCCATGGTCTGCCTCACATATCCATCCAATGTGAGGCTTGTCAGTTGGGAAAGCATCACCGGTCTACCTTTCCCAGTCGTCCGAGTCGGAGTAGTACCTCCAAGTTTGAGTTATTTCATATTGATATCTGGGGTCCGAGTCGTGTATGATCATCAGGGACACAGATTTTATATAGTTATTGTGGATGACTTCTCTCGTGTGTCATGGGTATTTTTGTTGAAAAATAAATCTGAAGCAGGGAATATTATTATCCATCTTCTTAGTGAGATTCGTAATGTTTTCTCCACATCTGTTAAAATTGTGAGAAGTGATAATGCCCTGGAAGTGTGTACTCATGTCCTAGCCAATTACTACTCATCCCAAGGGATTATCCATCAGACATCCTGTGCTTATACCTCTCAACAAAATGGGATCGTTGAAAGGAAACATCGCCACTTACTAGATGTCACCAGGTCACTTCTTATACAGAGTCATGCTCCTTATTCTTACTGGGGTGACGCGGTTCTCACAGCATGCTACCTAATAAATCGTATGCCGTCCTCTGTCTTAGGTGAACAGATTCCTTTCTCCCTTATCTTTCCTGGTAAGGATTTGTTTTCTCTTACTCCTCGTGTGTTTGGTTCGGTTGCCTTTGTCCATCAGTTGTCTCCAGGTACTGACAAGCTCTCTCCTAGGGCTGTCAAGTGTGTGTTTGTTGGGTACTCCAGAACTCAAAAGGGGTACAAGTGTTTTGATCCATTGCGCAGGCGGTATATTGTTAGTGCAGATGTTACATTTTTTGAATCCGTAATGTATTTTTCATCCTCAGGTGATCAACAACTACCTCCACCTACTACCGATGCCATCCTTGTGCCACCACCACCACCAGTACCACCACCACCACCACCACCACCACCATCACCACCAGCTCCTTTACCTCCTATTCCTGTTTCACCACTACCTTTTCATTATACCCGCATGCCTACTCCCGCTCATGGTCAAGACTCATCACCTAGCTCGCCTAAGGTATGTTCTGAAGATATTACTCGTGATGGATCTAATGATGTTTCTGAGCAGGATGTGTTGCAGAGGGAAGATGAGGACACGACTGATTTAGATGTTCTTACTGCTTTACGCAAATCGAAGAGAAGCTGTGCTACGTATCCTTTGGCAACTTCTGTGTCATTTGAACAACTGTCTGGGGACTTCAAGAACTTTGTGGTGGCCTTGTCAGCTGTAGATATTCCACGGAATTACCAAGACGCTCTGAAGGACAGTAGATGGCGTCTAGCAATGGAGGAAGAAATGACAGCTCTTCAATCTAGAGGAACTTGGAGTCTAGTTCCTATACCTGCAGATGTGTCCCCAGTGAGCTGCAAGTGGGTATTTACAGTCAAGCAGAATGCGGATGGCAGTATTGACAGATACAAGGCTCGCCTTGTTGCTCGTGGCTTTACACAGACATACGGGGTGGACTATCTTGATACATTCTCGCCAGTAGCCCGTCATTCTACCCTACGGATCTTGCTGTCCATTGCTGTTACTCGTGAGTGGCCGCTATATCAATTGGATGTGAAGAATGCGTTCCTATATGGTGACTTACAGGAGGAAGTCTACATGCAACAGCCACCTGGTTTTGCTGTTGAGGGGGAGTGTTCCAAGGTGTGCAGACTTCATAAGGCTATCTATGGCCTTAAGCAGAGCCCCAGAGCATGGTTTCAGAAGCTCTCAGACCTCTTTGAAAAATAGGGATACAAACGTTCTAATGCTGATCATTCCCTGTTTGTACAGAAGACTTCCAGAGGTATTATTGTAATCATGGTTTATGTAGATGACATCTTGATTACAGGAGATGATGCACAAGGGATAAAGATGGCGAAAGAAAAGCTAGGCAGCGAATTTGTTACTAAGGATCTTGGAGTCCTTAGATATTTTCTGGGGCTGGAATTTGCCAGAAATCTGTATGGGCTAGTAATGTCGCAGAGAAAATATGTTACGGGTCTGTTGAGTGAGACATGAATGCTTGGGTGCCGCCCTGCTACAACACCAATGGACCCTAGCATGAAGCTATATGATGATGATACAGAGGAGGTGGACAGGAGAAGATACAGAGAACTGGTGGGCAAACTCCTATACGTCATTATTACCAGGCCCGACATAGCCTTTGTTGTGAATCGAGTGAGCCAGTTTGTGGAACAACCACGTCAGGTTCACATGGATGCAATACAGATGATACTCATGTACCTCAAGTCATCACCAGGCGCAGGTCTACTGTTCAAGAAAGGCAAGGTGATCTCCATCTCTGCCCGTGCAGATGCAGATTATGCAGGGTGTCCCAAGGACAGGAAGTCCACCTCTGGGTTTGCGGTTTACATTGGAGATTCTCTAATCTCATGGAAGAGCAAGAAACAAACGGTGGTAGCCAGGTCTAGTGCTGAATCTGAATATAGGGCTATGGCTCAGGTTAGCACAGAAATGATGTGGGTAAAGGCTGTGCTTACAGATCTATGTATAGAAGTCTCACTTCCTATGACCTTAGATCGTGACAATCAGGCAACCTTGTTCATTGCAAACAATCCAGCATTCCATGAGCGAACCAAGCACATTGAGGTTGACTGTCACTTCATACGTGACATGATTCAGAAGGGATTCATTGCTACATCCCATGTTAGTTCAGAGAATCAAACTGCAGATATATTCACTAAGGCATTACTACGAGGCACATTTCAGAAGTGTGCGTCCAACCTGAGCATGATTGACATCTATGCTCCATCTTGAGGGGGAGTGTAAACATATATTAGTTTTCTTTGTATTTCTCTGTTATTTTTCTTTTCTGCCGTATGATTTATGTAATTTACCCATAGGCTACACTCCTATATAAGAGAGCCTAGGGCTGATGGAACAAATATCGCTTCTATTTTTCCCAACAATATCGCATTCAAAAAATGAAATATCTGCAATTTCGACTTCAAAAAAATAAAAAACCCATTGTCGCATGTCCAAAATGCAACACGCATTTTAAAAAATTTAAAAAAGGATGTCGCATTTGGAACATGTGACATCCATTTTAAAAAATAAAAAAGTGGATGTTGCATGTTCCAACTGCGGCATCCACTTTAAAAATCATTTTTAAGTCCCAAGATAAAGAATCCATGAGTGTTATTGCATTTTCCGAATGCGATATGAATGTCACATTTAGGAAATGCGATATTTCTGTAGTACTCAAGTAAAAAAAACATTCCGCACTACTCAGGGACCTATGTAGTCCTTATGTATTACTAAGGAATTTGCCTCGAGACTTTTTTGTACAATGTGATTTCAACCAAAGCATTTCCGAAAATCATCCCTCAAGAAGTTCCTCTCCCCTAAACCAAAGTTTTGCTCATACCCTTATCAGGAGAACTTGAAGCTATCGGTGGTTTCTTCTCCGTCCTCCGACATCAGATTGTCGATCCCGATGAAAACACATGTTTGGATAGCCAAGCGTGTCTTCTATACCTTTTCCCTCAACGTCTCCTAAAGAGTTTACGCCATCACAATGAAGGGGAAAGGAAACCCCAGATGTTTTCAATTTTTCTGCTTTTTGGAGAATCTGATTTAGACAGTGAAGAACATAACCCCAGCGAATTATGACGTGCTGATGCCTCTTCAAGAGAAGAGATTGAAGCACCGGTATCACACTTTGTACATCGATTACTAGAAACAAGGGTATCTACAATTTAATTCTTCTCGCAACCAACATCAGAGTTGGGTGAATCTTTGGAGGCCTCGTGTGAAGATATGATTGGGCTATGATTTACACCTAAAAAAGCTTTCTTTCACGGGTCATGAATCTAATGTTTCTCTCGAATGTCCATTAAACCTGCCTTCGAGAGGGCCCAATGCCTTTCAACCTGACCCAAATGATGTTGTACAGAACCTGTTTTGCTCTTGTTTTTGACCCGAATAATGTGGCTAAGATCCCTCAGTAGGGCATCTTTATACGATAATGATGATGAAGATATGATGAATAACTCATGTTGCAAAATGTTTGGTTGCATTGTTTGCTCGTGCCCCTACGAAGTTATTGAGAAAGTTCCAGTTTGTAGATATCTTCTTCTCGAACATTCATTGATCTATTTCCATGATGCTTTGTCTTCTGCTTTCCTCTTCTGATTCAAAATACGTGACACCTCCACTTCCCTCATCGCCAGAGCCACCCTACTTGTTAGTGTACAAGTGGCGTCGTAGGGTTCGAAGCATCCCCAATCTTCACTGCCGCACTACTGCGCTCACAATAAGTCCATGCGTTGTGCTCCTCCACGGTAAGTTGATATGAAGATTTGCCTTGTATTTGGTGATCTCAACCAAGATCTTTGTCAACTAGCCTTCCAAAAGTTCATTCGAATTGTTTAAATGAGATCACCTATCTTCTTCAGTGTCTTTTTGTTTATCTTCTTATCTCAACATGTAATGGAAATACCTCTCACATACAGGATTTTTTAGCATTCTGGATCCAAAGTGCCATCCATAATTCTTGGTCTATGACACGTCATCATTCGCCTAGGTTTCTTGCTATAATTCATTAGCTTGGGTATGCCCTCCAATAAACTGTGCACGCAAACATGACAGTCACCCAGAGCAATCACATGACCTGTAAAGTTATTGCCAATTACTTCCCCCACCATAAACATGATATCCTGAAGCTTTATGGAGGCCTTTGGACACTCTCTAATGAGAGTGGAAGACATTGATTCTCTTCACAACACACCAATTGTCTTACATGCTTGCCAAATTGCACCATCCTTGCATCTCCATGTATAATGTTCGATTTCCCTGCTTTTGAAGCAACAAACCAAGTCTCGACAAACCCGTGCAAAATGACCTCACCCCCTACACCACATGCATCGTCCCTTGAAAACCAGTGAGTATTCCCCGCCCATCGAACGGAACTAGCTTCGGCTTCAGTTGCTCTTTCTATCCTTCAATCCATCCTTATCTGATTCTCATCACCAAGTTTCTCGTTGCCATCGTGCTCCACTATTCTCTATTTACGTTGTCGGTGACCGACCACCACTCTTAAGAGTCTCCGGCTCAGGCCCTCATCCTCCCTTTGTTCCCCACCAATAACACTTTCTTTACCTCGAGCTCGAGCTCGTTCTCCCTTTGTTTACATTAAAGATATGTTTTATTTTTTGGATATGTTATTTTCCCTTCGAATTCTACGGCATCATTTGATGGACAATGGGGTGTTGAGACTAGAAGAAATAAAAGACTGAATGCATGCTTTGGAAGATTTGTTTTTCCAAGGTATATGATTATAAGTATTGGAGATTCAGATTGACTTTTCTAACGTCATGGATTTCTATAGATCTAGATTATGTGAAAAAGGTGTGTTTCCACATTATCATGCTCATTGCTAGTTAATAGGATTCCTGAGGGCGATTTCTTCTAGCTATGGAGGTTAGGCATGGTTGTCCTCTTTCTCCTTTTCTTTTTATCCTTAATGCTAATGCTTTAACTTTGATGGTCGATCTGGCCTTGCATGGTCTTGCATGGTAAATTATTTGCTGGGTACAATCGAGATGAGATCTAAAATTGGTCCTCCAATATGTCGATGATATAATTCTTTTTGTAGAAAGCTGGATCATGAATGACAAGGGGCTATCAACAATCCTGGGCATTTTTAGTGACATCTATGGTTTTCAGGTGAATGGCAGAAAGCCTGCCTTTGTGATGTTTGCATTATCATATTGGGGGGTGGATTTCTTGTGAAACAATTATACGAGTTTTGAGGTCAAGTTTGTCTCTTACCTACTTAGGCCTTCTTCTAGTTTGTGGTAAGATTTGTTAGGTAGATTGGTTACAACAATGAAGAAGCTTGAGAATATGCTTGTTGGGTGGAAGGCAACATGTCTTTTTCGAGGTGGAGGACTCGTGATACTGAAGGATGTTCTTTGTGCTATTTTTTTCCTCTCATTTGGTCTACTAACTGCAGGGTGCAGAACCTTCTGGAGTATTTGATAAAGCATACATTATGTTCTTTAGTTGAGAAAGCTTATACATTCTTTTGTTGAGTAGGAAGTGGTTACTTTGCATGTGGAGGATGAGGGTTATGTGTGTTGAAATTAGGAGATGAAAAAGTGTTACTTACCAAGTGAGTGCTATGCATTTGGGATGATATAGATGTCTTGCTCTTTAGGTTCGTGCAGATGATTTTATGAAGCCATCTTCGTTGCATCGCTACCCTGATGCAACCCAAAATTTGTAAGGGTTCTCGCATGATTGATGTATGGGAGTAAAGAAGTTAGTCCAAAAAATGTTGCAAAGGAAGTTGCAGATAGGTAGTTGTACTATTGGCACTTTGACTGGTAAATCGATAGATATAGTAAATACTGTTGGAGTATAAGTTGTATGCGTCCATTGAGTTGTAGCAGGGTAAATGGATTCTGGAGAAGATCCATTTACCGCAACCAGTTGCTTAGTCCCACATTGTCCAGTGGTGGGACTTGGAGGCTCTGGAGAGGCTATATAAGGATCCCCAGAACTCTTGAATCCATTGAAAAAAAGCAATGAAGCATATGCCCCTTTGAGGGATTCTCCCATGGTTTCATTCCTCTTCTCACGGAGTAGGGTTCCACGTAAATCCCGCTGTTCTTCTTTGATATTTATTCTTTTAACATGTTTTCGCTTCCGCTTCCCATTTCTTAACAAATACGATGGAAAGCAGGAAGATTTAGATACTACGTCTCCAAGAGAAAATGGGTTGGAGAGAAAGCAAGGGAGGTCGAGAAGACATGCTTTAAACTTTGGTATTCGGGGAAAGATAAGGGCAGAAATGGTGTTGGAGTGATTGTTCATAAGGATTTGAAGGATAGTGTGGTTGAGATGCAAAGATTTGAGGGTCGGATTATTTTGCTTAAGTTTTACTCGAATAAGAAATTCTGAATATCATCTCAGTTTATGCACCGTAAATTGGTTCGGATGAAAGTACCAAACAAGCTTTTTGGGAGGAGTTGGATAAGATTATGCAATGAATCCCATAAAGAGAGATGATTTGCCCATGTGGATATCTTAATTAACATGTGGGAATGAATGCTTCGGGGCATGCTAGTGTTCATGGAGGCCATGGCTTCATGGATACAATTGAAGATAGAAACATCATTCTGGATTTTGTAACATCTTATGATCTTTCCATAGAAAACAACCTCTTCGAGAAGAGGAAGAGTGGCCCGACTAGAACACAAATAAATAACTTTGCGTTGAGGAGAAGAGATCGATTGTGTTGCAAAGACTGCAAAATAGCCCAAGGGAGAGTTTGGCAACCCAACATCACTTGTTAGTCATGGATGCACAAATAAAAGGAACTGGTAAAGAAAAGGAAGTTTCCAAGATCAGTAGAACTAGATGACGGAATCTCCATCTGAAGCAATCAAACTTCAGAGAGAAGGTTTTAGTGCCCTTATCTTGGGTTGTAAAGGAAGCACAAACAAGTGGGATGGTAAAGGAAGCGCAAACAAGTGAGAGAAAGCAAGGGAGGTCGAGAAGACATGCTTTAAACTTTGGTATTCAGGTAAAGATAAGGGCAGAAATGGTGTTGGAGTGGTTGTTCGTAAGGATTTGAAGGATAATGTGGTTGAGGTGCAAAGATTCGAGGGCTGGATTACTTCGCTAAAGTTTTACTTAGAAATTCTGAATATCATCTCTGTTGGAGTATTTGGTTGTGTCATATGAGTTGTAGTAGGGTAAATGGATCCTGGAGAGATCCATTTACCCCATCCAGGGTTGAGTACCACATCTATCACCTGTGGGATGTGGAGACTCCGTAGGTGCTATATATAGAGCCCCATACCCCTGTAATCCATTAAGAAAGAGCAATAAAGAATATGCTCCTTTGAGGGCTTCTCCCGTGGTTTCATCCCGCTCCTTAGGGAGTAGGGTTCCACATTAAATCCCGATGTTTCTTCTTTATTCCTTTTCCATGTTTTGCATCCGCATGTTTATTTCTTAACATGGTATCAGAGCGGGTTCGATTCTCGAGGTTTTTCGTGTTCTTTATATATTCGATTCGATAGTTGTTTATTCCTGAAGATTATTTTATTGAAGATTATTATTGAACAAAGATCAAGTTCTTGTTCTAGGGTTTCTGAAACCCTAGATTTATTCGTGAAGATTCGATCGTTGAAGATTCAGATCACAAGAGTGCTCTCTAAAAACCCTAGAGACCCGCAGCCCGCACAAGTGGTGTGTGTTCGCAGCACCACCTTAGAGGTTCTCTAGTTGGCATCTCCAGTTCCTCTAGATATGGTGCGGCGGTTGAGCCCCATTGATCCAGGCTCCATTGCGAGCCCTACTCACTGGTGGCGTGTGCATCCGCATCATCGCGATCTTCCCCACGTGAGGAGAAGCTCCTTCGTATCCCCAGCAAAGACCTTCCTCCAGCAAAGACCCTCGCGCATGCAGAGGCGCACTCCAAGCATGAAGATGCTCCTCACGTGCACATAGACCCATCGGTGGCATTTTCATCCAGCATCCCATCTTCTTCGCGAGATCGAGTCGAGGACGCAAGAGGCGATTCCCCTCCAGGCGTGCATCGACGCACGCGCACTCACGATTCCATGCGCTGCCGAATCTCCCAGACGGCATCCCGCGCCGCCCCAGGCCACCTCCGTGCTCCACATCAGGCGCGCACCCCTCCAGAGTAGCAGTTCTCCTCGCGCAGAAGCTCGCGCAGCGCCTCGCCCTCCAGATCGATCGGCAACCTCCTATCGCAGCCAAAGGCGGCGCACGATACTCCCGCTGCTACAGGCGGCGTAGATGCTGTCGCCCCCTTCTCCCTTTGCAGCTCAATGGAGGCGGTGCCCCTTCGTCGAAACCCCAAATAGGGTTAGATCCTGGGGGGCGTCACTTTATTTAAAAAAAACACTGCTGGATATTCCTGGGAGGGGGGTTGTCATGCTTTGGGCTCGTTACTTCAAAAAATTGGGAGGGGATATTTTGGGGCTATTTGCTTGAAAGCCCGCGTGAAAAGAAAAAAATGAGATGATGAAATCAAGCCCAATTGAGTTGAGTTTAAAAAAAAGGAGGGAGAGAAATATTGTTGAAAGAAAAAGGCGAGCCGTACGCAAAATGAAAAAAATGAAAAGTCGGGAAAAAATATTGATGAGACGGCTTAAAAATGTTTAAAAAAATGTGACGGCTTATTTAAAAAAATTGAAAAGCCGCAAGAATTTTTTTGAGAATGTTCATGTTTTTCCCCATTTTTATTGTCTTCTCACAACATAGTCGATGTCATGTATTCTGACTAGTATGGGAGAAAGGGGGAGTATATGTAGAGTCATAGGCCAGATTGTCAGATTTTTCAAATTCTCCAGATTAAGAGGCTCCAGACTCCTGGCAAGTTCAGATTTTCCAGACTCTACAGCAGATTTCAGACTCGACGATCATGATTCTGAGTCAGTTTCAGACACGCACTTGTTTGCAGTCTTTTTAGATATGCGCGTGTTTGCCATCATTTGTTTGTGGTCCCCATCATTCTTCTTGTTGTTTCGGCCAGAGTTTTTATGTGAGCCATAGGGACTCCAGAACAGAGGACCATTCCCTATGCCATATTGGTTAGGATTTTCATGTGGCATCATAGGTACTCCAGAGTAGTGTACCATTCTCTGTGCAAGATGGGAGAGACACAGTTCTCCGACGAGGATACTTCTTTCAGCCTCCATTCTCCAGCGACCGTGGACTCCGACGAGGATTGCACTTCCACAACCTTTTTCCAGTTTGGCCCTTTTTCAGAGATGGAGCAGTTGTCCACATGTTGTGGCGGGCTAGAGTTCTCCGACGAGGACTCATTTCCAATTGCAATGACTCTGACAGGCGCAGTTCAGAGCACATGCTCTCCGATGAGGAGATTTAGCAGACGCAAACTCCAGCCTGTTCGTCCTCCTCACCTGCACGGCATGAGAAGCTACGTCCTCGACAACAGCCGACAGTTGTGCGCGTTGAGTTGATATTGTATGTAGTGTCCTGTAGCGTGAGTTGAGTTTCTTTATGTTTGTCCAAGATGAGTATTGCATGCTCCAGCTTAAGGATGAGGAAGGCCACCTACTTGTTACTTAGAAGTATATAGAGACTATATGGAAGCCGTTGGGAAAAGAGTCTTCGTTATGATTCAAGAAAACCCTAGGCTCTCTTATATAGGGAGAGACCTAAATGGTAAATTACAAAGAAGTTTAAATAAGAAAAAGAGATAACGACATGATACATAAAATGATAATAGAGAAACCATCTCTACACTCCCCCTCAAGGTGGAGCATAGATGTCTATCATGCTCAGCTTGGATGAACATCTATGAAAAGGTCCTCTGAGCAGTGGCTTGGTGAATACATCTGCCGTCTGATCTCCTGAGCTCACATGTGTAGTAGATATCAATCCTCTCTGAATCAAATCCTTGGTGTAATGGCAGTCAACTTCAATATGTTTGGTCCTTTCATGGAAGGCTGGGTTGTTGGCAATGAATAGTGCTGCCTGATTGTCACACTGGAGTTTCATAGGTAGAGTCACATCTACATGTAGATCTTCTAGTACATAACGAACCCACATCATTTCCGTGCTGGCTTAGGCCATGGCCCTATATTCGGATTCAGCACTGGACCTTGCCACAACAGTTTGTTTTTTGCTTTTCCAAGAAACCAGAGATCCTCCAACAAACACTGCAAACCCTGAGGTTGATTTTCGATCCTTAGGGCATCCTGCATAATCTGCGTCTGCACACGCCGAGATGGATAAATCTGTGCCCTTTCTAAATAGCAGCCCCGAACCTGGAGAGGACTTCAGATACCTCAGTATCATGTGTATAGCATCCATGTGAACCTGTCTTGGCTGCTCCATGAATTGACTCACCCTGCTAACTGCAAATTGAATATCTGGACGAGTTATGGTAATGTAGAGAAGTTTTCCCACCATTTCTCTATATCTCCTCTTATCTACTTCATCAGTATCATCATCATACAATTTCACGCTAGGATCCATGAGAATACTTGATGGTTTGCACTCATCTATGCCAGTCTCAACCAGGAAGTCTGTAATGTACTTCCGTTGGGTCATCACCAAGCCCTGTGCATTCCTTGCAAATTCCAACCCCAGAAAATATCTTAGGGTTACAAGATCCTTTGTAACAAACTGACGGCCTAGGAATGCCTTCGCCCTCTCTATGCCCTGAGCATCATCTCCTGTAACGAGAATATCATCCACATAAACCATAATGACAACCGTACCTGTCGATGACTTCTGGACAAACAACGAGTGATCGGCATTTGACCTCTTGAATCCATGTTGCTCAATTAGGTTGGACAGCTTCTGGAACCAAGCTCTCGGACTCTGTTTGAGGCCATATATCGCCTTGTGAAGTCTACAAACCATGTGTGTCTCCCCCTCAGCAGTAAACCCAGGTGGCTGCTGCATGTAGACTTCCTCCTGTAAGTCCCCGTACAGAAAGGCATTCTTGACATCTAGTTGAGATATACTCCAATCACGGACCACAGCAACAGACAAGAGAATACGAAGAGTCGAATGCCGCGCAACTGGAGAGAATGTATCCATGTAATCCACACCATAGGTTTGAGTAAACCCTCGTGCGACCAAGCGTGCTTTGTACCTATCCAACGTGCCATCTGCATGATACTTTACTGTAAAGACCCACTTACAGCTCACAACGGATGTATCAGGAGGCGCAGGAACCAAGGACCATGTGCCACGGGACTGCAAGGCCTTCATCTCTTCCTCCATAGCCCCTCTCCAGCAATCGTTCTTCAACGCCTCCTGGTATGTCCGTGGTATATCCACGGAAGACAAAGCTGTGACAAACCGCTGAAACTCACCAGTGAGGCGGTGAAAGGAAACCTGTGAAGCAAATGGATATGAAGCACACTGCCTCCTTTGCTTCCGAACAGCAATCGGAACATCAAGATCATCATCTATTGTACTGGAGGGGCTAGGGTCGTCCTGTACTGAAGAATCCTGCACGTGTACCACATCTGACCCGTCAGTAGTAATGCCATCTGAACATACCTGAGGCGTGATGATAGGCTGTTGGGTGGTCTGAGCAGGGCCTGACCGACGCGTATAGAATTTAGGTAGTGGCGAAATGATAGGCCGTGAAATGGGTGGTGGTGGAAGTGGCGGTGGAATTGGTGGTGCTGGTGTGGACGACTCAGGTGAACTCCCTATAAGTGGTGGAGGAACATAGACATCATCAGTGGTAGTGGATGGTACCATTCTGTCACCTGCAGGCAAGAAATACATGACAGGCTCAAAGAAAGTGACATCAGCACTCACGAAGTACCTCTTAGTTGTTGGGTCATAACACCGATAGCCCTTCTGAGTCCTGGAATAGCCAACAAAGCCACACTTGACTGCTCTGGGAGAGAGTTTGTCAAGACCTGGAGATAAACGATGTACGAAAGCCACAGTACCAAAGACACGTGGAGTCAGTGAGAATAACTACTTGTCTGGGAAAAGAATAGAGATAGGTGACTTCTCACCAAGAACTGAGGATGGCATTCGATTGACCAAATAACATGCAGTAAGAACAGCATCGCCCCAGAATGAAATAGGCGCACAACTCTGAATCAACAGGGTACGAGTAATATCCAAGAGATGGCGATGCTTTCTTTCCGCTACACCATTTTGTTGTGAAGTATATGCACACGTAGTTTGGTGAATAATACCCTTTGATGAAAGAAAGTGAGAAAGTGAGCGTGTACAAAATTCGAGGGCATTATCCGTCCGCACATATTTGACTGAAGAAGAGAAAATATTGTGCATTTCATTAATCAAATTCTTGATCACATCTCATGCTTCAGTTTTATTCTTCAAAAGAAAGACCCATGAGACACGAGAAAAATCATTCACTACCACAAGATAGAACATGTGCCCCTGATGATCGGGAACACGACTTGGACCCCATATATCTATATGCAACAACTCAAACGGGGAGCTACTGCTCCGACTCTGACGACTTGGGAAGCTTGACCTATGATGCTTTCCCAACTGACACGCTTCACAGCGGAAAGACGAACTAGGAGAGATCTGGGGCAGAAGATGGCGCATTTTCTGGAGCGGAAGGTGACCAAATCGGAGATGCCAGATGTACGAAGAGACTGGTCCGGCAGAATGAGAAGAGACGCCAGCATAGGAATGTCGAACCAGCCGATATAAACCACCCTGCTCAGAGCCACGACCAATCACCTTGCCCGTGAGTATGTCCTGAAAAATAAGAGAAGACGGGTCAAATATAGCACGACAATTCAGATCCTTCGTGATCTGACTAATGGATAGCAAATTCATTGAGAACTCAAGAGCATGTAGGACGTTCTGTAGCTGCATGGTGGAGGAGAGGAAGACCTCCCCCTGTCCAACAAGGGGTGAATGGGTACCATCTGCTATCTGTACTGAGCGGCCAGGAGGAATGTCCCTGTAGGCCTGTAATCTATCTCTATCTCGGCATAGATGATGTGTGGCTCCGGAATCTATAACCCAGTCAGATATATCATGAGGTGGTATGAAAGCAGTAGATCTACCTGAGGTACTGGCTGCGGCTGATGAACTGGCAGAGGCAGTAGCAGCAATATCTGAAGAACCGCCTGACGAATCACCAGATGAATGTGGCATAATATCTCGGAGACGAGCCACAAGTTCGTCGAATCGGTTGTCTGCAGTAGACGGTAATGGAGACTGTGAGTGCTTTGCAACACGTGCCGATGCTGGGAACCCATGCTTCGAATAGCATGTCTCCTCCGAGTGTCCTGTGCGGTGGCAATAGGAGCATGTCTGACTGAAGCGACTACCCCTTCCCTGGGGTCCACGGCCACGTCCACGACCACGACCAGAAGGCGGTCCACCTCTCCCACGCGAGGCTGCCATCGCTGAAGGGGGTGGAGTAGAAGAGCTGGATGAAACTGGAATGCGACTAAGCCTTCTGTAAACATCTTCCACTGGAGGAATAACTGCATCAGCAAGAATCTGAGATCGAGCGGCATCATACTCAGGGTCAAGAGCCGCAAGTAGGACACCAACCATGGTGGCGTTTCGAAACGCCTTCTGCTGCTCAGGGGTTGCAGTGAGAGGAATGATACTGTACAACTTCTCAAACCTCCCTCTTAGGGATGTGTAAAGAGAATGGAGAGGTCTGTCGTTCTGCTTCATTGTGAAGATGTCGTGCTGAAGCTGCAACATCTTCGTCTCATTTCGCACCTGCGAATATGTAGTGGCAAGAATGTCCCACATTGCCTTAGCAGTGGGCTGATGGAGGACGTCGTTAGCAATCTCCATCGTCAAGGTACCGGACAACCAGACCTTCGCATAAGAATCATCTGCCTCCCATGAGGCATATATCCCAGTCTTCTCTGCGGGTTCATCCTCGGTAAGAATGTGCTTCTTACCGTTCGACTTCATGAGGATCATGAACTGCATAGCCCAGAGCTCATAGTTAGACCCGTCCATCTTGACTATTGGCGCAGGACCTTTGAATGCGCCGGTGGAGGGCATATCGACTTTCGATTCTGACATATTGCCGCTTGAAGAAGAACTAGGATATGTAGACGTGATGCTGAATGTCTACACCAACTGCATCGGATTTGAGTGCGTATGTAGACGTTACGCACTCAAATCCATAGAACGGACGAGGAGGGAACTAGGGCACGCCTCACAGGAGGCTTACAGCCCTTGCAGCGGCTGGGAGCCGCTTAGGGATCTCGTGCGGTGGGCTGTGGAAGCACTCGGAGGGGCTTCAACAGCAACTGGTGACTCCGCCGGTGGGCTGGAGCCCTGGTTGGGTCCTCCACTTGCTGGCTGGGGCCTCCGGCTGGGGAGGGTTGTGGCCTAGGGCGGCGATGAAAAAGCCCCAGGAAGAGAGAGAGGCGGCGGTGTGAGATAAAGAAAGAGAGAGAGGCGGCGGCGGTGCCGAGAAGAGAGAGAGAGAGAGAGAGAGAGAGAGAGAGAGAGAGAGGCGGCAGTGGGAAAAGGGGGGCGGCGGGTGGAGAGCCCTAGGGTGGCTCTGATACCATGTTGGGAAAAGAGTCTTCGTTATGATTCAAGAAAACCCTAGGCTCTCTTATATAGGGAGAGACCTAAAGGGTAAATTACAAAGAAGTCTAAATAAGAAAAAGAAATAACGACAGGATACATAAAATGATAATAGAGAAACTATCTCTACAGAAGTAGTATTTTCATAAGATTTTCATTGGGGAGGGAAATAAAGACATTACTTTGGAAGATTTAGCTAGTAGTGAAAGTTACTTGAATTGTACAAGCTATATAAGGATACAAAGGAAGGAAGTAGCATATGCTCTGAAGGTTATGAAACCCGAAAGGTGTAGGACATGATGACATTCCTATAGAAGTATGGAGAGTTCTAGGTGAACGTGGTTTGACTTTGGTACAAATTTATTCAATATTATTTGACGAAGCAAGAATATGCCTTAAGAATGGAGGAAAAGCATCATGATGTCTTTTTATAAGAAAAAAGGAGGCATTCAAAATTGTGTTAATTACAAAGGTATCAAGCTGATGAGTCATACTATGAAATTTTGGGTACGTGTGATCGAAAGAAGGTTGAGGGAAGTTTCTGAAGTAAAATAAAATCAATTCGTATTCACGCCATGCCTCTCAACTATTGAAGCCAACCACTTGCTAAGGATAACAATGGATATTTATATAGCTAAAAGGAAGAACCTCCATATGATTTTTATTGATTTGGAGAAGGCTTGTGACTGTTCCACGGGAGATATGCGGTGAGTTTTGGAGAAGAGACAAGTACATGTACTATACATTAACCTCATAAAGGGTATGTACGACATGACCTCGTCTTGTTTAAGGATTGGAGACTGATTATTTTGACATTAACATTGCTCTGCATCAAGGTTCAACTTTGAGTACATTCCTTTTTATTTTGATTATGGACAAGTTAACTAGTTACATTGAGGATGAGATACCTTAGTGTATGTTATTCGTTGATGATATTGTATTGATTGATGAAACTAGAGATGGAGTAAATGAGAATCTTGAGGTCTGGAGACATGCATTAGAGACTAAAGGATTTCGTTACGGTTAAGACTGATTATATGGAGTGCACTTTTGATGGAAGCAATAGTGAATGAATCAAGGTAAAGATTGGTGATGATGACATTCAAAAGAGAGATTCTTTTAGATACTTGGGATCTATTTTGCAACATGATGGGGAAATTGATGAAAATGTTAGTCATAGAATAATTGCAAGTTGGCTAAAGTGGAAAAGAGAATCAATTGTTTTATGTGGTAAGAATATTCCTTTAAAAATCAAAGGAATGTTTTGCAAAGCAGTCGTAAGGCCTGCTATGATCTATGGATCTGAATGTTGGCATGTGAATCATAGACATGCGTAGAGAATGGCAGTAGCAGAAATGAAAATGCTAAGGTGGATGTGTGGACATACAAGTAAAGGTCATATTCGGAATGATGCAATCAGAAGGAAAGTTGGTGTAACTCCGATTGAGGATAAGATGCGAGAAAACCGCTTAAGATAGTTTGACCATTTGTAAAGGAGGTCTGCCGATGCACAAGTTATGAAATACGAGTTTTGAGATGTGGAGCCGGCTAAGAGAGGGCGAGAAAGGCCCAAGAAGTGTTGGAATGAGACTATCCGAAGGGATCTTAGTTTTTTGGATTTATGCTCAAGAATGACCCAAGATAGATCTGAATGGAGGCAAAGAATCCATTCAGATCTATCTTGGGTCATTCTTGAGCATAAATCCAAAAAACTAAGATCCCTTCGGATAGTCTCATTCCAACAGTTCTTGGGAATGGAGGCAAAGAATCCTTGTAGCCTGCCCCGATTGCTGCCAATAACAGACGGACTTGATTCTGATGGCGGAGGGAGCGACGAGAGAAGCGCGGGCGACACGAGCGACGAGAGAAGCGCGGGCGACGAGAGAAACGCGACAATCGGCGGCCGATGGCGGAGGGAGCGGAGAGTCCAGGAAGGGAGATGCGCGGTGGATAAAGGTTGCTCGTGATAAGAGAAAGAAGGTCTTGGACTCAGAGGAGAGCTTATCTCATGGTTTCGCTTCCGATGGTGCTTATGGAAAGAAAGAGGTGGGCGAGTGGGTCACGGTTTCTCATATGAAGCTTGGCCCGAAATGCTTCCGGTGCGGTGACAAAGGGCATATGGCCTCCTTATGTTACCTTCCTCCTAGGTGCTTCGCTTGTGGAAGGGTTGGCCATCGCCAGGCAACGTGCTATTCGCGCGGAAAAGTGAAGGCTTCGGAGCCTCTCCCATGTCAAGGCCACCCCTATGTCGGACTTCGGGGTGGAAGCTCATCTGTTGTCAACCAAGGTGGATCATCCTATCGGACGTGGTAAAGTTAGGTGCTCGGGGGGAACAGACGACCAACCATGCAACCTCCACCGCCGAGGGCGGGGGGCGGTTACGGCGAAACCATTGATCAAAAGGAGGACTCGACTGACCTTACCGAATTTGCATGCGGCCATCGGCTACGCATCGAAAGGGATTATTGACCTGAAGGTCATATCTTCGCATCTAGTTGGGTTCTTTGGTGCACATTTCCTGGGAGACGTGGTGCTGCTGGGTGATCGAAGATGCTGCGTTCGGGGGCTAACCGGAGCCTAGAGGGAGCGTCTGATACGCAATGGGGACGTAGGCGATGTTAGCTGGAGGTGCCTACGTTTCGCTGATGGCTCCTGCGAGAAGTTGGAGGTCTGCATGGCTAGGGTGAAGGGGGTTCCCTTCCTCTCACGGTCCGTCGAGTGCTTACGGAAAGCCTTACGGCAGTGGGGAGTTGTTCGTGAAGTGATCGATAATGGCCTTCGACCGGGAACCGCAGTTGACGTCACGACCATTCTGATAGAGTGCTCCAAAAGCTTCCTCGACAATGTTGGCAACAGGAGCTCCTTTACGGAGATGAAGGTTGGTGGATTCTCTTTCCCGATTGAGATGATGGTCACGTTCCTCCGCTACCGCCTCCACCGGAGGCTTTGGGGGCGTCGGCAGACGAGGGGGCGTGGGACGCCTCGGACGTGGTGACGGCGGTTGGCTTCCCAAAGCGTCCCTTGATCGAAGAGACGCGGCATAATATCGCCACGCGGCGGTTCATGAACTCTCCAAGAAGATTGCTCCTGCCTCCATCCTCATTCTTTTTGCATGGTGACGTGGGGGACCCCTCGATGGACCCGCCCTTTCATCCATTCTTTGACGCGCTGAACGAGTTCCAGTATGGGGTGCCTTTTGGTTTCGGAACGGGCGAGGAGCTGGATCTGATTTCGACCTCCTTCATGGATAATTGGATCTTCTCGGAGTCGGGTCGAGGAAGGGCGAGTCAGATGTCCGCTTCTGTGATACAAACTCGAACTTTCTCGGGGCAGACGCCTCAGTATGTCCACTCGGGAGACTTCCCTTTTTCTTGGGCGGGGATGCCCCATGTTGCCACTACTACGACGTTCCCACTTACTTTCCCGGAGGAAGTGCCACGACCAAGCTCCATCGTCATCGCAGCGGCAACGCCGCCCGAGCCTGCTATGGAGGAGACATCCTTCGATGAGGGACCCTCCGTCCGGGTCCAGGAGGGTGAGACCAGCGTAGGAAGGAGCGCAAAGCGTTATAGAAGAAGGAATAGAGCCAGGTCGGTCGGGTCCTCAGTGCAGACGTGCGCTACGTTCAAACTTGTGGTGGCGGAGGCCGCTAACGTCGCGCAAATTAAGGGGAGCGACGAAAGATCCAAATGAAGATTTTGTCCTGTAATGTGCGAGGGCTGGGAGATCCAGACAAAAGGAAAATGGTGGGTGCGAGATTCATTGAGTGGGGATGCGACATCATCCTTCTCCAGGAAACGAAGCTTCTTTCCTTGTCGGAGCGAGATTGGAAGGGGTTCGGGGCTGGTGAGGTGGATCAATTCAGATCTTGGGGGGCACGGGGTCTTCCGGTGGGCTAATCGTGGCTTGGCGTTCCTCGAGGTGGTCCTTCACCTCCATGTCTCTCGGGAGGCACCTCATGACGGTGGTTCTGGACAGCACGAGGTCCTCCCTTCAGCTTGCGGTTTCCTGCGCCTACGGTCCGTGTGATGCGGGGCTGCGTACAGAACTTTGGGAGGATCTGATGGAGGCTGCTTGGTTCGTCGGTGCGACCCCCTGGGTGGTGGGGGATTTTAATGTTACGCTATTCTCTTCGGATAGGCCCGGTGGTAGGGGAGGTCAGGACCCAGGTTCTACCTCCTTTGCGGACACCATTGACTTGCTCGGCCTCAAGGTTCTGGACGCCACGGGCATTGGCTATACTTGGAGAAACTCTAGGTCTCGCTCGCGGCTTGACCGCTTCCTCGCCTAGGAGGAGGCTGGGGAGAAGTTTCCCTTGGCTTCTGTGGAGGCCAAACCGCGGGTTTGTTCTGACCACAACCCCATTGTGTGGTGTTCAGGAGGCTCCCCTGTTCAATGGGGTCTTTTCAGATACGAAAGGTGTTGGCTTTTGGAGTCCAACTTCCGGGCGGTCGTGACTTCACATTGGACGGAGACGGTGGTTCCTGGTTTCGTTGCGTAGAGATTCCATGAAAAACTTTGCTCTTTGAGAGTGCGCCTTGCGGCTTTTAAGAGGGACTCGAGAGCGGCCAGGGCGGCGGCTAGATCGGAAGCGGAAGAGACCATTCTCAAGCTTGATGCGCTGGAAGATAGCAGATTGCTATCGGCAGATGAGAACGCGGCCCGCGCGGAGGCCCAAAGGAAACTTCTTATCGAGGAAAAGAAACGCATTGCGGAGTGGAGGCAAAGATCAAGGATTAGATGGGTCCGGGAAGGGGATGTCAATACCTCTTTCTTCCACCGCTGTGCTAATGGAAGGCGTAGATCTAATGCCCTACGCTCAATTACTATCGAGGGGAGCTGCGTAGAAGGAAATAGAGAGATGGATCTTGCCATCTCAAACTACTTCAGGGACGTTACATCGGCAACTATTCCTAGGAGTTGGAGGTGGCTCGGTCCGAGGTACAGGTTCGTAGAGGGGACTCTTGGGAGAGTCTGACCCGTGATGTTGATTTGGAGGAGCTGAGGGACACGGTGTGGGATCTCAACGACGACACCTCACCTGGCCCAGATGGGTTCCCGATCTCATTCTACAAGGACTTTTGGGACGTCATTGGCTTGGAGGTGCTTGAGGTGATGAAGGAATTCTGTAGGGGAAACGCGGGCTTCGATAGAATCAACTGAGCACACATTGTCCTTCTCCCGAAGTCGTCGGCGGCCGCTTCGATTGGGAACTTTCGGCCTATCGCCGTCTCGAATGCTCTTTATCTGATTACGGCGAAGGTTTTGGCGTGTCGGTTAAACGTTATCCTCGGGAGTCTTATTTCTCCTGCTCAGTCGGCGTTTGTCCCCGGCCGTCAGATCTCGGACTGTGTATCGCTCGCCTCTGAGATTATTGCAGATTGGCGGAGGGGGGGGTACGAGCGGTATACTTTGGAAGGTGGACTTCTCGAAAGCTTATGATACTCTTGACTGGAGATTTCTGTGGAGCGTGATGAGGAGGAAGGGCTTCCCCGACATATGGATTACTTGGATGCGGCGCTGCATCACCACGGTGTCTTTTTCGATCCTGGTCAACGGGCGGTCGGAGGGGGGTTGGATTCAGCCACGCAGGGGGTGCGTCAAGGGTGCCCTCTCGCGCCATTGTTATTCATTCTCGCGGCCGATGTGCTTTCTGACATGGCAGATGGTGTTGTTACTCGCAGCTTGACTAGTGGCTTCTCGAAGGGCAAGCTGGAGGTTCCGATCGCACAGTTGCTGATGATACTCTGTTCTTCATCGAAGGGGGCATCGACGAGGCTAGAGGCATGGCGATGACTCTGGAGTTTTTCTCAGAATTATCGGGCCTGGCTAAGAACAACTTGAAATCGGTGTTCGTTCCTTTTGGGCAGGCGGAGCTTGTAGCGGAGAACCTGGAGTCGGTGCTGGGTTCGGGTAGATTCGCGCTTCCTCTTGAGTACCTGGGCGCTCCTTTGTCTCTGGGGCGGACTCAGATCCGCGATTGGCTGAGGGTGGTGGAGAAGGTTGAAGTCAAATTATCGGGTTGGAAAGTTGTGGTTTTATCGAAGGGGGGCAGATTGGTGCTTTTGAAATCCGTCCTATCCTCCATACCCATATTTCTTCTCTCCATCCGTAAGATGCCAAAGGGGTTGCGGGCGCGGCTGGAGAAGCGAATGCTCTCCTTCTTGTGGGGAAATGGTGCGGGCGGATCTAGGAGGATCCATTTGGTAAGTTGGAAGGAGGTCTTACACCGGAAGATCGACGGGGGCCTGGGAGTGAAATCTCTTGAGCAAATGAACGAGGCCCTATTGTTGAAGTGGGCTAGCAGGATTTGGGGTCCGGGGGACGACCTTGCCTGTGTTGTGATCCGCAAGATTTACGACGTCAGGGGCGCTCCTCCATCGCTGTCCACTGGCCCCAACGCCCCGACTACTTTTTGGCGCAGCGTGGTGAAGGCCTTTGTGAGCAACATCGCTCTCTTTAGACATGTTCTTGGGCGGGGAGACTCCTTCGCTTTTTGGACTGATGATTGGTCGGGGGTGGGGCACTTTGCTCTCGTTTTCCTCGGTTGTTTGCGCTTGCAGGGACAAGTCTTACTCGGTTGTGGCTTGCTGGGACGATGGGCTCTGGTGCCCTACCTTTGCTGCCTCCCTCTCTGACTAGAGGTTCGACGATTTCTTGGCGTTGTTGGAGTCCTTACGGGATGTGGGGACGCCTGGTGGGAGCAAGGATCACTGGAGTTGGAAAGAGGGCCCCTTCTCGGTCAAGGGAGCCTATGGCGCCATTTCTAGACCTCCACCGGCTGACTCCAACTTGCTTATCAGAGATTGTTCTCTTATCTGGGCTCTAAGGCTCCCAGAGCGAATTGGATTTTTCCTGTGGCTGCTTAGGCGAAAGAGGCTGATGACGAGGGATAGGTGCGTGAGACTTCTTGGGGTTCATTCTGACAGGTGCTTAATCTGTCATGCGGCGATCGAATCGGTGGAGCATCTTTTTTTCTCTTGCTCGTTGGTATTCCAATTGTGGCGGGAAAGGGGCCCAGGTTGGTGTAGCAGCGGTGACTTTCAATCCTTTTGGGAATCGACCCACGCAAACTCGCACAGGCCTCGGAGGGAGCGGATATAACCCATGGCCATTCTCTGGGCGGTTTGGAGGGGAAGAAATGACCTTCTCTTTTCGGGTCAGCGTTTTTACAAGGAAAATGTGTATGTGTTAGCTAATCGCATGCTTGACGATTGGACTATGTAATGGGCGGGGCGTTGTTTGTTTTTTTGGTTCGTTATCCTTTTGTTTCTCTCTTGCTTTAATTAATAAAACTTGGGGCGGACACCACCGAGTGTTTCCCCTTACCTTTTAGATTTCAAAAAGAAAGAATCCATGTAGCGGGCCCTACTGAATGTGGGAAAAGGCTTTGTTGTTGTTTTATCTCTAGTTTCTATGTGTAGATTGGATTCGTCGATCAATCTCCCAGTCTTTGGTAGGGAATCTGATTTGTTCTTCCTGAGATTATGCCATTCTTGATGCCTTTTGTTGGGGATGCGGTTAATTTCAGTTTTTGTTAAGATGATTGGATTGAGAACATGGCTCTGTGATCAATTCCCACAGCTTTTCCATGGCAGCTGATTAAGATATACGAGTTGTAATTGTTTAATTGGATTGTTCTTGGGCTCTGCTTTTTTATTGTGTTTTCAAATCAAAGAGTGGAGGAGTTCATGATGATTTGAGTTTCCAGATGTTTTGGAGGGGCCATCAAGGGGTTGTAGTTGTTGGACGTGGTTAGATAGGAATTTTTTCCAGTCAAGAAGGCACATAAGTTCTTTGTGCATTGACTGTGTTTGATGTCGTGATCGTTGTGCATGATTGCTAGAGGATTAGGAGCAAGAAGGTCCTAATGGAGTTGGGATCTTTCTTTGACTTTTGAGGTTTGTATTGGTTGTTGCTGGAACTGTAGGGCCGTGTTTTGGCTCTTGTCCATGTTGTGCTACTGTTTCTGAGGATGTAGATCCTCCCTTCTTTGCATGTGACGCCTCATGTGAATCGTGGAGGGTGGCCAAAAATCAGAGGGGTGGATTACACTGCAGCCATGACCTTATATCTAAGTGGTCTGGAATGGCTTTGAAAATAATATGGTCCAAGCCGGGCACTTTTGTTGGCGAGGAGTAATGTGATCTTATGTCAAGAGAGGTTTTAGGTGGCTAGTGTAATCGAATATCCCAAGGTTCTATCCGAGCTTTGATATAATCTTTGATGTGATAGGAGTAAACAAGTTATGGGTAACACATTTTGGGTATCCTCCCCTTTTTTCCTATAAATTATACTTATACCTTGTTTTGAAAAGGACTGAATACTGCCCTGAAAGTGGAGATCGTACATGAAGTTGATTGCTCCGTCTTATTGCATATGTTTTGTGCAGATTTTTTTGCGTATGATATATTGAAATTCTCGATGAATTGTAACTATTTCTTATGTTATTGTTGTTTTTGAATAAATGGGTAACTATGTTATTGTTTTTATATAGGATTACAGAATTGCTGAGAGAATTGAGAAGGAAGGAAAAGGCTGTATTATCGTTGTCAATAAATGGGACACTATACCGAATAAAAATCAGCAAACAGCAACTTATTATGAACAAGATGTAAGGGAAAAGTTGCGCATACTTCACTGGGCTCCAATTGTTTATGTAACTGCAATTTCGGGTCACAATGTTGAGAAGTAATTTCTAATCCTTGGCTTTTATACTTATCTTTGATCAATATTTTTTCACCGCAAGCATATTAATTTTGAGGTACACAAAATATTTGTTCTAAGCTGGAATATTGGAAAATGTCAACATGCATGGAATAAGCCAACTTTTGTGCTATCATGCTTTCTTTAGTATTATTTCAAGTACCTGTCTACCTGACACTGTCACACAAATGATTGTTGATATCCTTTCTTCCAAAGCATGCTTGTTCACATCTTGGGTGTTGATTGAGCTTGTATGCAACCTCTTGAGCTGACAATTCTAGCAAATCCGACAATCATAAAATATACCAACCTTTTTTTTACGAGCCAAGCTTTTAAGAAATCCTGTGTTCTAGAATTCTTTACCTGCTAGTTATCATTTTCCAACCAACATCTTATAATTTCGTCCAATAGTAGCTTGTCTCAAGAGAAAAAAGGGTACTATTCTTAGCCAAGTTCATTGTATGGAGAATACATCACACAAAAATTTTTTTGAGTCAAACATCACACAAGTTATCCTTTCCAGCCATCATCTCGAGAAAAAAGAGGGTAGTTAGTTATCCTTTCCAACCATCATCTGAAGAGGAAAAAGATGTAAGTATTTTGCAAAGTTCATTGTATGGAGAAAGTATTTAGTCCTAAATGGTTTAGAAATAAATGGGTAATTATATCCTCTCCTCGACCTAGTTAATGAAGTTGTATCTAGTGGTTTATGTTTAGTTCACATCTATTTGAATGGTGATTTTATAGTGGGCATGATGTGATAATAAAACCAGCGTACTGTTTGTTTTAGTGAAGAGTCAGTATAAACATCCATCTTTGCTGCTTCTTTCATGGTCTAGGCCTCCATTCCTATCATCATGTACTATGTAAATTCGTGGTCCTTAATTTGCTTAATCTACTGCCTTTATGGATCATTTGATCATAATAGTGTATTTACATTGTATTTAATTGATTCGTGTATTCTATGTACTTGAAATCATTCGAACACGATATATGCTTGTTGACATATTTGTATAAGTTCGTGCATAATCACATGACTTCAGTTCAAGCCTATTTTTGCAATATGTCCAAGTATGATCGATCATTCTGAAAGGCCCAATTGATCGCTTTTGCTCACAGGAAAAATATGATCTTCTCATCTTTGGTACTTGAAGAATTTGTCAGACAAAGGATTGTTATGTTTTATTGATGATCGCACTAATACTATATCCTTTTTAGATGCATGTTACACTAAGGGTTCGTTTGGTTGCAGGGTTGGGCAGGGTTGGGTTGGGTTACTATCCACAGGGGTACTCCCTCACAGTTTACTATTCACCCAGCCCAACCCAACCCAACCCTGCCCAACCCTGCAACCAAACGAACCCTAACTCTCCGAAGGACAGATATCCCGTCATGTGTTTTCCGTGTTTGTTGGTGGGAATCTAGTTACTTGGTGCAACAAGAAGTAGACAGTAGTTCCAAGATCCAATGTTGAGGCAGATTATAGAGCTATGACTCAAGCCCTTGTGAAATTAGTTGGCTTGTCATCTTTCCACAGGAACTTAGGATGTGAAACACGACTCAAACATTGTTGTCAGTGAGAGAAGCACAATGGTCGCTTTTGCTTCTGTCTTCTCGCCACCTCTTGCATTTGCTCTCTTCCCTTCAGCCCATGTTCATCCTCCCTCTTAGATTGGATTATTTATGCAATGCTTGACTCAACCGAAGTATAAGGTAGACAACTTTTTCTTCAATTGCTTCGTTGGACTAGACTTAGGGGCCCCTCATGGTTGAACTCCACCACGTTGGATGCCTCTGTTCTAGCGGATCATGCACCTTCTCCATTTTCACCACCGTGGATCTCTAATTCTGACTCATGTTGTTTTTTGTTCAAGATTTTTGACATTTTTCTATGCACATTTTTCTATTGGATCCATCGAAGCTCCAGTTTTTCTCTACTGTGATAAGAAGGAGCCACATTTATTGTCACAAATCATGTCATGGGTACACAATTTTGGTGGTTGTAACAGACTAGTTGCTGGCAAGTTTGTCAGGGTCAGTTTCCCTGAATAACAATATGGAGACTTAAGCCTGTAACGTTACAAATGGTATAAGAGCGAATTCAGCGCAATAGTGGAAATGGCCGCTCGAGAGTCGCGAGGTAGAGCTAACTTACAAAGAGGTAGGAGGAAATGCTGCCTAGAGCATATAACCACTGCTGTTACTGGAAATAAGTAATGGGTTGTGTCGCAATGAGGATGTTATGAAAATAAAGTGGGAGAAATTTTAACACCCATGTTGGACATGCGAGCCCACGGCGAGCCATTATGCAATAAATGTTATTGTGAATATCATTCCCTGATCTGAAATGAAGAATGAATAATTTGCATAATAGGTCCCTTAGTACAATTAGGGTTATGTACCATGGCCATCTTGATGATCATACAGTTGTTGATTCAACTATTGAATCATAGAGGCTGGTGCTTGGATGAATATCTAAAGGGTTAGATTGAGGACTCATCAAGCACCGTCAAATGATTGTTAAGAGATGATCTCCAGCCTGAGTAGAAGATGGCAATCCTTTCTCATTTAGGCTGATATCTGACCGACCTCTTGATGCAGGTCCTCTTCATAGGAATAGAGATTCGGAGGTGTCAGATTAGTTACGTCAAAGAGTTGACTTAACGAGATCGAGATAACCAAAGTCCTATATCGTATGCTGTCACGATACAGGCACGCATCCTCTGATCGGAGACAGATGTGTTACTATGTGTCTGAGTATGTACATTTGGCAGACCAATAGGTTGATGACCTAACCAAGGTCTATACACCGGCACGCTGGTGTGCATATAAGGGCATATGAGTAATACGATCTCTCAAAGGGATCATACAGGTTCATTTATTGAACCGAAAGGCGTGTGCTCACTCATGAGATATTGGGAAGAATCAAATTCCGTGCGCACGGTCGTCTCGCTTTGGAAGCTTGACTGAATTTGTAGGTTTGATCAAGGTTCAGGAAAGCGGTATGCGTATGCGTTCGGTCAGGTCACTGAATAGCGATTAAGCGGTATGCGGGGGCATATGCGGGGTATATGCGGTTCTACGCGGTTTTCTAATTTTTTATTTAAAAATAAATAAATATATGCAAAAGTGACTACAACTGAACAAAAATTATGTATAATTGTGTTCCAACAGAAGTTCTAAGAAAATGACTTTCATATATAGCTCAAAACAGTCTCTATCAACCGATCATTACCGATCATTACCGGTAATGATCGAGAATGATCGGGATGATCGGTATTGATCGATATTGATCGAGAATGATCGGTGGGCCTCTACCGATCATTACCGGTAATGATCAAGGATGATCGATAATGATCGGTGGGACTCTACCGATCATTACCGGTAATGATCGAGAATGATCGGGATGATCGGTATTGATCGATATTGATCGAGAATGATCGGTGGGCCTCTACCGATCATTACCGGTAATGATCAAGGATGATCGATAATGATCGGTGGCGCTTCTACCGATCATTGCCGGTAATGATCGAGAATGATCGGGATGCCTCTACCGAGAATGATCGACGTTGATCGATGATGATCGGGAATGATCAGGGAGCCTCCACCGATCACTACCGGAAATGATCGGGGATGCTCGGGAATGAAGGCAACTGAACGCCATGCGGCGCTTGGTCCGCATATGCGGCCGCACATCCCGCATATGCGGGCCGCATATGCGCCAGACCCGCATAACACGGGGCTTCAGCAATGCGGTGCGCCTTAAGGCCCGCACACGCATATGCGGCCGCATATGCGGCCGCACAGACCGATTTCGTGAACCATGGGTTTGATATATACTTTTGGAAAGTATATGATCAAGAACTAGGTATGATATATGCTTTTGGAAAGTATATGATCGATACCGACTCCCGATGATCGAATGAGAAACTTACTGATAAAACCATGAAGTAGACAGTATAAAGTTGATCCAATACTTCGGGTTTATTCTGGGTCTTCCAGTATGCAGGATGTACAGGTATTGGGAATACCTGAGGGTGATGTGATCATAAACGATTGTATAACCATGACGCTTCCTTTCCTAGGGAGTGATGAAACATGTCTGGATTTTAGTGACTCCTCACAGTAGAGAAGTAGTCTGATCTTAGTCCAAATGTTGGACATTGATCTGAATGTGATTCAGATGCAATGAGAAGATTAGATTTGCAGTCTTTATTTAATCAAGCATCTATGGGAGGCCCGCGATCTGGATTTGAGATATGATCTCAATATCTAAGTCACTATACGTGGAACAATACAATCGCCCTGTCCTTATCTCCAAGTATTCGCGGAGAAAGCGCATTATCCTTGAAAGGGTTCAGGATAATTTCATTGTTGATAATATGTATCCGAGCATTGAGAAAATTGATAATTAAATATGATTTAATTATCATGATTAATATGAATTCGATTCATATTGTAAAGAGAGTCATCTTAGATAATTAAATGAGATTTGATTATCAAAGATGTGAATAATGTGAATATGATTCACATTATTTGGGCACATGAAAATAGAGATCCAATATGATTAAATATGATTTAATTATCATGAATATGAATAATGTGGATAGCACTATCCATATTAATCATATATATTATAAATATGATTTATAATATATAAGAGAGAGCTATTTGTAACTTACATTTGTTAATTAAATGTTGATGTGAATTGGATTCACATTGGACAATTAATTGAAAATGTAATTTATATTTTATTTTGGGTTGTGAATGTGATTCACAATTTTCCAATGGCAAGATTGCAATATTCACAAAATAATTATGAATTATTGTTGTTGAATTATTTACAACAAATATAAATCTTGGAGATTTCCATGGAATAATGTGATCTCATGAGATTGCATGAGATTGCCACCAAATCCAATATTATGGAAGGAGGCAATCTTCATTCCATAATCTCCATGATTGATTGATTTAATTTGGGATTGATTTATATTGATTTATCAATATAGATTTAATCTAAATTAAATTAATTATTGTTGGTTTTTACCAATACAAATCTTAGCCATTAAAAGAAACACAATCAATGAGAGCCATTAGATTTGTGTTGTCCCATGGATTGAGATCCATGGATCCCAAAATGTTATAAAAGGAGAGGCACCCCATTGCTCTTCTTTACACAATGCTTGTGAAGCACATCTCTCTCTCTTTTTCTTTACACATCAACCCTCTCTCTCCCTCTCATGGTCGTCGACCATGGATGCCCTAGAGAGGTTCTCCATCGCCGCAGCGTCGTCGTTATGTTGCCCGATGGTTTGCTCGTGGATCTTCGTCTACTTCGGCGTGCCTTGCTCGTGAAGAATACGCCGTATCTCTTTTTTCGAGATCAGGAGATCCGTGGCTTGGATCATCAACATGGACTGCGAGAAGCACGCGATTCATCCCCGCGCTCGCAAGCGTCTCCTCCGACGGATCGGACTTGAGACAGGAGGTCTCTTCGTTTAGAACCTCGATCACAACCACGCTTCAAGAGGTAACCCTAATACTTGTTTGTGGTTTAGACGAAACGATCCGAGAAGTGTTCTTGGATCATGTGGTTTCGTCACATGAAAATTTTTTAATTTCCGCTGCATAGAACAACTAGTACGACTAGTCGTTCTTCGTCGTATTCGATACGATGCTCACGCTTCCGTGATGCGCTTGAGGATTGTACCATATCCTTCAACCCCAAACATAGTCCCACATCTAAAACTCAAAATTGTGAGAATGTGTTATATGTGACGGGGATTAATACTACTTGACAACTTAGGCTTAAGTATTTTGGGTGGTTGTAAATTGTATAATTGGATTTCAGCCCAACAAGTTATCAAGGCCACTTTTCATCAACAACGATTAGGGGACTTAAGTTAAGTCCTGACTGTTATACGAGAGCTGCTCATGGCACCGATCATTGTTGTAAAAGTCAACCAGCTATTCTGTTCAAGTGGGGGGGTAGCCGACTCGGTTATGCTTAGTCGGCCATTAGTCAGTCAACCCAACTAGTCGGTTAGTCGGCCGACTTTTTCATAGAGCTTTTAAATTTTTTAGTTTTTTTTGTTTTTTAGCAGGAAACTTATTCTAATATGCTTATGTTATATTTAAAGTCATTAACTTTCTTCGTTTCATTATGCTAATATAGAAAATGTACAAATATATGTAAATATAAGAATTTATGTATAAAAATTATTTATATATTTAAAATATTTAAAAAATTCAAAACCGACTAATGGTTGACTAAATCAGATTAGTTGTCCGAGTGCCGGTTAATCCTTAGTCAGTGACCTCTTCGACCGAGCACCGACTACCAATTTATGCATACGTGGCACCAATGTCATAAAAGATCCATCCCATACTCTAGTGATCGAGAATCATGGCTATTGTTAGTACATGACTTTTCCTTGTTAAGTAACGTTTGGGTCACATATGCAAGAATTTTTTTATTGAAAAATTTCCGTCTTATGATATCTGAAAAGGAGGGCACCACATCATCGATGTACACAATGACATCTTGAACGATAATGCATAATATAATGACAAAATGATCAGAAGAGAATTAAGTGGCACGGACTATCCCACCAATCTGTTTAATTCACCAAACATACTCTTGGACGCCACTTTAAACCATGTGTAGCCTTCCCGAACTTGCAGACTTTTGAACCATGTGTAGACTGTTCAATGGATCTTGCTAATTATTGTATATATATTTGATCATGCACGTTAACGCAAAAGAAGGAATTCTTGATGTCTAGTTGTTTGAGTAGAGTAAACAATCACCGAGTAGTATATGAATGTGAATTGATTTGAGGCAACTAAGAGGAGGCAATCTCAAGGTAATCAATATCATATGTTTTGCATGTAGCAGTTTGGTAGATATAGTTCTATTCAATGTATGGACCCGTCTTACAGATAATTGAGGGTTACCATCCCCTACATGCCAAAACAGCAGTACCTGCCGGTAGGTTGGGAAGTTATTAATTTCTATCTGGTGATCGAGCTTAGCCTGACACTAATTATAGTCATATTCAAGAGAGTTACTAGGATATATATATATAGAGAGAGAGAGAGAGATGTTGGAAATGCGAGCCCACGGCGAGCCATTATGCAATAAATGTTATTGCAATTCACTCCTTAATCTGAAATGAAGAATACATAATTTGCATAATAGGTCCCTTAGTACAATTAGGGTTATGTACCATGGCCATCTTGATGATCATACAGCTGTTGATTCAACTATTGAATCATAGAGGCTGGTGCTTGGATGAATATCTAAAGAGTTAGATTGAGAACTCATCAAGCACCGTCAAATGATTGTTAAGAGATGATCTCCAGCCTGAGTAGGAGATGGCAATCCTTATCTCTGAAGGCTGATATCTGACCGACCTCTTGATGCAGGTCCTCTGCATAGGAATAGAGATTCGGAGGTGTCAGATTAGTTAAGTCAAAGAGTTGACTAAACGAGATCGAGATAACCAAAGTCCTATATCGTATGCTGTCATGATATAGGCACGCATCCTCTGACCGGAGACAGATGTGTTGCTATATGTCTAAGTATGTACATTTGGCAGACCAATAGGTTGATGACCTAATCAAGGTCTACACACCGGCGCGCTGGTATGCATATAAGGGCATATGAGTAATACGATCTCTCAAAGGGATCATACAGGTTCAGTTACTGAACCGGAAGACATGAGCTCACTCATGAGATATTGGGAAGAATCAAATTCCGTGCGCACGGTCGTCTCGCTTTGGAAGCTTGACTAAATTTGTAGGTTTGATATATACTTTTGGAAAGTATATGATCAAGACCTAGGTATGATATACGCTTTTTGGAAAGTGTATGATTGATACAAACTCCCAATGATCGAATGAGAAACTTACTGATAAAACCATGAAGTAGACAGTATAAAGTTGATCCAATACTTCGGGTTTAGTCTGAGTCTTCCAGTATGCAGGATGTACAGGTATTGGGAATACCTGAGGGTGATGTCATCATAAACAATTGTATAACCATGACGCTTCCATTCCTAGGGAGTGATGAAACGGGTCTGGATTTTAGTGACTCCTCTCAGTAGAGAAGTAATCTGATCTTGGTCCAAGTGTTGGACATTGATCTGAATGTGATTCAGATGCAATAAGAAGATTAGATTTACGGTCTTGATTTAATCAAGCATTTATGGGAGGCCCGCGATCTGGATTTGAGATATGATCTCAATATCCATGTCACTATACGTGGAACAATACAATCGTCCTGTCCTTATCTCCAAGTATCTGCGGAGAAAGCGCATTATCCTTGAAGGAGTTCATGGATAATTCTATTGTTGATTCATGTATCCGAGCATTGAGAAATGGATAATTAAATGTGATTTAATTATCATGAGTAATATGAATTTGTTTCATATTATAAAGAGAGTTATCTAAGATAATTAAATGTGATTTAATTATCAAAGATGTAAATAATGTGAATGTGATTCATATTATTTGGACACAAGAGAATAGAGATCCAAGATGATTAAATATGATTTAATTATCATGGATATGAATAATGTGGATATCAATATTCATATTAATCAAATATATTATAAATGTGATTTATAATATATAAGAGAGAGATGTTTGTAATTTACATTTGTTAATTAAATGTTAATGTGAATTGGATTCACATTGGACATTAAATTGAAAATGTAATTTACATTTTGTTTAGGGTTGTGAATGTGATTCACAAATTTCCAATGGCATGATTGCAATGTTTACAAAATAAATTGGATTTATTTTTGTGAAATAATTTGCAACAAAAGTTGTTGCAAATATTGGAGAGAATCATGAGATAATGTAATCTCATGTAATAGGAAAAAGGAAGCTCCCTTCCTAATGAGGAGAGGGGACGGCCACAATTCCATAAGGAATGTGGTGGTCGTCCACCATCCTTATGGAAGGAGGCTTGCCTCCTTTCCTATCTCTCCAATGGAGATTGATTTGATATAAATCAAATTATATTTAATATATATTTGATTTTTATTAAATTAATTGTTGTTGTGTTTTTAGCAACAAATCATGGCCATTGAAAGAAACACAAATTAATGTGGACCATTGGATTTGTGTTGACACATGGATTGAGATCCATGGATCCCAAAACCCTATAAAAGGAGAGGCACCCCATTGCTCTTCTTTGCACATAAGTGAGACAACAAGTCTCTCTCTCTCTCTTTCTTTCTCTTTCTCTCCCTCTCATGGCCGTCCACCATGGATGACCTAGAGAGGCTCTCCATCGCCGCGGCACCGTCGTTATGCTGCCCGATGTTTTGCTCGTGGAACTCCGTCTATTTCAGCATGCCTTGCTCGTGAAGAAGACGTCGGATCTCGTGTGTCGAGATCAGGAGATCCACCGCTTGGATCATCAACTTGGATTGCGAGAAGCACGCGGTTCATCCCCGCGCTCGCAAGCGTCTCCTCCGACGGATCGGACTTGAGACAGGAGGTCTCTTCGTTTAGAGACTTGATCGCAACCACGCTTCAAGAGGTAACCCTAATACTTGGTTGTGGTTTAGACGAAACGATCCGAGAAGTGTTCTTGGATCATGTGGTTTCGTCACATGAAAATTTTTTAATTTCCGCTGCATTGAACAACTAGTGCGACTAGTCGTTCTTCGTCGTATTCGATACGATGATCACGCTTCTGTGATGCGCTTGAGGATCTAACCATATCCTTCAAGAGAGAGATCTTGTACTCCCTACATGTACTCAAGTAAACATATTGATGTATATCAGCTAATGACAAAAATAATTAAAGGTGAGACAAGCAAAGGTGACTAGTATTTTGGCATGGAAACACAATTGGGTGATAGCCATAGCCAGAATCTTCCTAGCTCAGAATTTTCCATCGGCTCAATTCACCAATGGATTTCTTTAACCACGTGCAACCCAACTGCAGTGCGCTACTCTGGAACCCACCAGAGTGGTGTTATCTTCCCTGGGAAGAAATGTTTCCAACAACCTCGAGCACCCAATACAATGTAAATCAATTATTACAAAAGCTATAAAATCTCAAATAATATGAATGTAAATGAGGTATATGCAAATATCTCTGGATGGAACAATTAACAAGGCATGACGGAGATAGTCACAAGAGTGTAGAGTTTGAGTGAAGCACAATAATGTAAGAACGTTAGATCTCTTTCTCAAGGATTGAAGTGGAGTATGGGTATCATTTCACTTGTATGTTGAACTAAGAGCTGTGGTATAGGTATAAATTGGATGTACATGAGCTCTCATGTCCACAACAACCATACAAGGCAAGAGAGTAATGCATGAAATGGCTCAAATTTCCATTGGTGATCAATCATAGCATTGTCTGATCCACCAGATGTGATCTGATTGGTAGTCCGATTGATCGATCACTTCAATGCTGATTGAAATTTACCATTGCTGAGTAAGTTCAAGTGTTGATAGATCATGAAGGTTTGATCTATCACATAGTGTCATTGTCTTGGATGGGTTTGGAAAGTGGTTGGGAAAGGTTGCCTGATCAGTCGCACTTAGTTGATTGATCAATATGTCAGGAGTTATCGATCACGATGAAGTTTTCAATTGAGAACTTGTGCTTGCAGATAAATTGTTGGAATAAACAGTAAGCAACACCTAAGGGATTTCCTGTATAAAACTGGTTGTGTAAAAGTTCTATATGCCGTGACAAAATTATAATGCGATTTCGAGGTTTATGTTAGTCTTTTCTTCTTTTAGGTCTTGCTCTCTGATGTGTTACCATCTTCTTGAACATCTTGCATTACCTGTGGTCTTTAGTGTGTCAGAACTTGGACTTTGATGCTGGCTCCTTCCTTTGTCTTTTTGCAATTCAATTGAGTCTTCTAAATTTGCATTATTCAAGTTGAGCTTTACCAGGCCCAAGCTTTAGGAAACACCTTGTTTGTCATCATTAAGACACGTGCAGCATGCTCTAACAAAAGCAATGCGGATCTTTCCTCCATACCACTTCTCCTGTGTAATTCAATGACAACCCTATTGTCATGAAATGCATAAATTGTTATTTGGTTTTCATGCTTCCCATATTATCTTATATCATTTCCATGTAATTAACTTTAATTGTGTAAGCCCTAGGATTAAGTGTGAGTCTATTTTTTTCACGTTGCCGACTTATCTCAAGAATTTTTTTTACAAGTGTAGGATTATTGCTGCTGCAAGTATGGTAGAGAAGGAGAGGTCGAGGCGGCTAAGTACAGCTTTACTGAACCAAGTCATTCAGGAAGCAGTAGCTTTTAAAACTCCGCCGAGGACAAGGGGTGGAAGGAGAGGGCGAGTTTATTATAGCACACAGGTAAGGCTTCAATGCAACTTGCTTAACAAGATCATGGAATAGTTAGCTTATAACCACATTGCCAAGTATAATCACTAATATATATGTTTGGTTGGAGTTTTTATGTTTTCTTTTCTGAGAACAATATTTCTCCTACTCTGTTAACTTTTTGTCATGTATAGAGTTAGCGTATTCTTTATGGTAAAACAGTAAGTGGGTAGGTGTCTTCGTTGAGTCCTTTACATCACATGACTCATTTGTGGTGACGGCAGTTTGGATTGTGAAGGTCAAAGGATTTGGGTAGTGCAACGGGTGCTGCTTACTGGCAGGTGGAAAAACCATAGGGATTATCATGATTCTACTCTAATGGGTCTTCTCTATGTGATGAAGGGAAACCATGCCAACATAATGGCCAATTGGGTTTGAACGACCAAAGTTTCAATCAATACAAAATTTGCAATTGCATTTGTGACATTTTGAAAATTATGTATCTGACTGGTTATTCCAATATTCTTTTCTTTCGTTCAAAATTAAACATTTGGAAATTTATTTGGAAATTTATGTATCAAATTGTCGTTACCTTTTTTTCTTCCTTTTTCGTACCGTCCCTTCCAAAAAAGGTTATGGATGGCACATAGTATGGGAATTGAAAAAGCTTATTCTTTATGTTTGGTGATCGTCCATGCCCATGCTTAGCTTACATGTGCAGCCACACATGCTTACACACACGCAAACACACACACACATACACACTTCCACACCCATGCACCTCCCACCCATACCCACGACATGCATGCACACCCGCCATGTCGCTCGTCGAACTATCTCCAGTGCAACATATGACTCTAGTACTATAAATAGGGTGGAATGTAATGATCTGATGCAAAGGGGTCATCAGTATCAAGTAGCACCTCCACAGACTACTTCTAAGCCTGGTGGTTCCCACATGGAACCAAAAACTGCAGCTTTTGTTGATCTATTAGGTATTCTCTACGAGGCTTTGCATGCATGATTTATCTAACCATTCCAAGTGGCTTGTGAATTCCGATGCATAGTGACATATTTGTGGCAACATGGATTAATTTCTTCCTTACATCACGTCCCACCCGGACAAACCATTCTGTGGTGGCAGATGGGCGACCATCACCTATTACTGGACAAGGTGCCATTCGAGTTGCACTTCATATTTGTCTGGAGAATGTTTTCTCAGCTCTCGATTTTCCCATAAGCTTATTTCTGTTTCTAGAATTATGAAAAAGTTGGATTGTAGAGTTATATTTGATCCAGCAAGTCTTACTTTACATGATATGCTGACGGATTAGGTGATTGATTGTGGCCATGAACAAGGGGTGTATACCTCCCGACACATTCTCCTTGTTGATGGTCACATGTCTACTTCTAGTGGGGGATCATCTGCCTTCATATGGCATCTTCACCCTGGTCATTTACCTCTACTAAAAATGAGAAGAGTTCTACCATGCTTCCTTCTAGTGTGAAGCATGTCTACTTGGAAAACACTCATCAAGCTTGATATCCAATATGTATTGAGCATGGTCAATCAACATATGGAGAGTCCTAGAACAGCCACCGGCCATGGAAGGACATATCTATATCGGTATCGATATCGGTACCATGTCGATACCGATATATCGCCGATATATCGGCGATATATCGACGCCATATCGCCGACATCGGGATTCAGCTCGCCTTTTTTGCGTGTCGATACCCGATATCGGATATATCGGCGATATATCGGTGACCTGTCGATACCGATATATCGCCGATATATCGCCGATATATCGGGATACGGCCTTCCATGCCACCGGCATGGTGTCCTTATTCTCATATATCAAAAAAATCACCTAGAAGCAGTCTTTTCTATGCCTCAAATGGGTGCATTGTTGTTACCTCTTATACATATGCAAACCATGCTAGCTTTCTTGAGGACAAACGTTCCACCAATTGTTTCATTATGTCTATTGGTGGAATTCTTGTAACATAGCATAGGAAGAAGCAAGGGGTTGTCTCCATCTCTAATGAAAAGGAAGAATACAACGTTTTGTCCTAATCCTTGTATATCTGATATTGGTTATTTCTATATATGCTTGATGGTAGAGTTGTACTTCCTTTTTTGCACTAAGGTGTCATCCTCCTATTCTCGATAAGAATTTCCTCACCCCTTTCCCCATAAAATTTTTTTTGAAGCCAAAAGAGGGGGGAGCACACAGTGGTGTCCACCCCAAGGTTATATTATTAAGCTATATAAAAAAATTACAAGAAAAAGGACCCGGCTACAGCTACAACCAGTCCTTAACAAGCCTCGCAGACTGCAAACAGACATTTTCGCGATAAAAACGTTGACCGGAAAAAATGAAGGCATTTCTAGCCAGGCAGGTGGACCACAAGATAACCAATGGGCGAAGAACCTACTGTCGCGGCCGCAGATGCGCTAACCACAAAGATCCCCAAAAAGCGTCGAAACTCCTCGCCTTTCCCCCTAAATTTTGTGGAATCAAGCAACAAGGAAAACTTGGATTTACGTAAAACCTTACTCTCTAAGGTGCATGATGCAATCACAGAAAAAACCAACTCAATCAAGTCCCATCGCTCATCCGTGCGACACTAAATGACTCCTAGATAATTGGCCCAAGTCACAATTCTTTCAACACCACTCCCCCAAGCTGGAGCATTGAATGCTTAGCTTGGACAATACAATGTTTCACACCCAAAAGTCAAGTATGTAACTCAATACAACTCAAAATGGAAACATCCTTTTTGTTTCTTGTGATATGATGAATCTACAACTATTTTTGACGAGATATTGTATGCTTTGTATATGCAAGACTAAAATGCGCATCTTCAACTTAGATGCATGTGCATTCTATCAACATATGAAGATTTAAAAAATGAGCTTCAATCATAAAACTGTTGCAATGGGTCTCTTTCAACAAGAGCCTTGAATTGAGCCTCTCTTATGTATTAGCTAAAGAATAGGATCTCTTCTATTGAGTTTCCATGGATCTTTCCACATTGAAGATCTTTAATTAGTCTATGTTACAAGTGGTTCACATTTAGACTCAAAGCCATATTCATAAGTATGTGAACTTCTTCAACAAAAGATCACATATTTGTGCTTCATACAAATCATGGAGGTGCTCTCGAATTCTCCTCTTATATCTGGTATCCCTGTGGGGGATACAAATTCCATCAAAATGTATCCTTTTTAATTATACATATACATTTTTTCTCCTTAATCCTTGTCATTCTTTCTTTTCTTATCAACATTCTTTTCCATCATAACCTCTTTTTTCTTTCATTGCCTACATCATTTGTTCTCTTATTTCTTGTTGTTGGGAGTTATTTTGCATTTGCTTATTTATTTATTTATTATTTCTATATTAAGTAATTTGCCTTTTAAGGTTTCTCTTCTGACCATCGTTCCCTCCCCACTATTTAGCCCCTCCGTGTGTTAGGATCCCCCTCCTACTATGACATCTACGTGGCATCAATCCCCTCTGCATGACACCACTGCAACCGTAATTTCCATGTGGCATTGTCGCCACTGCCCCACGTGGCACTGTTGTCGTTGCCCTACACAACACAGTGGTTGCTCTACGTGGCAGTGTCATCATAGCCTACATGCGATATACAAGAAACTTCCTGGACATGCATATAGATGTCGCATCCCTTATATGTGATATAAAAGAAAGTCCTTGCAAAACATCATTCCCAGGTTTTTGATAGATGTCACATTCACTTAGATGCCCACTTCCTGTAAATGAATATAGATGCCGCATGTCATTTTCAAGTCCTTATCAAACTATATGTAGAGTTTTTGTTGAATTCTCATCTGATATGAAAACATTCAAACAACATTATAATTTCATTATGGTCATGAATTTACAAAAGTCTCTCTAGAAATATCATCATATAATACTTTACAACTCCCCAAAAATAAAAATACAACTGTAACTCTTATGCCTTCTCCGTTGATATGTTCTAATGTATTCGGTATTAGTTCAAAAGGTAGTAAACAGATACCCTCATCAATCATCGCTATCTGGGACGTCTTTGCACCGCCATCCTCGAAGATTGGTATTAGTGGCGATGTAAGTGTGCACTAAGTGGGTTGAGTACCCCTTATGTCCACTCCTATCCTTATTGGTGCATGCAGTATTAGCATTTCTCCACTCAATGGCTCGACAACTGGTGTGACGAATTGGGTCTCAAGGGCATAATCTGGTAGCTCTAGATCCAAATCCGATCATGAAACACGTTCCATTTCTGGAACATCTGGTTCCTCCTCTACCACTGGTACACCATGTGGATCACGCGCTTTACGCCTGCCTCTTCCTCTCCCTCGTGCCTTTCCTCGTCTAGCTTCTGCTTGAGTCTGGTCAGCATGCTCCTCAAGGCCCTAAATGTCGGTTTCGGTCACCATTTCGGTATCGACCAAAACAGAATTTCGATGGAATTTCGGTGGAATTTCGACCGAAATTTCGGTCATTTCGGTCATTTTTTGTACTAGGACCCCATATTTCAGTCATTTCAGTCGAATTTCGATTTCGACTGGATATCGATATTCGACAGAAATTCGATCGAATTTTACTAAAATTTGAGGCCATGATGCTCCTCATGTATTGTCATTGCATTAGCAAATTGGAAAGCCAACCATTGCTCCAATTCCTCCGTAGCCTAAATTGCAATCTCTCGACACTCCTGGTGGCTGGCATCGTAAATGAGGTGAGGTCCCACCAGGACATCTGCATGAAAAAAACAAATCCACTCATTAAATGTTCATTTAAAAGCTTAATATAATATGTAGTGGTTATTCTTAAGTTACCTGCCAGAGAAGCACCTAGTCGACCCGCAAATCTCATTGTACTTATTTTGTATCAATCCATATAGTGTGGAGTTACAATAATCCCATTGGATTGGTCCAAGTCAACAACTCGATCCTCTCGTGCTCTCACATATTTTTAGGTCATCTCGGACCCTCCAATCAATTTGTACTTTCCCCCTCAAGTCTATGACATGGAGGTCCTCGTAGGTATTGCACAATGTTGGAATACCCTGACGGCCGCCAAACCGGTGAAGAATGCGATCCAGAAAATAATATCCCACGATGTGGAAGTAAATTAGCGGCACGCGTGCCCTCCAAATGTTGTCTCTTGAAACAGTAGTCAAGTAGATGTGCGAGTACATCATCATCATATGACATCCACATCACCTGCATGGGAAAGCGATATGTAATTTAAAGACAGTTTCTTGAAGAAAATTGAATGAATGTGGCACAACTTATTTACCTGCTCATGTGATTGCATGTCAAGTGCATCGTTGTATGGTCTCACTCGACGATGCACGAATGCAACAACCCAACGAACTCTTAATGGTTGACCGTGTCATTGCGGTCTCTCCCTGATCACTGGAGCAATATGTGGGAAATGCTCCCAAGTCCATAACTGCAGCAATATTGCCAAGCTGCCGATCTCCTTGGTCGTCATATCCACTGCAAAACATAGATGCCTGTAGAGAAAAGAAGAACCGTTGATCCCGAACTCAACATCCCAGAGTACTACAAGTTATGCAGATGTGGTAGTGTAACAAGAGAAATGAGTGACCCCGACTTATCGGTAAATAAAACACCACCCAAAAGTTGTAAAATGTAAGCTCATGCATGCCTCTGCAAGACCACCTCATCAACTTCTGGTGGCAACATTGCAAAATGCATAAATAACCAGCTCGTCAATACCATGCTGCATACTATCTCGGACGGTAGGGAATGAACACCTAGAAGCTGCTCGCAAGTGTCAGACCACGTCGCTGTAGGGGTGGTCTCTCTGGTAACTACCGGTCCATCAATCCGTAGAATCAAGATGAAAGCTACATCTTGTAGCATGATAGCCATCTCTCCACTGGCCATATGGAAAGTGTGCATCTTAGGCCGCCATCGCTCCACCAAGGCTGTAATCAAATGCCAATCTAGCATGATAAATTCTAACTCTATAATGGCTCCAAATCCAGCCTGAGCTATGTAAAGAAGTAGGAGATCATCCAAAGTGATGCAACTCACATGTTTTTCGTGTCGAAGACAATGCATCCATATGCAATTTGAAAGGATAAGAGATTTAAGAGGAACTATACTTTGTAATTGGAAATTATTAAATGACTTGCATTGCCCGTCTAAACATGACGCGAACGATGTCGCTTCTACTGAGTCATAACTATTGGATCAAGAGGGTCGAGATCCATCTGCAAGCAACTATCATTAAATTAGAAAGCATTAAAGAATACATAAATATGTTTGTTGTGACCTTTACCTCCTTTTATACAAGCGAGAAATATTATTATCAACATAATTCACCTAAAAAAGAAACACTTACTCAAAGCCAAGGTTTGAAAAAATGAAAGGCGGAACAAGGTATTTTCCCTGGAGGCGATCGAGGTGTAGCCTCGAGGCGGTCGAGGCGTAAGCCTCAGTTTGTATAAGAAAATACTTATAAAACTATAATAAATATATTTACTGATGAAATTATCTTAATTGGCATACATATAATATATAACATTGCAATATATGTTAAAATTATGAAGATAAGAACGTGAAGGAAAGGATATGTAAATTCCATAAACCTATCTACTAAATTTCTACCCAATCAAAAAATATAATCATTTGCTATAATTGTCATTAAAATATCAAAGACATTATATTTTTCATTAAAAATATTGAGGTGCATAAAAAATTATGATTAGATGTACTTGTTATATGACTAATATATAAAATATGACAACATTGACATGCCTTGAATCTAATCTTGCTTTTCTGTAATTGTTACATTACGTTGCGCTAGCTTTTCTTTAAGCTTTATGGATTGTGTATTTAAAAGTGCAATATTTAGAATTTCTTGAAAAAATTAGACAAGTTTAATGCTTAATATGAATATAAACAAACTTAAAATTCCAAGCATTCATCTTGTAAATATATATCCTAGACAACTATACATTTATAAGCATCTAAAACTACTAATAAGACAATTTAAATCGTTAAAAAATGCTTTAAATTCCAGAAAACGCCTCATAGACCGCCTCGTCTCGCCTTGACCGCCTCACCGCCTCTGACCGCCTCTACCTTCTGAGGCGTACACCTCATCAATTCCATCTAGCGCATACGCTCGAGGCTAAAAACTATCACCTTGTTCTGCCTCGACCGCCTGGAGGCTAGCCTTTTAATACCATGCTCAAAGCATGACATTTTCATTTGTTGTGACCTTCACCTCTACATGTGCCACACTTATTTTTGTTCATTGCTGAACATTGTGTATTAGACGTCTTGAAATGACAATGATAGCATGAGAATATGGGATGCGATGAATTTGTCATTTATTACACGTACATGTTTGTTGCCCCATGTTCACGGTGGACCGTTTGTGGCCTCGAATCCCAAACTTGGGCACCATTCAAAACCTCAAACGAGATGTTCGGTTGTCTTTGTATGCGTGTTGCTATGTGTTCATTTGCAGCTGCACTCCACCAGCGTAGCTTTGATGTTACAAAATGAGTGAATTTTTGACTTGTTGCGAGTGCAGTGGTAGTCTCGTCCGCTCGTTCGTTGAAGTACAATATGCAATTATAAAAGGTCTTCTCGATTAGTACAACAATAGGCAAACATCATGCATCCTTAAAAATTGCATTGTAATTTTCACTTAGATTTTTAGTTATCTTCCCATGCCACCATCATATGCTAAAGTCCATTGCTTCATATGACAATCGTGAGTTGAAAACCATCTACCTGCATCTGGGTTCCATTCCTACAATTTCTTCATGAAGTAAGCAAACATCCTAGTAGTCGTTTAAAGTGTGGCAGCCTGTACCAATGCTTTCATAGAGCCATTCTTAAAAACATTGTAGAAGCTGCTTACGATATGCCTTGAACAAAAGCACCAGTATGTGAACAATTCTAATAAATCAACATCATCACTCATTGTGGATTTTATATCAGGATGACAATCAGAAATGATACATATTGGCCTTACACGCATCCCAATTACTTTGATATGTAGCAACAAAAGGAACCACCTCCACGTAGGGATGGATTCCTCATCAACAATCCCAAATGCAAGAGGAACATCATGTTTATCTCCATCCATCCCACAAGCAATCGACAATCAACAGTTTCTGTTTGTACTTGGCATACAAATGAGTCCCATCAATACATATCAAAGTATGCAATATTTGAATCCTTCAATGCAAGGGTCGAACGTCCATTGAAATCTACGACAATGTAGTTTCTTCGGGTCAGGGTGTTCGGTTCAATCCCTGGAATGGTATCCTTCAATGCATGTAGAAGATACGATATCTCGGCATAGAACTTCTTCTTATCACTGAAAATTATTCCAATTGCTTTTCTTCGAGCATCCCATGCTCTTTTTTTATTACCCAGTTGTCGTACGTCTTGTGAATGTGAGCTCTACAGCTCAGCAACCTAATAGTGGGGTCATCCTTCACCAGGGATAGCAGTGATCTAGCCATGAAATTGCAACCCAATTAAGGATGATCTTGAATAACAATTGGATTTATGCAAGTGTGTGGGCTGACGATCTTAGAGATCGCCCACATACCATCGAATTTCCTGTAATGATCACGTAGATACCGAACGCATCCTTTCGATTGGTTGATGCAAAAAATAGACCAGATCAAGGTGGTGGATTCTTTAACCATGAAGTCGTAATATGCAAGAATGTGATGTTTCTTAACAACATAAATCAAATCAATCTTTATACTTGAAGGTTTTGGCCTTTCAAAGTTCATCACCAACACCGTCAAGCCCAGACTTCTTTCGAATGTCATCCTCATATGTTGAATGGTTTCAGATTCTTTGACCCCCAAAAAAGGTAAACGGGGAACAATTTCTTGGGGAATGTGTTCATCTGCTCCCATATGCTCGTTTATGACATTATCTTCAATCTCACGATTATTGTCCTTGTCTAGCTCATCGTCTGTTACTCGAGGGATGACGTCGTCCAAGGCATGATTAACCTCTCTCAAGAGCGCACCACTCATGAGCCACTCGTGAACTGTAGTTGGTTGTGGTATGGGATCATCGGTGCTTCGGACAATAGAAGGTCCTGAGGGAGGCGATCGTTCGCATCAACAACATTCGGCATCACTTACGAACCCGACAGACTCTCAATAATAATATCAATAGGTGTTGATCTCCCAATAGTTCGAGTATAGACAAAAACTCCTTGTACATCATCATCATCATCTACAATAGACATCAACGTAGGCTCTTTTCCTGCCACGCAAGGAATGTGATGTGAGGGTTTAATTTGATGGTTGTTCTTGTCCAAGTTAAACTTCCGATGAACTAGATTCAACAACTCATCGAAGGTCATGATCAACATTAACCCAAAATCACACATATTGGCTGTCGGGGAATCACTAATAGAACCCTTCAAGTATAAATCGACTCCATTTCGGCCTAACACGTAGGGAGCACTGGATTTATAAGTACATAACCAATAATTCAACATTACAAGAACACAAAATTGAAAAAAATTGTTTATGTTATATCCAAAACGTAAGACCCTAAAGGATCATGGATTGTACCTAGGCCTTCGAGAAGCAAAGGGGAGCACGACAGGAGAGGCAACACACAGAGTTCACCCACTATCGTAGGACGCACGGCGAGAGGGCAGTTGAGTCAGCAGAAGGCGGGTTGGCGGTGGTCAACGCTCACAAAAGGTCGCCCAGTTGAGAAAGTTTGCAGGGAGTTCGAGCAGCGGAATCGACGAAATGCGGATGAGAAGGGTTTAAGTTTCCAGGGGCTAACGCAGATACCTCATAACTATGCGTTATACGCACATATCGCATAAGCAGGATGCGTCATCAATAACACATTCTGAAGATGCAACACTTCTTCAATATTTAAAGTAAAAAACACTTCTTTATATCGCAATCATTATATGCAATATAAATGTAGTACTCAAATTAACAAAAAAATATGTAGTATCAAGGGATCTTTGTAATCCTGAGATACTACTTAGGAATTTCCTTCTGCACTATCCCCATGATGTGACATTACCATCTGGTTGGAAGAAACCCAGCTTAGCCACAACGAAAGGTTTCTCCCTGGAAAGTTAAAACCTACAACGAAAAATGTAGAAATATCTCTTAGGCAATTTACAGAAAACGCTATTCAAGAAGAGGGAGGAGCATTTAGATTATTTAATTACTTATAAGAGTGGCCCGACTAGAACACCGATAGATTATTTACGTGGAAGAGAAGAGATCGATTGTATTGTAAAGACTGCAATGTAATCCCAGGAGGGAGTTTAACAACCCAACATCGCTTGTTAGTCATGGATGTGCAAATAAAAGGGATGGTAAAGAAAAGGAGGGTTTCCAAGATCACTAGAACTAGATGGTGGAATCTTCAAATTGAAGCAATCAAGATTTAGAGAGATGGTCTCACTGGGAACCTTGCGTCGTCGTTGCTGGAGCTAGAGCACTGTTGTCGTCATCATCTCCGGGTGATATCATCGTGACCCACATTGCAGGCATCACTTCCTTTCATCTTCAAGCCATCGGCAACTTGTGTTGTTGCGCTTTTCTTAGGTTGTTGCGTTGCTCACGAGGAATCTGATGAAGTCGCAAAAATCACCATAGACATTGTCACACTGCTTGGCCTTCTTGCTTTACATCTTGGGCTTCAAAGAACCCCTGCCTTGCACCTCACGAGTGGTGCTTCCTCCTCAATAGACGGTTGTGAGGAGAGTGAACACAATACCAACATCAGCATTGCTGCCACTATTTCGACAACAAATTGCAAGAACAAAAGACAACATGTATAAAAAATTGAATCTCGAAAATATTCCTTAAACGTGGCTTTCTTTGAAACCATGTGGAAATATAATATTAATAATCAGAATAAAAAATAAGGGAAAACTTGGCTTTACGTGCAATCCAAATGATCTGGATGAAACCATAGTTGAAAACCCTAAGGACTAGATTTTCTTGTCTTTTTTTTGTTAAGAATAGGAAGTGTGGAGCTCTATATATAGCCTCACAAATTCAATCAATTCCCACCACTCATCCATGTGGCACTAAATAGCTCCCGTAGGATTGGCACAAGTCTCAATTCTTTTAGCAAGAGTGAATACCAGATAATGGTCCAAGCAGCCGCATAGATGCAAAGCATGCAATGGATCAAAGATGTTCTTACAAATCTTCACATCCACCTTGGTAGAGTGATGGGACTGAGATGCGACAACACAACCAGTATGCTTATTGCACACAATCTTATGCCCCATGAGCACATTAAGCGTGTGAGTTTGACTGCCATTTCTCAAGAGAACTTATCCAAAGAGGTCGTATCCAAACTTTCGGTGTTTGTTTTGCATATTAGATGACAAACATGTTCACCACAAAACTCTTACGGACTCAATTCAAGTATTGCTCTGATAAACTGGGCATGAAGGATATCCATGCTCCATCTTGAAGGGGGGTCTTAGAGTTTTAAGTCCCATGTCTTAGGTGGTGTTTGTATAATTATTCTCTTATATTCACTCTAACCATAGCCGCTTTCTTTATATTGAGGACTTGGGTTCTTTTTTTACATACATCGAATTATTCCGTTACACACTTTGTGTTCATTGTGGTTTGATTATCTACCCATTTAAACTACATCTATTTGCTAATCACTAATCTTTGGTCTCTTGTTAATATGGGTCTGAATGTTTTTTTTTTCATTTCAATCTGAATGAACCCTCAGAACTTACTGTAGTTTTATATAATTCTACAAGGAGTTGGTTATTAAAATGACAAATAACTCAGGTGTACTACATAATAACTATTATTTTCCTATCCCTATCCAGAACTTATCTTGATTGGAATATTCTTTTGTTGCAGGCTGCCATTCGTCCTCCTACTTTTGTTTTTTTCGTGAACGATGCAAATTTGTTCCCTGATACTTACCGACGGTACATGGAAAAACAGCTTAGAGCTGATGCAGGTTTCCCTGGTACTCCAATCCGCCTTTTGTGGCGTAGTAGAAGGAAGATGGATAAAGAAGGTAACAATGCACCTATTCATTGACTTTTAGAACTTGTATATTCTCGGGAGTTTAAAGTTGGATATATCATAATACATTAAAATACAATGAACTGGTCATGACAAGTGCAACATTGATTTGGCAACCGGTTATCCTAGCTTTTATAAATTTTTATTAAAGAGCTATACGAGAAAATCAAGAATAGAAACTAGGTCATCTAAATAACTGGCATTGAATGGACCTTCTTTTGCAATTTGATCATGTTGATGTCATATCTCCACGTAATCATGAAATATTTCTGTTGTTTCTTTGTCACTGGTTGCAGTGCGCTTTTAGCTCAATAGCATTACCATATAAAAAAATGTAACTCAATGACGCCAAGATATCATCTCTTTAATCCTAGCAGTCTGAACCCAAGGAGACTCAGTTTCTGGTTCTTAAAAAAGTTTTACGACTAGCAAATGCATGACTATGGAGTAAATATAAATTGTCAATTTTCTTGAACAAATCAAGCACCTTTTTTTGAAGCATGACTTTTCGCTGATTATCTAATATCCAACACAAACTGCGTCGAACTTCTTTGCAGGAAAAGCTTCTTCCAGCAATTCACGTCAGTCATTGAACTACAAAGCAACAGATACTGGTTTAGCATTAACAACTTAGTTAATTCAGAAGGTTGTCTGCAGTTTTTTGAGGTTGATCGTTCACTCACCAAGTCTGGATTGTGTTCTCGTGCTGGGGAACACAAAAAAAAGGCACGACCTAAGTGGGAGATTCTTCTGGGGTGCATAGACAGGACCAACCGTCAGCAGAGATCAAATCCCCCACATCTTAAAATTCTGCATTTGCGCATGTCTATCTTGAAGAAAATATCATTTTTGCCTGAATCAACATGATCTAGATCAGGGGGATATAGATTCGTCCGTACGATAAGTATCATTTAGAAGGTTGACAGTTTTCTTCATGCAAGTTGCGTTCGCCCTGAAAGTGTCTTTGTACTCGATTCTGATCTTCTTAGCTGTTTGGGCATTCCTTTCAAGATGCCTGTCATGGTTCTTGTAGTGCCAGGATTCAACAAATAACCACGCTGCTTATATGTATATTTATAAATTCTCTCTTGCTTTAGAGTTCATTTATATCCTTGATCTGTATGTTCTTGATTGTTGGGGTGGCAGGAGACGAGTTTGAGTCCTGTGTCATTATTCTTCTTTTATAATATTATCTTCCTTGTTTTTATCTGTGTTGAGATGACTTTAATTATGCGGACTCGGCAAAGTGATGATGTTAACAAGAATATCAAGCTTACAGAAGGCAAGTGCCAACAATGGTCGTGGAGGACGAAGTATAACATTACCCCCTCTCAAGTATGGTCATTGGTGTTGTGGTGGAAGAAGCCCTAGTGTTGCTGCAACTTTGGTTGTGGACTGCTTGTTGGTGGTGTCACCCCGACGTTGGGAGAGGGTTTGTACCTATTTTTTAGACGCTTGAGGAAATTTTAGAGGGTTGAAGTGGTGCTTCTGTCGATCTCTTTCCACTGTTACAAGGGGGCTAGCGGCTTTTCAATCTTCTTTGGGAACTACTTTTGCTGTGGGTTGTTCCTCCCTTTGTTCTTTTTTATCAGTAGGCCACACCTTGTCTTCAGAGATGGAGGTTTTTTTTGCACCTTTTTGCTAGATGTGAGTACTGCTCTCCTTGTGGCTCTGAATTTTTTTTCTTCCCTTTCATACGGCAACTGAAGACAAAAATGATATCGTGGGTCTAAATGTTACAACAAGCCTGTCCAAATCACTACCATCTAAATAACAAAATATAACTTTCTAATATGGTTGGTTTTGTTGACATGGCAATCGTAGGTCATGATCGAATTGGGTATATAAATGGCCTCAATCTTGAGCTAGATAATAAGGACCCCTCGTAGGAAAAATGGTACCTTGAAGACAATCAAGTATAGACATGTATGGTTGAATCTATCTCTAGTGAAATATAACATCTCCTTCTTTAAAAGAGATCGACAAGTGACATGTGGATGGTTCTGGAGGGCATTGTATGGTTAAAGGAAGAAGGATTTGCACATTTACCTGTTGAGTCGTCAGATTTATAATCTTTTACAGGGGGCTTTCTGTTGCTGCTTATTACGGTGCCTTGATGTCTAAATAGAAAGAGTTAGGCTACCGGTCAGAAGATCAAGATCATCTGGAATAAAGAATGAAGAAAAGAACTATTATCTTTCTACGTGGCATACACTCTAATTTTGAGAAAGGGTGGTATAGGGTAGTATAGAAGGAAACAAACATATTGTTGAAGTCAATAGAGCTTTTTTATTTCAAAGAAATCTTCCCAAGAGATTTTCGTAGAGATGGTTCTTGCGAATACCTTTCTTATCAACAAAGATGCCATCAAGAATGCTGGGCATGAAACTCTAATCTCAAAATTCAACCGAATGGTAGCCCTTTTGTTTTACCTATAAAGAGTTCTTGGTGTATTTACCATGTTCATAACTTAACACCAAATGCAATGAAACTTGATGCACCAGCAATCATAAAGATTTTCTTAGTTTATTCACCCACTGAAAAGGGATTAGGTATTTTTAGTTCTACATATGATGCATGTGACAAAAGATGTCACCTTTATTGAATAGGAATCTTACTTTCATAAACATTTCCTTCAAGGGGAGACTAGTGGTGGTGGTGAAAGAAATGATTACAAAATCTTTCTCTTGAATGTGGATGATGGATCTATGGTCTCTTGAGGTGATTTTACTAAGATTGATGCCAAGACAATAGGTTTGAAACCATGTGATCTTCATTAGCAAGAGAAAATGTACAGTCGGAATAGTCGATAATTAGCAAGGTCAGACTTGTTGTCAATGACTTTAGTCAAAAATATGGTGTTGATTACTTAGAAACTTTTGCCCATGTGGTAAAATGCATACTATGGTGGTTCTTTTTTCTTTTTTGTCCTTAATTAGTGGAAACCCCATCAATTTGGTCGTAAAGAATGCATTATTAAATAAAGATCTCTAAGAAGAATTGTACTTACATATAACACATGGCCATGAGAAGACACAGAAATTCTGCAAATTGAAGAAAGCATTATATATATTGAAACAATCACATAAGACTTGATTCGAAAAACTTAAAGTGGTGATGATCAGATTCGGATATTGCTAAGATCATGAAGATCATACATTTTTTGTTAAAGGGAAGGAAAATAAAGTGACCCTTTTTCTTGTATATATTGATAACGTGGTTATTACATGTGATGATAAGGAGGGGATAATGTGCTTAGAAAGAGAGCTTGCTGAGGTGTGATCATAGTATTATGAAGTATTTTGTGGCCATTGAAATGGAATATCCAATGAAAATCAAATTCTTTTCCAAAGAAAGTATAGCATATATATGCTAATGGAAACTAGGAGTTGCGGTGTAAATCTACTACTACAATTATTGAGGAAAACCACAAGTTGGCCATCAAATATGGGAAGAAACTTGATGATGACGTAAGAACAATTAATGGAGACTTAAGGGGAAGTTACTTTATCTTACTCTTATCATACATGTCATTATTTATGTTGGAGATGTGGTGAGTCAATTCATACATACTCCCACTTATATGCACATGAAGGTAGTGGAACGTATTTTTTGCTACATAAAAGGGAACCCCGGAAAAGAGATTATCTTTATGAAAGGCACTACGATTGAGATTGAAGGCTACGGTGGCTCTGATTGGAATGGGGCACTATACGAAGAGATCCACTATCATATATTGCAATATCTGGGTGAGTGATTTGGAGTTGCAAATGGCGGTCTGTCAATGCAAGGTCAAGTGTTGAAGCTTTCTATTTAGCTGTTACAATGGGTGTTGTTCAGATGTGCTGGTGTAAGATTCTTCGGACATGCATTGGAATGAACCTATAGCTACTCATGGAGGTATTTTGTGACAATAAGTCTGCCATAAATCTGTCTAATAATCATGTTTTACATGATAGAACAAAGTATGCAGAGATTGATCGCCACGTTATTTGAGAAAGAAATGACTCCAAGGAGATTGTGATTCTATACATGAAAACTTAATATAAGTTGTAGATGTCTTCGTCGAAGGCTTCCTACGACCATCTTTAAGAAAAATGTCGATAAGATGGGCATTTATGACCTCTATGCTTAATTTGAGGGGGTACGTTGAGTTACCTGTTTTATGGGTAGATGGTTCATGGGAGAATATCCATCTTACGATATGATACTACATATGTAACTCTCCCTCCTTGTCTTTAAGATAGAGAAGAAAAGAAAATAATCCTAGTTGTCAAGCGCAGATAGATAGTGAGTTGTCCTCGTTTTCTTTCTCTTCTCATTTTGGGGTTCCCACATAAATCTCATTGCATTTGTGTGTATTGTTGTCTAGATAGATGATGTTGGAATGGACACATATTTTATAATAAATGAAGATAGATGCTCCAAGATGTGATTAGTAAGTTGACTCAATCCTTAACTACTTTCAACACTATCCCTAGATAGAGGAGGTGAATTCCTTATTAGTGCTACGTATTAAAGTAATTCCCTAAATAGGTCACCATATTATTTATATTACTGTAGAAATATTGCACATTATGCATGCACTATAACTTCAGAATGCACCTTAGGTAGCGTACTCATTGAATGCATTTTTGTAATCCATTCACTGCATTTGATATATAATGATTGCCCTGGAATCGGAATTGTTAGCCATAACACTGTTTGAAATGTATTAAATATCATGTACATCAATCTTATGTAAAAAAAAATTGTCCATGGCATACCAACACAAATATTTACTGATATAGGTACAATGATGAAAGGAAATCATTCATAGCCACACAATCAGTCATATGTTGACATTGACCATGTGAATAATGCTTGTAAAAAATTAGATAGCTGTCATCTTAAAAATCAAACCAAACTACATAGGCTCGTTAACACGCGGCACCCTACACAAAAAGTTGCATATTACAAAAATTCCATCTCCTCCTCCCTTGATTTGTTCTCTGGACTAGATGCTTAAATGACATTAAGCAAGCACCATGGTCAATCAATGGTATCTGAGAACTCCCCGCACCTTTAGCATCCTCGAAATCGGTAATGGGGACAGGGTAAATGTATTGTATGTATGTTGTATCCCCCTTCCTTCTTCTCCCATCAAGTTCCTCCTAAGAGCTTGTGGTTTTCTTTTTCTCAGTCGGCGGCTTGACAACACGTCTAATGAATTGGGTCTCCATCATGAATTCTGGCAACTCCTAACTCTCCAAGGTGTGATACATGTCTGGAACATCTGCTTCCGCTTCAATATCTACTGCGGCAACTTGATAACCCCAGCCATGGCTTCGTCCATAGCTTGGTCCACGAGATCGAGCATGACCTCTTCCTCTCGACCGTGCTTTCCCTCTCCTTTGTGCACGAGCTTGCTCTACATGCTCTTCGTGTATGCTCCGTGCAAATGTAAATTGGAGTGCTAACGACTGCTCCATTTCCGCCTTGTCCTGCACAGCGATTTCCCTGCACTTGTATTGTGCAGGATCATTGTCTTCCTTCAGTAGGTGCCATCTAGACAATTGTAGTATTATAAAAAATATCAAGAATAAGTAAATGTGGCAATTTACAAGCTTATCGGACTATAAAGCATAATAGTATACATTGTTTGCCAAATTTACACCCAGCATGCCCACGAATCTCCTAGCTATTCTTAGGTGATGAATATCCATTTCATCACCTTTATTCTATCATTTTGGTCTTAAAAACCCTAGTAAATGCATGTAAATACCTCTAGTTTGCATGAACTAACATTCGTGCATTATTGTGTAAATATGGCATAAAATAGTGTTTTCAATGCCAAAATTACAGAATAAAGAGAAGAAAAGAAAATGAATAAAATATCAAAATTATTTTATGATCGTAAACCCGGAGACCAAGACAGGAATTGAGATGCTCGACAAGGAATAAAGTAGGGGAGATAAGGACCAAAAATACAATAAAACCCAATTATTTTAATTTATTTTTGACACCTACTTTATACTTTATTATTTATACATCAAATAAAAAACTTTGCACATGAAAGTTTTAGACGGCAATGTAAATAAAAATATAAAATTGAGTTTGTACAATAATAATACACAGTGTACTTTTTATACAAAAAATGAAAAGCCAAAATCTGCCCTTCATAGACCCATATCTTCCAAATAAAAATCAAAATATATCAAAATCATCTCTAAATGTATATAAATTTTAATAAGCTATTTGATAAAGGTGGTTTCATTTTTTTGGAGTTAAGGTATGAAAGTTAGTTTTGGATCCTCATTGTATAGTATACCTGAATAAAATATTTAATTTATTCATTCTTTATTATTTTTGCATTTTTTTATTTTTATAATTTATAAATATTATTCATAACTTATGTACATATTGAAAACAAAATAAAACCAAAAAATAAATATTTAAATAAAATAACATAAAACAATACATAGTTAAATATACAATACATATACCTACATGTTACATACCCTTATTTATTTAAGTATACATATTACATCACAAAAATATAACAAAAATATATTTATACATCTAAAAATAAGTTATAAATATATAAAATAAGAAAATAAAATAATAAATAAAATATACAAAATAAAAATAATATAAGCCAAAATATAGATGCATATACCTATAAATATATACTTAAAAATTAAATCACAATAAATACCACCAAATAAATAAATAAAAATCATATTAAAATACTTAATAAAATAATAAACATTTTTTATTTTATAAAAAATTAATAAAATAATATATTTATTTAAAATTAATTATTTTCGAATATAGGATCTGCTTTGTCTTCTAGCGACTTAGCTGGACCAATCAGGTCATTTCAAATGTTGACCTAGGTCAACTGCCTTGCCTCCAGTCGCCCTGGCGTGCAAACGTCCATCAACCTATCTTCTCCGAATTTCCCTTAAGATCCATTGATTTTCTCTTCTTTCCTTCATAAAAAAACCCTCTGCAATCTACCCTCAATCACGCTAACACTTTTCCATGGTCAAATGCTCCTTGATTCAAGCAGAAACCCTATCGTGATGTCTATAAATAATCTTCTTCTCCTTCCTTCCTTTTTTGATCCCCCTTTGAGATTCCCCCCATGTTCTTGCATGAGTGTCGAGCTCCAGGTGACAGCTGCGAGCTTCCTCGCGCTTGGAGACGGCGTAGCTAGGATAAGGTGGTGGTCCATGGTGGTTTTCTGCCCACCCTACTCCCTGAGCTCCTTCTCAGGTATAAGAGCTTGGTTTTCCTCTCTCGTCTGTAGCTTTCATTCTAGTCTTTTATTTCTATTCTTTAGTTTCACATACTGCTAAGCTTTTAGAGTAGCTTAGGTGTAATCCCTTCGTCGGAATTCTTGAGATCCAGCATGATTCCACCATGTTCCTACTCATCTCCGACTCTCTTTTCATGACCATCGCCTCCCATGTGTTTCTCCATCTAATCCTATCATCCAACCAACCGTATGGGCCTTTGATCCGTGGATCGAAGGTCACCTTCTGCCGTTCGTCGGACCTTCACCGCGCCCATCCATTTCCACACAAAATAGCTTTGGGAGGGGTCGAGCTTCATCGCCTCGATCCCTGTAACACCCTTGTGCAGGTCCCATGCTAGGAGGGCCCTTCTTGGGCCAAGAATCGCACATGAACATGGCCCCAATGTACTCCATCTTCAACCGAGCTCCAGGACCCCAACATTGGGTCCTAGACCATCTTGCGAGTACCAGACATCGCGGACGAGCCTCCCCGACGTGTAGAGCATCAGAGCATTGATTAGATACCGCCGGAGGAGCAAGAGATAGTTGATCGGAGGTCGGGGAAGGTCTTATTCTTCCCTGTTCTTCATGAACCGCAGCAGCCATCCAATGGAGGACGCATAAGTTCTAATCCTAGCCGTCTATTTCCTGCATCCATGGGTCGTTGATGAAGCACCACGATCAGATTTGAAGCGTTGGTCGACGAAGGGGTATCGCGGGCCGTGCGAGCAACGCGTGGTACGTGGAATGAGCTGCACCGCACGATGGCGTACCTTTGAGTGGTAAAATACACACTTCAACCGCTCATTTTTTGTATTTATTATTTCATTTTGTAAATAAAATATGAAGTATAAAATAAAATGGATATTTTTATATGGTCCCTTATAATTATTCTAATTACATTTGGATCCAGTCCAGCTCATCTCACATGTTGTCCCATGTGAGCTGGGTAAATTGCATGTATGCCCTTAGTGTTTTTTTATTTATTTTTAGTCCAATAAAATTTGGATTATGTTGTATAATTTTGACACATTTGCAGATGAACCCCTGATCTTTATTTTGATTACAAATGTGCCCCTGTCAAGACTTGAATTTTTATGCATTTCGTCTAATTAGTAAATATAGTTATTGTGCTCCTAAAAATCGTAAAAATAGAGTTACATGTCTGGTAGGATGTCATTTCACGCCATGTATTTATTTTTCACTTTTGAGCATTTTAAACATTTATTAAAAATCTAACGGAGCCCATTTTTATTCTGTCTCACTTAGAAAATACCAGAAAAATATAAAAATATGTTAAAAAGTTCCATATATATATATAATGTTTATTTTCTTATATTTCAACTACAGACCAAAAATATCTAAAAATAAAAAAACTCTTAAAAATTAAAAAAACCCCAAAATCTTTTATAAAAAACATAAAAAATCCAAAAATATGTTTTTCTATTACTTAATTTTCTTTATATGATTATCTATATATTAAAATTGATTTGAGTAATTTTGGACTTTATTTACTTTTTTTAATATTCAAATCAATTTCAGATATTTACTAAATCTTGATTTGTGATTTTTATTTTAAAAATACATAAAAATTAGCAAAAAATATAAAATTACAAAATATTAGAAAAATATATAAACCAAAAAACAATTTTTATTGTGAATTTTATTTATATTTACTAATATTTATAAATATATTACTCTATATTATATATATAGCTATAAATCTATATATCTTATGTATATGTCTTTAAAAGAAAAAGAAATATAAAATCTAAAACTACAAAAAGAAAATATAAAATTATAAAATAAAAAATAAAATACAAAAATATAAAACAAAAATAAATAAAATAAAATAAATAACCCCCCCCCCAAAAAAAAGAGATACAAGTATGTACATGATAAATGACATGGTGGTATATAAACACTTTATTCATAAATAACTATAGGCTACTGTATTTGCTCTCCGTAGTTCTACATGCTTACTTTGTATGCATCTTGTAGTAGAGAATAATAAATTTTAACTCACTTTGTGCTATTCATTACTTTTATTTATTTTGTAGGTTATTTGCTGATTAAACAGGAACTTTCGAGTGGTCAACACACTGATTGTTGTTTCTTCTAATGAAACCGTACGACCCTCGGATCTACTTGGTTATCAGATGGCACCGTTGTCAGGGAGCAATGAGCTTAGCCTATTTTTGTCATTTTATTTTGTATAGCCATTTGTTCTTATTCATTGATTTATTGTTGTAAATAATAGTTGATTTACTTTGCACGTAATCATTCAATTATTCTTTGTACATAGCTCATTTTGATTAATTGTGCTAATATTATTTCTTTGTGACTTTGTTGAGAGGGCTCGCCATGCATGGATGGCTTCTTAGGAGGCTGATGCGGCCAAGTTTGGCGGAGATTGGTCTTCATTCCATGACCAGTTGGATAGGCTATAAAGGAAGAAAAGAAAGGGAATTTAGCATATATATAGCTTAGTTCATTCATGTATTTATTGGTGAGAGAGAGATAATTTAAATTTGTAATGATTAAGACTTGGACTCTACTCTCCAAACGAGATCCAGTGCCTGGGTGTCTGTTCACCTAGGGGTCTCGTCACAGTTTCCCGTGTTTTCTGCCTTCTTTTATTTTGATTCCCATTGTTTTGAGTTTTCCACCTTATTTTCATTTGTTTTGTGTGCATGGAGAAGCTAGACTTAGGTTTCTTGCCTCGGTAATTAGATCCAAACCCTAATAAGAATGCATGAACCTATAGTCTCTTACGTTTGGATCTAGTCAAATAAATATATTTTAGTTAGTTGGATTCCGAACTACATGTCATGAGAGACATCATGTAGCGCTAACAGGACCCTTTGTGGTGGGCACCGAGATGTCTCCAAGACTATATTCTAGGGTTGGTCTCTAAATAACTAACATATAGTTCTCCACAATTAATAATAGCTGCTATTTAGGGTGATTTTGTTGATCGCACGCCGCCATGTAGATAGGTTTGAAAATCTTGTTTTGCATACCGCGGGGAGATGGTAAGCATTGTAATTCCTCTAACTCAACAAGTATCATTAGATTCAATGGTGAAATCTCCATCATTGAATCGACTTGCATGACTTTTTCGTTATCTTCCTCTGATTTTGAGCACCTAAAACTTAAATGAAAATATGCAAAAACGATAGATGCTTGTATGTAAACAGATCCAAAAAAACTGAAAACCCAAAAATTAAAAATAAGGGGACTAATAAAGAAACTTTGACCTTAATAAAAATCCGTAATGAACTTTCATTGTCTTGGGTTCATAAAGCCCTCATTGATTTCAGGTACACTAGGAGGGGACCAAAACCCCTCCCGTGAGGAGGCACAATGATTAGATCAAAAAACTAATATGTAACTACCTTGTGTATCGCCTAGATTTCTGAAATAATGGCACTTCTATCATACGTGACCGAGTAGGGCCTTGTCAACGATGATGTTCATGCCTTGTGTGGAACATCTACATGTAATGAAGTACTAGGCTTAGGCCATGTCTTCACGGGGGTGTCTGTCTCAATGGTTTGCGTCAGAGTAGGTTCTTGCATGCTCACGGGTGATTCCGCTGCGAACGAGGATCGAAGTAGTGATTTCACCTATAAACTTGCTCTCTATATTTCTTTGGCTGAGTAGGGATCTAAGAAGGGTTACAAGGACCTCAAAAAGTGTAGACTACATGTTACAAAGGAGGAGGACAAGTATGAGATACTTTTCTGGCAATACTCTCTCTTCTATTGGGTTAGCATGCTAAGGACTTGTTACAAGATATGCCTGAAATAACAACTCTAAAACTGAAAAAAAAATAAATAATTGAACCTTCACGGCTTCACATGGCATGAGTTGGTGAACCCAATTTTGTATTGTGTATGCATGGATCTAGACTAAGGTTCAAAGATCGAAGTCCCGTGCATTTGCGCACATTTTTTCTTCATGTGTGTCTCCCTTTTGACTCCTACTCAGTTTGAGCATTGCTACTGCTTTACACTCCATTTTATTCCTCGTTGACCACCGTATCTTTTTTCCTGCATCGTTCTCCCTCTTGTTTCACGATGTCGATCCATGGATGGTTCAGTCGGGATCCTGCCAATGCCTACATTGATTCCATAGACTCGACTTCGTCAATAATTCAAGGCAATTCCTGAGAACATGATCCAAACCTTGTGGGTTAATATCCAGGCTCCTCATGTTCTATCCTTCCTTTTTAACCACCCAATAAACTAGGATCACCTTTTTCCCACCATTACCGTTGTAAATGAGAGTCGATTACAATCCATATCTTTTTCATTCACAACATTCTGGGATTGACCCTAATTCCAAATTCATCTTGGCAGTTGGTAATCATTTGCAAGTGGACTGATTGGGACTTTTTCACATTTCAGATAAAAGCCAGCCCCAATCCTAGATCCCAACACTAAATTCATTTCATCGTACTCAGACCCAGAGATGGCACCTCAAGGAAAGGGAAAGGGTCAATAACCTCCCCAGCCCGATCAAGGTCAGATGTTAGACCATAACCAAGTGAATACTCAGTTGCTGACCTCCATCCAAGCCATCCTGCAGCAACTGACCAAGCAGGCCCTTGCATAGACTGCATTTCAGGGGATGTTGAGTGATGTAATGAATAGACCAGCAGGAGGAGGGGTAGATAGACCCTATGATGATCATGGAGAGGAAGAGAAAGAACAAGGAAGGCCAAACCCCATGCTGAAAGAAACATATAACCTTGGAGACAGCCAGATGACCGAGTGGATCCCCATTCCGTCGCTGCATGCTCACTTTGAGCTGAAGCCTCAGTTCCTTGCTCTTCTCCCGTCTTTCTACGGGAACACTAATGAGGAGCCTTACATTCACCTGTAGCAATTCTCACGCATCTATCGTACTACCCACTACCCCAATGTTCCTTTGGACGTAGTGAAGATGATGGCATTCCCCTTCAACTTATAGGACAAGGCCCTCTATTGTTCAATCATTTGGGGAAGATTGTGACGATATGGGAGGAACTAAAGTCTGCCTTCCTGTACAAATTTTATCCTCTCGATCGGCTCAACCAGATGTGAGCCAGGATTAGCAACTTCTCCCAAGGTACTCATGATACCATTCATGAAGCCTGGGAGAGATTCACAAACTTGCAGTAGAAGTTCCGCCATAATGAGATACCGAGGACCGGTCTGGTCCAACACTTTTCTGGGGATTGAATCTACAAAGACAAAGGCTCGTCGACGCAGCCTGTGGGGGATCACATTTCATAAGGATGAAGATGTGTTTTGGCAGATTTTCGAAGAAATGGCCAAAGGAGAGGCTACCCTCTCTTCATCCAGAGCATATCAGAAGCAAGCTCGTATCCTCCAGAAGCAAGTCCACATGGCAGCATCTCGCGAGGCGGAGAGAGATGAGAGTTCCTACCTCAGCATCATCGGGGGACATCTCTCAAAGGTTGATATTATTAAGAAGCGATCACAGGATCTTGAGAAGCTATATGTGACCGAAAAAAGGATGCAACATCTAGACAAGCTAGACCAAATCACCAAGCAGTTAGAGCGACCAGTGGGCACTATCAGTTCTGTTTAGTCGATCACAACATCGTTAGAGTCCTCCTGAGAAGAAGGATGAATTGTCATTGCCACATCAGCCTCAACCGCAGCAGCAACCGGCCATCTAGCACGTGTACTACGTGTAGGTGCCTGATGAAGCCACATTTCATCATCTTTATTCTATCATTTTGGCATCAAAAACCCTAGCAAGTGCGTGTAAACAACATTAAAACCATCATCTTAGCATTCATGCATGTGCATCTAAATAGTGTATAAAATACTGTAATTAAAGCCAAAATTATAGAATAAATAAAAGAAAAGAAAAAGAATAAAATATTGTAAATATTTTATGATCCAAAACCCCGAGACCTAGGCATCTTGATGAATAGGTCGACAAGGAATAAAGTAGGGGGAGATAAGGGTCAAAATACAGTAAAAATACCCATTCTTTTTACTCATTCTTTATTCATTTTGGGACCTATTTTTGGTTCCAATTTTTATACATCAAATAAAGAAACTTTGTACATGAAAGTTGTAGACAATTTAATAAATAAAAATACAAAATTGATTTCACTAAAAAATAATACACGGACAAAAAGTTATGGTCTGAATAAGAATGCAGACCCGTATCTTGCAAATAAAAACTCGAAATGTACCAAACTCACTTTTAATTGTATATAGCGTAAAATAATCTATTTAATGGAGGTGGTTTCGTATTTTTCAGAGTTACGGTTTGAAAGTTGAGTTTTGGACCCTACTGTATACTTGTACAGATTAAAATATTCATTTTATTATTTATTCACTATTTTTGTATTTTTATATTTTTATAATTTTGTAAATATTATTTATAATAATTATGTACATTAAAACAGGAATAAATACCCAAATAAAACTCAAAATATAAATACATGTATATAAAATACATAGGTATACTACATATACTTATACCTATATACTTCTATTTTATTAAATGTACAAAACATTTCAGAAAAAAATAAAAATTTAATTACATGTATAAAAGTATGTTATAATTTTATAAAATAATAAATACAATTAATAAAACTAAAATACACAAAATAAAAAAAAAGAGTAAAATATATATTATACCTATAAAGGGTATAAAAGTAAACTTGTAAAAATACATCTCATAAAAATAATCAAAAATCATAATAAAATAATTTATAAAATAATAAACACTTTTTATTTCATAACCTAAATAAAATAATATCATTTACTATTTTTAAATTATTTTTCAAAACTTTTTCCAAAGGGTTTTTCTGGTTGGTCCACGTGGACCAACCAGAGGGCTTGGACAGTTGACCCCGGTCAACTGTCTGACCCCCCTCTCTACTGTTGTCCGAAGTGATTTTGACCATACTTCTCCCATTTTTCGAGGCTCCTTCTTGCATGATCTCGTGATGGTTCCTTGACGACTTTTTCTCCTCGAGACTTCCTCTTACACGCCTATCGATCTCCTCGGGGAATGGATGCCTGTGCCGCCTGATTCACCTCGTTCTTTGGAGCCACTCGACCATTGTTCAAAACCACCCTGCCATCTTCCATTGAATCCTGAACCGCCTTTGGCCGACCTTCAGACCTCCGAGGGATATCTGGTGGATCCCCGATGACAGGGGGTTGATCCCCGACTTGTCGAGGTGCAGCGGAGGGCCGAGGCGCGTTCCAAAGCCACCTCCGGCCATTTGGCCGTCGAGGTTCATCTCGAGCATTTTGCTCTGAGGTTCTGTGTTTTTCCTTTATTTTGCTTGCACGATTTCATTCCTGTAGTCTTAGCTTCCCTTCTCTGCCTTTTATTTTGCTTAAGAAACACTCAGGCACCATCCGCACCTCCCTCGCCGGAGCTTGCTCCGGCGAGCCACCACCCTCCGTGAACTCCACCATTGCACCTAATGAGCCGACCGAGACGTCGCTCTCGAGCCCTTTAATCTCGCAGGTACTGAGCAGGCCACGCCGAACCACCTGGGGGGGTACCTCAAGCTCGTCGGAGGAGAAGAACACTGCCGCCCGCGCACCTTGGCGGCCATACTCGCGCGGTGCAGAACTGAACGAAGGGGAGGGAGGCACGCTACAGTTGCCGTCCATTTCTCTCCTCCACTTTGATCCATGTCGTCCACGTCTGAGGGATTACCAGTCGTCCGATCAATCTTTACACTTCTAATCTGGGCCTTCAGAGACCGAAGAGGCATCGCGCGTGGCGCACCTGACACGTGTATAAGTGGATTGAACTAAGTGGTCGGATCGCGCCTTTCACCTGGGTATTTTGCTTTTCACATCCGGCGACTTTTTGAATTTAAGAAATAGCACTTAATCATTTCTCTACCGTTGCTATGCTTTTGTAACATTTATATTTCGACCCCCAGCTTTTTGTTGAATTGAACTTACATCCCCAACCCAATCAGCTCACGTGCTGGCGCACGTGAGGCGTGTATTTTTTTGCAGATAAACCCTCCGACATTTTTGTATTAGTGTTTAGTTCAGCGTAACTTTATTAGTTTTAAATTTTTTGGCCATTTTGTATCTACGCCCCCAAGCTTTTGTGATAATACAATCGTGCCCCTGCCAAGCGTGTGTAACTCACGTGGACTTGGGAGATTTTGCGGGAAAGGGCTTGCGGGTTTTGTAATTTATTTTTGGTCCAGCGTTTATTTAGTTATAATTTTTGTGCGAAAATTGCCTGAAAGCCCCTGGAATTTTGTCTTTTTGCATATATACCCTTGCCAGGCTGTGATATTTTTGCGTGCTTCCCTCATTTATTTAAGGCATCATTGTAACTTGAAAAACTCCACAAAAATTATGCTGAGCTCCTGTTAACTTGTACTTTCACGCCATAATTTTAGATTTCATTTTTGTTGCATTTTCATATTTATTAAAAATTAAAAACATGCATTTTTCATACTGTTTGCATTAGAAAACCCATAAAAATAATAAAAACATTTTGAAAAATTCCAAAAAAAATATATTTTGTGTGTTTTGTCATCTACTAGTGTCAGTCCAAAAACTACTAAAAATTGCAAAAGAAAAATCTTAAAAATTAGAAAACCCTAAAAATCTTTATAAAAATCTAGAAAATCATAGAAAAAATCACAAAAATACAAACTCAGTTGCCGTGTCTTCCCTGTTTCATTGTCTATATTTAATTTGAGGAATTTTAGGTATTGTTTAGTATTTTTCAACCTCATTTTAATTTCGGCCAGCAAGTATAGTCACTGTTTTCTTGTATTTTGCCTATTGAAAATACCAAAAATAATTTTAAAAATTCCCAAAAATCATAAAAACAGTAGAAAATCATAAAAATACCAAAAACATTTTATTCCTGAATTTTTTAGCATTTTGCATATTTTTATAAACATTGTAGCACCTCTTTTATTACCTTGTTTATATATTCCAATATTGAAAAAAGAAAAAAATATAAAATATAAAAGTATAAAAAAATTAGAAAATTAAAAATCAAAATACAAGATTAAAAATTAAAATAAAAAAATTAAATTAAAAACCCACAAAAATATTTGCATTGCATAGTGTAGACATTACTTCACATTCACACACACACACACACTTGTTTGACCTACACTGTTTGCTCCATGTGTTCGAACTCTCTACGTACTTGCTTGCTATACACCATTTATGTAGAGTTAAAATAAATTTTAACTTCACATTGCTTATCATTGTTTGATATTTATAGTGTGGGTTAATTGTTGATTAAATACGAGGTTCATTTTGTAGTGGTTAACACACCGACTGTTGACTCGCCTTGTGAGTCAATACGACCGCTCTTGAATTTCGTGTTTATCAGTGCCCGAGTAGGCCCCACCATAGCAACAGATGGTGCTATACCAGCCAGACTTCCTACCCCTTCAGATCCAGCATTTCTACCACCACACCAGGGTCAGCCTTTGGCCAATCGACCTTACCACAACCTCAAGGTGGTCGCTATGGACAATCCTTTCAGCCTCAGCCTCAGTACTAGAATCGCCCATCTCCACAGTACCAAGGCAACTGGAGACAGTCACTACAATACCCCTAGTCACAGTACCGCCATCAACAGCATTAGCTTCCTCCTCCATATCAATAGCATTAGATTCCTCCTCCTCCTCAGCATCATCAGCCGTCTCAACCTTCCAACTACTAGCAACAGTGTGGTCTTCACACTGAATCTTTTGAGGTTGCCCAGTGAACCCTACCCTGGATTGCTTGGCCCAACTTGTGAAGTTTCTAGCAGAAATGAAGAAGAAGCTAGATGACCACTGCCACCAAAACTCCTATTCCAACTCAGTCGAAGCAAATCTAAATAATTTTAAAAGGAAAGAGAAGATATAATGTGATGTACCATGCATTCCTATTGAGTCAGATAATCATAGTTTTGTTTTATCTAATGTTGTCACTCTCAGGAGCGATAGGACTTTGCCTCCATCTACCGCAAACCAAGGGAAGAATTATGCTTTGATGGGTGAATCATCATCTTCTGCATCAATCATGCCAGCTACAGGTCCGGGTGAGGAAGAAGAACCATGCCAGATGCCACTTACCACCATCTCCACCAGAAAAAAGAACAAAAAATTAGAAAAAACAAAAATACCAAAAAGATGATCGTCGTCGAAGTGAAACTGCGCTAGCCACGGATGATCCCGCAGCAGCAGTCAATCCTACGCCAGCGAATGGAATGAGACCACTCCTTTTGCTTGTCCATTAGCATTTCAATCTCTAGTATGTACTCCTTTTTATGAACGGGATGTACAGAATATTGTGGACAAGGATTTTGTTCTAAATAAGAACTTTGTTTCTGATTTTAGTACTGTAATCTTTTTCTGAAGCAACAGAAATTCCAAAAAAATGCAAAAAGGAAAAGTGCATTATCTGATCCCGGATTTGTGAATATCATCAATAATTTGACTGTTGAGATTCCTTTAATGAAGGCCATGGAATACATGCCCGTTGTGAAGAAAGGTTTGAAAGAAGCATGTACAAACAAGCATCGACCAACATGAAACAACAGATGTTGATAGGCTGAGAAGCACGCTCTCAACATGGCCATAGTCGTAGCCATCAGCAATCTCCAACAAAAGAAGCTAGATAAAGGAGTGCCTTTAATCAAATGTGAGATATTCGACCAAGTCTTCGAGCGGACTCTTCTTGACAATAGCTCTTCCATCAACCTCTTGCCCTCATCATTGATGCAAGAATTTGGGTTGGGTCTATTGAAGAAGACACACATGATCCTCCAGTTTGCGAATCGATCTGTCAAGCGACCCCGAGGTGTGTAGGAAGGCGTGGTGGTCAAGGTGCATGATATGTAGTTCCCTGATGACTTTGTAGTCTGTGATATGGAATCCCCTGCACCCTTACTCAAGACCCCCATTATCCTTGGAAGACCATTCTTGTGTACCGCAGAGGCTATAGTTGACTATGGGTCTGACCAGATCACGCTCAACTTGAGCAATCATAGAATTACAATAGCCATGGTCAACGAGCCTAAATTCGTATCTGATGAAAGTCATGCAACACCGCCTAAAGCAGACTGTGATTTTATTACAGAGATGAGGGATCGATCAATCTCTTTGAATGACCCATGGACACGAGAATTCCTCTCTCGTGGGGAAGATCTGGAAAGCGCGACCAACTCAAGCTCCGATAACAATTGGGAGACATACTATGATTCACTGATGCACCTCTTTGACACCAATGATTCATTCCAGCTCGACCATGAGGGTTTCGTTGCAGACCTGTTTAGCGCATTGTCAACTGAACAGCATGACACTGAGGTAGGCAGAGCTATTTTTAAAGTTTAGAATAATCATCCTCCAACCAACACAGTCGTTGAAGTAACCAAGAAGCAGGATGGATAGGACCTGAAATAAAGCCACTCCTATCATAACTTAAGTATGTTTTCCTTGCGGGTACAAAAAACATGTATCCGATCATCATCAACAAGAGGCTGGCCCTAGAGCAAGAATGTCGACTTCTCGAGATTCTAGAAAAAACCGCAAGGTACTTTGTTGTCACGTTTCAGACCTCTACAGGATAAATCATACCTTGTGCTCACATCACGTATATTTGGATGAAGATGCCAAGTCGTACCAAGAGTTCCAAAGAATACTGAACCCAAATATGCAGGATGTCGTCATGAAAGAAATCACGAAATGGTGATGCATGCTTCATTTATCCCATCTCCGATTCAAAATGGGTGAGCCCCTACACGTAGCTTCGAAAAATTCGAGTTCATTGTGGTTACAAATGACAACGGAGAGGAGATATCTACTCGAGTACCAACATCCTGGCGTGTATTTGTTGATTATCACTATCTTAATGCATCAATCAAGAAGGACCACTTCCCCTTACCGTTCATTGATCAAGTATTGGAAAGACTAGTTGGTAAGGAGTTTTTTTGCTTTCTCGATGGTTACTCCGGGTACAATCAAGTGGTAATTTCCCGTAAGGATCAAGATAATACTACATTCACTTGCCCATTCGACACCTATGCTTTCAGGAGAATACCCTTTAGTCTATGAAACGTATCTGCCACATTCCAGAGATGCATGCTTGCGGTTTTCACCGAGATGGTAGGCAGTTTTCTTAAGGTGTTCATGGACGACTTCTCTATCTATGGTGACAGCTTCAATTCTTGTCTTGAGCATCTGGACGGAGTACTTTAGAAATGTTGTGAAGTCAACCGATATTGTCATGGGAAAAGAGCCACTTCATGGTCACAAATGGGATTGCGTTGAGTTACGTTATTTCTAAATGTGGCATGGAAGTCGACCCGACAAAGGTGTATGTGATTGGCAATATAGAGCCACCTCAGATAATAAAAAAATGTGAGGTCATTCCTGGGGCATGTGGTATTATATAGGAGATTCTTTCGTGACTTAAACCATATTATCCGACCATTTACAGAATTGCTATGCAAGGAGAAAGAGTTCAATGTTGAGCGGCAAGTTCTCCTTTCATTTAATCAACTGAAGGAGCTCATCACTCAAGCTCTAGTTCTACAGCCACCCAATTGGTCATTACCATTTGAAATCATGATCGATGCATCAAACTTTGTAGTTGGGGCAGTGCTGGAATAAAAGAAAGACAAGGCTCCCTATACCATTCACTATGCCAAAAAACATTAGACGAAGCTTATAGAAATTACACGATGACAGAGAAAGAGTTGTTGGTCGTGGTATTCACCCTTGAGAAGTTCAGATCCTATCTTCTTGGATCAAAAGTCACCATCTTTACCGACCACTCTATTATCTGATACTTACAGTAGAAGAAGAACGTCAAACCTAGATTGATCAGATGGATCCTTCTCCTCCAGGAGTTCGATTTGGAGGTAAAAGACAAGCTAGGAGTTCAGAATTGTGTAGCATATCACCTCTCCAGAATTTAGCAGCAAGGGCCTCCACTGAGCAATGTGCCCATCACAGACATTTTTCCTGATGAATTGATTCGTGGATTAGTTCCCTTGGTATGACGATATTGTGAACTACCTCGTATCCGGTGTGGTTCCACAAGATTGGATGAAAATTAAGAAGTACAAGTTCTTATCTACTATTCATTTCTACCAATGGGAAGACCCACTTCTATTCAGGGAAGGAGTAGATTGCATTTAGCGCAGGTGTATTCCTCAGGAAGAGCATCATAGTGTCGTCGAGCATTGTCACTCGCTCGAATCTCGTGGACATCACTTTGGAGAAAGAATGACAACAAAAGTATTATAGTGTGGCCTCTGGTGGCCTAGCACTTTGTAAGGATGCCACAACATTCGTTTAGCGTTGCACTGACTGTCATAGACTGAAAAGAACCCTTATAGCTAAAGATGCCATGCCTCGGAAATTCATTCAGATTTCATATGTATTTGATGCTTGGGGCATTGATTTTATGGGACCCTTTCCAAACAATCAGGGATAGGAGCACATCCTTCTTATTGTTGATTATGTGAGTCGCTGGGATGAAGCTATCCTAGCTCGAGTCGCAGACAGCCGTACAGTTTATTGCTTTCTGAAAGAGAACATCATCTCGCGGTTTGGGATTCTGAAGGTACTGATATCATATGGGGGTAGCCGCTTCAGAGAGGTCAAGAAACTAACGAAGGAATACGACATCGAGCATCGAGTCGCATCTCCTTACCATCCCCAGACCAATGGCATGGCAGAATTATCAAACAGAGAAATCTAGACGATCCTCCGGAAGCTTGGGAAGCCGGACAGAAAGAATTGGTCCCAACTCTTGGACTCCGCCCTATGGGCATATAAAACCGCTTACAAGTCTCCCTTGGGCATGTCGCCCTATCGTCTCGTATACGAGAAATTATGTCATCTGCTCGTGGAATTAGTTCACAAATATTCATGGGCTACCAATATGAGTAACTTAGACTTACAAAAAGGTGGTCAGATTAGAAAAGAAGGTCTGAATAAGCTCATGTAATTCTGAGACTATGCATATGATAACACATTGATGTACAAGGAGAAGGTTAAACACTGGCATTATCGGCACATCAGACGAAAGACCTTCGAGACTGGATAGAAAGTGTGACTATTTGATGCAAAGTTGAAGATCTTCCCAAGCAAATTAAAGAGTAAATGGACAGGTCCATTCAGAGTGAAAGAAGTGTATGACAACAAAAGCATTGTGATATCAGAATTGTCTCCTGACTGACAAATGTTTATCATCAATGGCCAGTCGCTGAAGCCTTATATCGAACATGATACTTTTATAGCTATTGTCGATTTTGTCCAAGTGATATGCAATGAAGAAGCATCCACAACATCTACTGCATCGCAAGATCCAGATAACGTTACTAAAAAACTTTCTTTAAGCTTCAATATTTTATTCTTTTCTTTTTTTTCTTCTTTTTGTTTTCATTCTTTCTATTACCAAAAAGGCATCGCCCCTTTTGGTCAATCTTCTATACTTACGACGTACTTTGTCCTAAGTATAGGGGGTGTGCACCCCCGATTCTTTCATTCATTAGTCCCCTCCAATGTCTCCTCCTCTTGTCTATACTTAGGGATATCTTACCCTAAGTATAGGGCGAGACAGTCCGAGCTACGATTTATTCTTTCTTGCCCATGACCCTCCCTGTCTTACGTACAGTATGTTATACTTAGGATTAGTTGATCCCAAGTATAGTGGGGACGGTCAACTCCTTATTCGTTTATTCCGTCATTCATTTTTTTATTTATTATTTAGACTTTTCTGTACTCAATACAAGATATGTCTTCTCTTTTTCTCTCTGATCTGTGAGGACTAACTCAAACTAAGTATGGGGGGCCATATATACTCTTATACTTCAGCCCTACCTCGTACTTTCGTATTTTTAAAATAAACATGGCTAAAATGTTGGTATATTATAAAATGCATTAAAAATACACAATAAAAATATGTTAGGTATTCCTTAACTTCTTTCTATATATACTGATTAATAAGTCAGGTAAAAATATTTTGAAAAAGGTTTCAAAAAGAATTTGAAAATCTATTTGAAAAATCTTTTGAAAACTATTGGAAAGACATTTGTGAAACATTTTCAACCACTGTAAAAACAAATTGTTTGCAAAAAATTCTTTTCTTGTGTGGAAGAAAAATGTTTGAAAAACTAGTTGCAAATGGTTTGAAAAAATGGTTGCAAAAATATTTTGAAAATATATCTATACTGTTTAAAAACCCTTTGCAAAATGATTTTCAAATGTGTGTAAATGTTTGTTTGTAAAACTTATTTTGGACCATAGTTTTCAAAATTATTTGTAAAATGACTTTCAAATAAGTTTTAGGAATATATACATCACACTAAAATTATTTATTATATATCTATAAAATTGATCACTTATCCCGTGTAAATCTTTAAAATCTAAACTCTTGTAAATATAAGATGCATCACCGTGTAAATATTCTTAGCCAAAATCTTTTGTTTACAAAATCACAAAAACATTTGCAAAACTAAAATATCAAAAACATTTGCAATTTTTTTAAAAAAATAGCAAAATTTTTTTGCATATGCATCATCTTTTTCAAAAACCCATAAAAAATTAAAACTTTGAAAATTGCATCACAAAAATATTTCTTGCATGACATTTGCATTGCATTCACATTTTTCGGATTAAGTTTCATAATTGAACAAGTCTAAGTAAAATCTGAAGATTGGAGCATGGTTGTACCTTAAATCTACCTAATAACAGGAACCTTATAAGAGCTGGAATTGAGGTACTTCAGGTCTAGTTGACTTAATTCTTTGAGGATCATGAGACTTGGTTCAATGGATTCTTGACCACCTAAGTAGAGTATTTCAGAGCACACACATGGCTCTTGTCGGTAATGACCTAACTTGGACACTTGCACCTTTCACTTGGCTCAACTCAGTTGGAGTGGTGAGGGGATTGGATTTTCTAATTTGAGATGCACAAGAGTGAAAACATTCGTCCTTGTCTAGGGAGGGAAGTGCACCCCAACCCATCCAATGGCGTAGATGTCTAAAGATAGGAGAGTGTGGGTTGCAATAACACTTCACAAGAGGGATAGTCTACTGGCTCAAGAGGAAAAACTCCTTATGTAAATGATGTTGTAAATAGTATTTCAAAAAAAAGAAAAAGCAAAAAGCAAAAACTCCAAAAAAAAGTGGGCAGGCCTGATTAAAAATAAAATGCCTCCTGGAATGTATATGTTTGTATAGTCAATAAGCAATCTTGAGCTTCAAAGTCATATCTTGTAAGTCTGCAGCAGGATGACTTGACTACATTGGTCTGGCATCCTAGGATAGATAGTTACACTGACTACCGTCCATTCTTCTCTTCACCCCATCCTCTTGAGCTGGTTGTCACTTGAACTTAGAAGGGAATATCCAGGTCCTCAAGGAAGAAGTTGCTGGATTGAGGAATCACTGGGTTTTTGTGCTGGAGAAGTCAGTCTCTTTGTCATTTCAGTTGGGGAGAGCCAATATCACTTACAATGTACGAGTCAGATTCATAGTCACAAGAGTTTGCGTATGAGTTGAAATATTCTGACATGGCTATTGAGGGGACTTGAACGGAGTTTTGAGATTCCCAAAGGCTATTGAATTTCAAATCCGATTCCCAATAAGGTTCCGCCCGCACTAAAATTCCAATGGTCCGACTTCAGCTCCAAAGTTTGATTTTGCAAAGACAAGTTTGACAATTAAATTCAATCTAATTTCTTTCTTTTTCTTTTCTTTATTTTTCCTTTTTCTGCACTTATTGCATAAGTGTTTGCTAAGGACTAGCAAAGGCAAGTATGGGGGGAGATGAATCTCCATTTCATCACCTTTATTCTATCATTTTGGCCTTAAAACCCCTAGTAAATGCATGTAAATACCTCTAATTTGCATAAACTAACATTCATGCATTATTGTGTAAATATGATATAAAAACTATTTTAATGTCAAAATTATAGAATAAAGATAAGAAAGGAAAACAATAAAATATCAAAGATATTTGACCCTAAACCCCAATACCATGTCAAGAATTGAGTTGGTCGACAAGGAATAAAATAGGAAGATAAGGACCAAAAATACAATGAAAACTCGATTATTTTAATTCATTTTTTACACCTATTTTGTACTTTATTATTTATACATAAAATAATGCACATGAAAGTTCTAAAAATAATGTAAATAAAAATACAAAATTGAGTTTGTACAAAAATAATACACCATATACTTTTAATACACAAAATAAAAAGCCAAAATCCCAATGTCACAGACCCGTATCTCACAAATAAAAACTCAAAATATATCAAAACAACTCTAATTGTATATAACTCTTAATAATCTATTAATAAAGTTAGTTTCATATTTTTGGATTTAAGGTGTGAAAGTTAGGTTTTGGACCCTCATTGTGAGTATACCCGAATAAAATATTGAATTTATTCATTCTTTGTTATTTTTACAATTTTATATTTCTCAATTATGTAAATATTATTCATAACTTATGTACATATTTAAAATAAAATAAAACCATAAAGAAACATTAAAATAAAATAACATACAAAAATACGTAGGTAAATATACAATACATTTACATATATATATACCCTTATTTATTTACGTGTACATATTACATCACAAAAAAATAATAAAAATATATTTATACATCTAAAATTAAGTTATAAATATATAAATAAGAAAATAAAATATTAAGTAAAATATATAAAATAAAAATAAAATAAGCCAAAATATAGATGAAAATATCGATAAATATACCCTTAAAAGTTAACTCATAATAAATACCACCAAAAAATAAAAATCATATTAAAATGCTTCATAAAATAATAAAAATTTTTATTTTATAATAAAAAATTAATAAAATCATTTATTCTTTTTAAATTAATTATTTTCGAATATAGGGTTTGCTTTGTCTTCTAGCGGCCTAGTTGGACCAATCAGGTCGTTTCAAATGTTGACCTAGGCCAACTGCCCTGCCTCCAGCTGCCCAGTGTGTTAGACATCCATCAACCTATCTTCTCTGAATTTCCCCTTAAGATTCATTGAATTTCTCTTCTCGGATCCTTCATGAAAACCCACTGCAATCTACCCTTAATCACGCCAACACTTTTCCATGGTCGAACGCTCCTCAATTCAAGAAGAAACCCTAACCTAATCAGTAATCCTCGCAATGTCTATAATTAATCTTCTTCTCCTTCCTTCCCTTTTTGATCCCCCTTTGAGCTTCATCTCGTGTTCTTGTGTGAGTGTCGAGGTCCAGGTGACAACTGCGAGCTTCCCCGTGCTTAGAGGCGGCGTAGCAAGGACAAGGTGGTGGTCCACAGTGGTTCTCCGACCACCCTGCTCCCTGAACTCCTTCTCATGTATAAGAGCGGGTTTTTCGTCTCTCATTTGTAGCTTTCATTCCAGTCTTTCATTTCCAGTCTTGCTAAGTATTTAGAGTAGATTAGGCGTCATCCCTTAGTCGTAGTTCTTAAGATCCGGCATGATTCCACCACATTCCTACCCATCTGTGACTCTCTCTTCATGATTATCATCTCCCCCTGCATTTCTCCATTTAATCATATCATTCAGTCAACTGGATCGGCCTTCGATTTGCGAATCGAAGGTCTCCTCCTACCGTTCGTCGGACCTTCGTCGCACCCATCCATTTCCACACAAAACAGCTTCAAGAGGGGTCGAGCTTCACCGTCTCGGTTCCCGTAACACCCTTGTGCAAGTCCCATGCTAAAAAGGCCCTTCTTGAGCCAAGAATCACACCTTAACATGGTCCCTAAATGCTCCAGCTTAAACCAAGCTCCACAACCCCAACACGAGGTCCCGGACCATCTTATGAGTACCAGACGACGCTGAGGCCGACATGTAAATCTGCGGAGCGTGATCGGAGACTACCGGAGGAGCGAGAGATCGTCGATCAATGTCGGGGAGGGCCTTGTTCTTCCCTGTTCTTCGTGAACAACAACAATTGTCCGATGGAGGGCATCTCTAGTTCTAATCCCAATTGTCTATTTCCCGCATCCATGGCCATTGATGAAGTGCCATGATCAGATCTAAAGCGTCGATCGGCGAAGGGGTATCACAGGATGTACGAGCAATGTGTGGCAAGTGGGATGAGCAGCATCGCATGATGATGCGCCTTTGAGGGGTAATTTGCACACTTCACCTGCTCAATTTTTTGTATTTATTATTTCCTCTTGTAAATAAAATATGAAGTACAAAATAAAATGGATATTTAGTATATGGTCCCCTACACTTATTCTAATTACATTTGGGTCTAGTCTAGCTCATCTCACGTGTCATCCCACATGAGCTATGCAAATTGCAAGTTTGCCCCTAACACTTTTTTATTCATTTTAAGTCAAAAAAATTGAATTACGTTGTATAATTTTGGCACATTTGCATATGGATCCCCCATGTTTATTTTAATTAAAAATATGCCCTGCCGGGACTTGAATTTTTATGCATTTCATCTAATTAGTAATTATAATTATTGTTTTCCTAAAATTTTACAAAAATAGAGTTAGATGCTTGGTAGGATGTATTTTCATGCCATATATTTATTTTACATTTTTGGACATTTTAAACATTTATTAAAAATCAAAAGAATCCCATTTTTGTTCTGATTTGCTTAGAAAATATTAAAAAAATATAAAAACATGTTGAAAAATTCCAAAAAAAATATATTATGTCTATTTTATTATATTTCAACTACAACGAAAAATATCTAAAATGAAAAAGAAAATCTTAAAATTTGAAAAACCATAAAATCGTTTATAAAAATCTAAAAATCATAAAAAAATCTAAAAAAAGATATTTTTCTATTTCTTAATTTTTTTATATGATTATCTAGATATTAAAATTGATTTGAGTAATTTTAGACTTTATTTAATATTTTTAATATTCAAATCAATTTTAGGTATTTATCAAATCCCTCATATGGGATATTTTCTATTTTAAAAATACATAAAAATTAGAGAAAATTCTAGAAAAATTATAAAACATTAGAAAAATATATAAAACCAAAAAACATTTTATTGTGAATTTTATTTATATTTACTGGTATTTATAAATATATTATTTTATATTATATATATGGTTATATATATGTCTTTAAAAGGAAAAGAAACATAAAATCTAAAAATATAAAAAGAAAACATAAATTTAAAAAATTTAAAAAAAAGCAAAATCCAAGAATATAAAACAAAAATTAAAAATTAAAAAGAATGACATGGTCGAATATAAACACTTTGTTCATAAATAGTTATAGGCTACCATATTTGCTCTCTGTGGTTCGACCTATACATGTTTACTTGATATGCATCTTATGGTAGAAAATAATAAATTTTAGCTCACTTTGTGCTATTCTTGCTTTTATTTATTTTGTGGGTCATTTATTGATCGATTAGGAACTTTTGAGGGGTCAACACACCGACTGCAGTTTCACCTTAGGAAATCGTTACGACCCTCAAACAAGGCCCTAAATGTCGGTTTCGGTAACCATTTCGGGTGACCGGGCTAAATGGAATTTCGATCGAATTTCGGTCAAATTTCGATCGGAATTTCGGTCAAATTTCGTTCGAAATTTCGATCATTTCGGTCATTTTGTGTATTAGGACCCCAATATTTCGGTCATTTTGCCATTTCAGTCTTATTTCGATTTCGACTGGATATCGATATTCGACGGAAATTTGACCGAATTTTGCTGAAATTTGAGGCCATGCCCTTGGATCTACTTGGTTATCATTAGGTACACATCCATGTATTCAGAAGTCATGCAAATCCCATTGGATTGGTCCACTAGTACAACTCGGTGATCACATGCCATCCATTCAGGAATGTGCATGTCTTATGTCCACCTTCCCCCTTAAATTTGTTCTGTTACTTTTCATAATTGAAATAACCAACTACTTTGGTTAATAAAACAAATTGTGTCCACGGTTTGATAGTTTTTATTTATTTTTCATTCTCAGCTCTTCTCACCACCTTTCCCCTCCTATCCTCCCTCTGCATTGCTCTCCCCTCCCCCAACACCATCACCACTTCGTCCCTCCACCATGACCTCCTTCTCCCTCCATTATACCCCTCCCCCCACCCCGACCGACATGCCTTACTCCATAATGGCCATATCGTATAGCTCCTTTTGACTCCCTACCACCATGCGTGAGAAACCAACCATTCTTCTCGATGGAAGAACGCTTAATGTTCCACTTAGTGTTTAGGGTTTAGCTTCCCTTCTCCATTTGTATTGCAACTTAACCGATATCTTCGTAGCTATCAATGCCTCATGTGATCTTGGCTTGAATCCATGAAGTTCGTTGTGTTAATCCATATGAGCAGTGTGGCCCACATCTGTTTCTTCAATACCATAGAAGTCTAATGTTGGGAGGGGTGAGTGATGCCAGGTTCTTGCATCTGTAGCAACTCGATCTCTCCACGATACAAACAATGTGGCAGTCTCTCTCGACGGGCCACACTCAGGAATGGGAATCTCAAACTTTATGTTGGAATGGGGTAGTTGTGTCTCAATCGGGACATCTCCTTTAAAGTAAGTCATGTTTTCCCTCAACTGATGGGTTTGTCCCCATCCTCGTCCTCGACCACGTCCATGTCGTTGAGATGCAACTTCAACCTCGGCATCTTCCTCAATAGCTATTGGGAGGGATTTTCGGGGGTTTTAACTTATTTAAATGAAATAAAAGTACGGTGGTCATTGCAACACAAAGAATCTGTTAACGAAAAAATATTTATTCTCAAGAACAAACAAATACAAAAATGATGTGTTGCTAGAGAATTTTCTATTTAAATTACCTATATACCTAATAGAATCGAACTCAGTGATGCTACAAATCCATAGGGCTATTCTAATAATTGAAAAAAATCAATTAAAAGAAAGAAATCTCAATGTACACTATGCTTGGTTTTTGTAGGATTTTTATCTTTTTAATTTTTTCTGAGATTTTTAAATTTTTAAATTTTTATTTTCTGTTTTCAAATTTTTATAGGTTTTTAGTTTTTCTAATTTTTAAATTTTAAAAAAATAATTAATTTTCAAGCAAATTTATACATGAAAGAAAATGCATTCTTTTTGGATTTTTCAAATATAACAAAAATTTTCAAAATGTCCAAAGAAAACCTTTTGTGTTTTTATGATTTTTTTACTATGTTTGTAGTTTTTTAGAGATTTTTTATATTCTTTTAGGATTTTTAAATTGAATAAAAATAGGGAATAATGAAAACAGTAAATAGACAGTCATAATTTGCAATTTAAAAATACCAAATAAATGCAAATTATGAAAATTATTTTACCTAAAATCTAAAGGAAATTATCTACAAAAAGAAAATAAAATCATTATTTTTGAATTTTTCTACATTTCTTTATGATTTTTATAATTTTTTTGAGTATTTGCAATTTTTAAAGTTTTAAAAATATTAAATACATGAAATTCGAACAGGTATTAAAAGATAATAAAATAAAACAAATCTATTTCTTTTGGAATTTCTAAAGTGATATTTAAATTTTTATGATTTTTAAATTTCTAATAGTAAAAAATGTGATGTTTTAATTTTTAATAATATAAAATAAAAATAAAATTCAATGCAAAATTTATACAATGATCATGCACACAACAGGAGTCTACACAATTTTTGTAGAATTTTCAGAGCAATAAAATCATTTATTTTATTCAAATAAATGTACAATTTTATAGTCTAGAAATAAAAGGACTCGATTGTAATTTTTTAATATTTTTACATCATAAAGAAATCAGAAACAAATTACAGGAAGAAAAAACACAAATTTCCCGAGAAAAACGTGCATCGTACGTGTTGTTCCTGGCAGGGGCTTTCTCTAGAGGGCGGATTTGAAATTTGCCCCAAAAATATTGTAGTCCCTAGGGTTAAAGTGGGGAATAGGGATGTCAGCGGGTCGGATTTGGGGCGGGTATTACTATTCCCAAACCCATACCCATTTATAACATCATTACTCATACCTGCCCATTTATTAAACGGGTAATTTCTAACGGGTACCCATATACCCGTCGGATACCTGTGTACCCAATGGGTACCCATATATTTGACAAAGTAAATCTTAAGTTGTTTGTAAATGTATACAAGATTTTCACAGATAGACGAAATAGAGTGAGATTATGCACTATGGTGATTCATAAAAATATGTAATTTATAGAGAATATTAAATGTTTATATATGTTAAGTGTTTAACTATTTTGTATTGATAGTTTTTATTTATTGAAGACGTAAAAAGTTAGTTAAATAAGAAAAATGGATGGAGAGGGGAAAATTGAGTTCGATATTTATACATGTAGATCGATACATATTAGATATGAAATAGATTTTGGTCTAGTTTGATTAAAATGCAACATACACACACACAGATATATATATATATATATATATATATATATGGGTAAAATGTGTATGCCCCCTAGGGGGAGCTAACTTAGCTCCCCCCGCCCTTTTTACACAAAATTTTTTTATTTTTTTTAAAATCTAAAACCGTGTAAATTCATTATTAAATCCCTATATTATGTCATTCAAATTTCATGCGAAACAGAGACTCGTACGACCTCCATCCAAACGGAGTCGATTTAAAAAATCCTGTTACCGTTAAAAAAATGACTGTCTGGATGGAGGCCGTAGGAGTCTCTGTTTCACACGAAATTTTTATGACATAATATAGGGATATAGTGATGAATATTCACGGAAAAAAATTTCAAAAAAAATAAAATTTTTTGAAGAAAATAGGGCGGGGGGAGCTAAGTTAGCTCCCCCTAGGGGGCAGCCCCATTTTCCTCTATATATATATATATATATATATATATATATTATTTGGGTTTGGGGCGGGTTCGGGTTCGAGTACCCACAAGGCAATTCCAAACCCGTACCCATACCTGCATGGGTAGTCAATTCAAAACTCAAATCCGTCCAAAAGTAAATGGGACGGGTTTCGGATCCTTAAATGGGGCGACTTGGGGTCGCATCCAGATTGACATCCCTAGTCGCGAACTCTCTTCTGTTTGCTTCGTTCCAAAAGAGGGAAAGGGGGAAGGCGTGGCCCCGCCCATTCGTTCCTTCTTCTCCAAGATAGGCGACGTCACGACGGCGGATCTGGAGTGGGCGGTGGCTTCCGGAGATGGCGATGCGTGGCGATGCGGACGGTGGTGTCAGCGTGCGATGGAGGCGTGATGGTGGAGCATGGCGGTTCTGCTGGAGTTGATGGGCTGTAGGAGGTCGTGGCGTCTTCCAGGGAGGACGATGGTGGGTGGATGTGGATCTGATGGTGCTCGAGGGTGGCTCTTTTGTGGGGTGCTGGACTCGCTTCCAGCGGTGGATGCTGCGGGCGGAGTTGATGGCTGAGCGACACATGCTCAGGTCATGGAGGTGCGCAAGGTGGACCGAGGTGTTCACGGTGGTGAGATGGCAAAACAGAGTAGGCGGAGAGGGGTTGGGGTCGTGCTCACAGAGGTTGGCGACACTCACGGCAGCTAGCAGCGCTCATGGAAGGTGCGGTGAAGTCGGGGGTCTACGATGGGCACGACCGTGATCTGGTGGCGTGCGAGGAGCTCGCTGGCGGTCGCAATGAAGGATGGTGTGGCTGCAGAAGGCCGATGAGGAGTGGGCTCCAAGAAGGGCGGTAGGCTGGCTCGAAGCTCCGCCAGGCGGAGGTGCGCGATGGACGTGAGCTGCGGGCGCCGCATGCGGGTGGGGAGGACGGTGCTGTAGCCCTAATTTTTTATTTTTTTCTAAAAAGGAGCTGTAATATTATTTTTTTTGGATTTTTATCACTTGTGCCCCTATGAGATATCGTAATTTCAATTATGCCCCAATCTTTTTGGTAATATCAATTGTGCCCCTCACTTCTTGCTAATGTATCACTTGTACTCCTCGGGTTAGTGACCGTCCATCCACAGTGTAAACGGACGTTAACTTTGAGGACATAAACGGAATTAATTTTAAAGAAAGGGTTCAATGGTCATTTGACACCATCTTCCTCATCCTCTTCTTCTTCCTCCTCTTCCCCCATCCTCTTCCTCCTCCTCCAACCTCCTCCTCCTCCCTCTCCGCCCGGAACTCCTCCCCCACCCCAGCCTGCTCTCTTCCTCCGCCCCAACCTCCCTCCGCCCCACGTCGTGCGTCCCCATTGCCGTCGATGACCGAGCACAGGCACTGAAGCTCCGACTTGACCACGCCGGCGAGGCTCGAGCAATACAAGGGGGACGGCTGCTTCGCGTGCCCCTCCTCCCCCGCGCCTCCCTTGCCCCCCGCACCCATGTCGTCCCCCGCGCCTCCTCCTCCCTCGCGCCTCCCCTTCCCTCACTGCCCCCCACGCCCAGGTTGCCCCCCACGCCTCCTCCTCCCTCGTGCCTCCTTGCCCCCGCCGGCCCCCGCGCCCAGGTTGCCCCCCACGCCTCCTCCTCCCACGTGCCTCCCCTGCCCCCGCACCCAGGTCGCCCCCCGTGCCTCTCCTGCCCCCCGCGCCCAGGTCGCCCCCGCGCCTCCTCTGCCCCCGTCGCCCCCCGCGCCCAAGTCGCCCCCCCCCCCCCCCCCCGCCTCCTCCTCCCCTGAAACTGGAGAGCTTTAAGTTTTTGTTGAATTAAAATGATTTTTGACTAATTGATTCATAAAAATTCGTCAAAAAATTCAATAAAATTCACTGTTTGATCCATAATAAGTGATATATCTGTGAAAATGCAAAAATTTTAGAGATTCGATGGATGCATGAAGGTGTCACTAAGAGAGAGAAATTATGTAGAGAAAGGAAGAAGAACAAATGGAGGAGGAAGAAGATGAAGAAGTCTGGACAATAATACCCCTCTTCATTGCACCAAGGATTGAAAAAACCTTGGTTAAGTCAACTCATTGATGGTCAATCTGACGGAAGGGCACAAGTGATAACGGCGAAAGAAGTCACGGGCACAAATGATGTTACCAAAAAGATAGGGGCATAACTGAAATTGTGATATCTCCGAGGGACACAAGTGATAAAAAAAACCCTATTTTTGACAAACATTTTTTTTTTGAAAACATAATTTTTTTAATAAACAACAATTGTAATTTTTTTCAATCCATGTTTTTGCAATAAAATAAAGATAAATATTCGACTCGAGCATGACAGCTCGGTCAATAAAAAAGAAATGTGAATGCTTTGGATCTGGTGAAATGGAAGATGGATCTGGGTCTCTGGCCACCATAAGCAATCGGAGTTGGAAGATTGGTGAGGTAGAACATGAAGCAATGAGATCGAGAAAAAATAGGATGGGAAATCGGATTCGGGAGTGGGTCAATTCGTGATGATTGATTAAAAATGATTAACTAAGATATATAATAAAAAATGAGAGTGAAGTAAAAAATGAAAAAAATGAACTACGATTAACCTAGACTAAAAATAAGAAAAAATAGATCTAACCGAATGGGAGCAGATGATGCCGTAATGGCCTCGACGAGGACCGACTCGCTGTCACTGGATGGCTCGAAAACTGGGCTCCTCTCTGCAATAAGATGATTTTTATAGAATAGGCTCCTCTCACAAAAATATTGATCAAAGAGAAATGAGGGAGGAGTCAATTAAATATAAAAAAATTGAAATTGAATTTAAAATTTTAAAAAGAGAGGATAAGGAGGGAGGAGGTTAAAGGTGAATAAAATTACATTATTTACATAAATAAATAAATAAATAAATTCGTTACTTTATTTAGTTAAATACTAAATGTCAATTATTTATTTTTTATGGTGGTTATTTAAGAATATCAACTACATGCATATATTATATGGGTAAAATGGGGCTGTCCCCGTGGAGGGAGCTAACTTTGCTCCCTCGCCCCATTTCGTCCGGGTTTTTTATTTTTTTGAAATTTTCTTCCGTAGTTTTTCATCAGTATATCCCTATATTATGTCATTAAAATTTCGTGCGAAACAGAGACTCCTACGGCCTCCATCCAACGTGGTCGTTTTTAATAATTTTGTTACCGTTAAAAAATAACTGTCTGGATGGAGGCTATAGGAGTCTCTATTTCACATGAAATTTTAATGACATAATATAGGGATATAGTGATGAAATTCCACGGAAGAAATTTTCAAAAAAAATAAAAAAAACTGGGCGAAATGGGGCGGGGGGAGCCAAGTTAGCTCCCCCAGGGGACAGCCCCATTTGACCCATATTATATACAATAGTACATTATATACACATTTAAATAAGGAAATTAGTTTTTTTTATGTTTTAATTTTTTTATGTTTATTTTTATTTTAAATAATTATTTTGCAATTATTTACAAATATTTACAAATACAATATGTATAAAAATAAATATGGATAAATATATACAATAAAATAATTGTAAAATTGTGAAAAGCACCCCAGAAAACTGACTTTCAAATCGTAACTTCAAAAACTATGAAACCACTGTTTTAAAGATAATTTAATTTATAATACGATGGAAGTAAGATTGATTCAATTTGAGTTCATATGGAGCTGGAATTGGTCTTTCAATTATTGCTTTATGGCTTTTCCGGATGTGGTTAGTTTTATTATGTATACGATTTTATTTTGCAATTATTTTTATTTTATAGAAAGCATTTTTATCTACAAATTTTGTTTTGAAAACTATTTAATTTGAGGTCAATTTATGTTCAAAAAAATAGTGTTAGTTTTATATAAATATAAGAAGAATAAATTCAAAAGTATTTATAGAGTATGCTTTTGAATTTTTTGATTAAAGACCATATCTCCCCCTACTTTATTCCTGATCGATCAGGTCAAGTCTTGACCTTCTCTCGGGGTTCGAGTCAGCTTGTATATATTACATATAAACAAAATTTTCTTTTTTATTTTCTTTCTTTTTCCTTATTCTTTATTTATTTATTTTAGGTTAAAATAATAATATATGTACAATATTTACACACAAAGATGGAGGTTAGTAAGAATATGGATTTATCAATATGCACATGTGTTTTGTAAGGGATTTTAAGCTAAAATAATGAATAAAGATGATGAAATGCAGGTTCATCGGTAGCCTCCTCGTCTCAGTCGTCCATGACTTGCCTCTGGATTGACTCGCGTAGACATAGGCTTGATTCGACGGCAAGCTCCTTCATTCGTGGAGCATCATCGTCACATGAAAGGGGTAATATCTCATCAAGCGGGACACTTGTAACAAGAATTACGCTTCTTAGAATAATATAAAATAGAAGTAAAATGATTACTACGCAAAGTAGCTTAAAACTTATGGCATAATATAGCATGAACCCATGTCAATAAACGAATTGTCAGGTAATATTGTGATACAATGGCCAGTAGTCATGGGTGATATTAGGTCCTCCAAATGGGATGAGAGTCATCGACACAATGTTATCCCTACATATGTTCCACAGTCTCATGTACATCACATGGAACTCCGCCCAATCCACGTTAGTCTTTCTTCATAAATCAATGGAATGCACATGGAAGGACTCATAATAAGTATGGTAACTATGGTGGAGAGGGTCATCACACTCCTTAAGCTTTTCCATGTAAGTTTACTATTTCGATTGTAAATAGACTTTTCTCTCCCTCGTTACCATCCTTTTCAATGATTGATTTTTGTTTGCATCATTGAAATTACAAGTAGTGTGCCTTAGATAAAGCATCAATGGGCATATGGTGTTTGAAATTATACCTCAGGGTAATGAAGTGCACCATGAATGCTAAGAGCATGGTCTTATAAGATACATATGGGTCCAGGACGATCGTATAATACATGCAAACACATCCTCTCCATAAAAGCAAGCCCAACTAGGACCATTCTCCTCATTGACAAAAGCAAATGTCAGTTGTAGAATGTGGTTAGCAATATCACTTGAGCAAGTAATTAAAATCTTCTGTTTGTATCGTACATACATGTATGCACCATACACACTAATAATGGGTATGCAATGTCTAAAAGCTACAATACATGGCTCGAATGCCCAGAAGGCCCTCTCGAACATCTCTCCTTCATTCACTATTGTTGTCAAGATATCTATAACAGATCCTATAATAGTCTCTTCAGAATCCCTAAAGAGATAGGGAGGTTCGCTATAAGATTTTTTCCAATCTCTATAAACCAGTTATATTCCTTAATCCTTGTGTCTCAAACCCTCCTTCAAGTAACTAAAAGCTGAAGTCATCAGAAATCGATGTCTGTAAATACGAGACCTTCACTGAGGGAGATGTTTTGATTTTGATTAATAAATCTAAGTGCCATGAAGCACTGTAGATGGTCCTGATTGACTTCTCGATTCAAGCAATTGTGAAGTTTGTCAACCATTTAGATAACAAACTATCAATCGATTGGTTGACGTTGACCACGCAATCTCTACAAGCAACCCATGCCTTCTTCGCTGCAGTACACATCCCATATCTTTCTATCTGATTTAACCATCGTGAATTTGCAATATATTTTAATGTGGAACACCTTCATGGAGTACACCATCTCGGCTTTACATTTGAAAAGCATGCCATTCTTCAACCCACTACTTAAATTGTTCCCATCATCAAAGTTCGTGTATTCCTTATCATTCAGAATATATCCATCCCCTCCTATCATGTTTAAAAATGGTATGCCAGACACGATCCATGTTCTGAAATGATTCTGCTCCTCATGATCATCATCATTTTCCACCTCGTCATCTGTATCCTAAGGTGAGGGTTCCATCAACCTATCAACTTCATGATCATTATCTTTAGTATATATAAGTACTCATGTTCACCATATGAGGAACAACTATATTTCCATGCTAAGGTACATATCCAAGCACTGATACCGTGATAGTAAATATCATTGGCTGATATGCAATACCTTTGTCCTCAGTGTATTCCACAATCTCTCAAACATCATCATCAAACTCAATACACCCTATGTAAAAACATTCCAACATCTTGCGACATTCTATGAAACACCAGCAACTTGACTCCTTGTGATAAGTCCATCATGCACATAGACTTGATATTCTCAATTAACCCCATGAATGTCATTTCGGTGCTAATCTTGATGATTTTCGTCTGACCTCTAACATAGGTCACATTTTACTCGATTTCAAAATACTCCGACTGCAATGATAAAAGCAATGAACTTCATGATACATCCTAGCCTCCCGTAATAAATCAACAAATTCATAACTTCACAAGAAAACCATATATATGGCACAAATCAAAGCATAAAAATAGACAAAATAAAAAAACTTACAAAACCCTTTTATGAGCAACTAGTTGTGAGAGGGTAGAGGTATATTAGGGCATCACCTTTCCTTAAGGTGGGGTGGGGAGGATAGGAGAGATCTGGAGGTGGAGGCCGAGCACGTAGAGGTCAACAGGGAGGTTGCAATAGGCATAGTAGGCTCAACAACGAGGAGGAGGAGAACAGAGTTGAATGAGTGGGTAGGGTCTGGAGGGCGCCCTAGAGTTAATATACCCGTGGAAGCCTTTTCTTCAAGAGATGACTTTGGTTAAAATCTTCTTATTTAAGAAGCGGCTTTTACTTAACCAATGCGGCCTCTTGAAGATGCAGCTTACCTAGGTACATGACAAAAAATAATTGCGACCACCCATGGCCAATAAGTTTCGAAACTTGTTCATGGGATGAGTTTTCCTTGGGAAATGAGGGTAGAAGTAGAAGGAAATTGGGGACATGGTTAGACTAAGATAGACATGTCATAAATAGTTCCCAGATCTGATTTTAAAAATGAGTACAAGATTTACTACAAAAATACTCACATTATATCTTTAAAAAATGATCTTAATTTTTTTTATCTTCAATTTTTCACATCATTCCAAAGTACAAAATTACTCCAGTGGAAAAAATTCAAATTTATATTTCAATTACGAAGTTATTTATAAGTAAATGAGGGTAGGAGACGTTTGAGATGAGGGGAGGTTGTTGTGAGAGATGAGTGAAGGAAAAAGGAGGCAACATTCACAAAATTGACGGACTTGCAAGGGCAAAATTGTCAAAAATTAGCAAATTCCATTGATGTTAATGGAGGGGAGTGATGGAAGTTAACAAAAGGTTGTGCCATGTAATGGTTAACAAATATTAAGGATTTTATGTGTAATTCAAGACTGTTGAGAGTTCAATATAAAACTATACTGAGTTATATATGTATAAATTCCTTCTTTTTATTTCATTTATTTACAACATACGGCCTTGGAATTCCTTTTATAATTTGTGAATCATAGCTTTAAACTTTATAAAATGGGATATTTACACCCATAACTTTGAGTAGTTCCATAATTACCCCAGGTACCCACGATAGTTACGAATTACATGAGAAACCCCGAATATTACTCCGTCTCACATACATAACCTTCTGTTAGTTTCAACCGTTAATCCTAACCAAACCATTGAGTTAATCTAACCTAACATCAATCCAATGGTTAAAAATAAATCAAAATTAAAAGTAAAAAGAATTCCCCTCCTCCAACATCTCTCCCCCAATCGCCCACCGCATCACCTTCCTCATCCAGCAACTCCGACTCCCCACCGACCAGCTCTTCCTCGGCAAGCGACTCAGCAAATCCAGGCGGAGGGAAGGGGGGACTTGCAGGCGGTGCAGGCTCTGCGGATCCATGCGGGTGGTCAGGGGGAAGGCGAGGTATCAGGCGGTGGTCGGGGGGCTTTGGCCGAGAGCGGTGCACGAGCGCGGAAGCTGGAGCTTCCAAGCGGTTGTCCGGGGGAGGGGGTGGCTTTTGCCGAGCGGTGCAGGCTCTGCGGAAGCTGGAGGCTCCAGGCGGGTGGGCTTTGGCCGAGTTGTGCGGGGGGGAGTAGGGGGCGGGCTACCAGGCGGAGGTCAGGGAGGGGTTAGGGTCTACGAGTCGACCAGGCGCAGACGGGACGGGGGGTGGCGGAGGCGCGAGCGGGGCTGGCTTTCAGGCAACGCGAACGGAGGGGAGGGGGCTCCGACCTGAGTCGGGCTTGCGGGCGGGGAGGAGGGAGGGGCGACCGGCGGGGGGAGGCGGACGGGGGAAGCTGGGGAGGGATGCGGGGGGTGGGTGCAAGACCTGGAGCTTGCGGCGGCGGGGCGGTGACCTGGGCTTGCAGGCGGAAGCGCGAGCAGGGAGGGGAGGGGGCTCGACCTGAGTCGGGCTTGCGGGAGGGGAGGAGGAAGGGGGCGGCCGGCGGGGGGAGGTGGACCGGCCAGCGTACAGGTGGAGGTGGGCCGGCCGGCAGGGGGTGTTGCTGGGAGGAAGAAGGGGGTGGGAGGAGGAAGGGGATAGTGGTGTTATTTGTAAATAAGTGAAAGTTAAGGGGTATAGAATATAAAATACATGACGGATACCGTCATAGTTAACGGAAAAATTGAATGGAGATTAACACAAGGTTATGGGTGTAAGAGTTAAGCATTACTCAAGGCCTTGTATGTAATTCGTGATTATAGAGGGTATCCGAGGTAATTACGAAGTTACTCAGGGTTATGGGTGTAAATATCCCTTATAAAATTGATCTCGTTTGAAAGTATGTTTCATCCTTTTTATGTCGACATATTGTGTATAATTTTCTAAATTGAATTTGTTCCATTGAATGAAACCTAGGTTCTAAGCACAGAAAATTAATGCAGATTCAAGGATATTTTGGAAAATTGTGGAAATAGTATATATTGTATATCTTTTTGTAACAACGTTTTGGCATAGGCATTACTTGAATCCATCAGGAATTGTACCGGGTAAAAATTAAATTGTGAATTGTTTATATGATTTCTCTAAGGAATTTTATACAATATTTCATAAATTAATAATGTCACTAGATGCCACTCATGTTGCTCCATATTATATGATTTATTGAGCAATTAATTTCACGGCTTGCTGTAGTTTGAAAAAAAACAAAGACTCAAAATGTGGTCCTATTACATTTTCATATTCAATTATTTCAAATCAATTCTAAAAGTTAAAAAATATAATATTTTTCATTCTACATCAATATCCTATTTATTTTTGAAAATATCGCATTTTAGCACTAAAATCTTAAAAATACCTCAAACCGTGTATAAATCATCATAGTTTCATATTAAATCAAAACATATAATTATAATGTTATGGAAAACTCATTAAATAACCATTATAAAAATTATAATCAAGCAATTTAGGGCTCATTTGCACTCAAAATCTTATTTTACAACATAGCCATGAAATCCCTTTTAAAGGTTTTAAAAGTTTCTTTTGTTTATTTTATTTTAATTCTACTCTACATTTTAAACTATCAAAAACTCACAACAAAAAAAATAAAAAAATAAAAAAACATTTATTTTCCATTTTTATTTTTTACCATTATTAAAATAATTAAAGCCACCTTTTCATTCACATTTAAGAATATATGTATCATCTTTTGTTTTTTAGTTTTTTTAAAAATCAATTAAATTACAATTTAGAAATATATAATAAATATAAAAAACACAAAACATAAACTATTTGCATTGACATTGCATTGACATACCAATCACATTGCATTAACTTACATTGTGCATATAATGTCATCTTCATTGTATGAATTTCACTTTCAATGTACTTCCATGTTTGCACATAAAATTAAATACATTGAATTGCACTCGAGTCAATTACTAAAAACTTCACCAACTTCTTTTATTCGATATTATTAGGTGTTTAGTCGATCAAACATGGGTGCTTAATTCCAGTCTTGGAGGAGCATGCAGTATTCGACATGTCAGATACGACAATCGTTGTATCAGCTCTCTCTCTCAGCACTCGACACATGACCAATCAACTAAGACAACAATCAACCCATGATATAAGTGAAATAATGAATAAAATACATGGTAAAATTTATTATACCCTACAAAAAGATGTGTATGGCATGCAAGAGTAGGGGTTGAACCACATAGAGCAAGGGGGATATGTGTAGTTATTATTAATTAAAAAACTAGTAATAATTATTTTTGTACTTTTCTACTTTTTAAAATTTTTAATTATATTTAATTTTTATGGATTTTTAATTGTTTTATATATTTTTATATTTTATATTTTTATTTTCCTTTTATTTTTATAAATTTTAGATATCTTTTTAAAGTATAATGTATATGTATATATGGTAATAATAATATATATTATATATATTAGTAGGATACACAATATATATATGAAGGAACATTCCATTTTATATTTTGAGGTTTTAAATATAATATATATCCACAATAATAATTACTATATAAGTATTATAATATATATAGAATATACATAGGTTTTATAATTTTGAATCTATATCTATATGCTCAAAATTCGGGAAAAATTCGACAAACAGAATGTTCTTGTATTTATGATATTTTTGTATTTGTGGGATTTTTTAAATATTTTTGCTATTTTTTGTATTTTTGATGTATTTAATATATTAAAATAGTGAATATAATAGATAGGCGGAATAGTTTTGGGTATTAGAAATATATAATAATCTCAAAATTTCCAAAAATTGTTTTAATGTATACTTATATAATATAAATAAAAATATAAAACATAAAATGATTTAGAATTTTAAGGATTTTTACTCGTTTTTATCGTCTTTTTAGGGTTTTATTATTTTTAGTATTTTGTTTTTCTTTTTTTTGTGATTGTTGGTATGATGGTATGATATATGATAATATATACATTCAATTTTTTTGAATTTTTAAATTTATTTTATATTTTTTGGTTTTTTATGTAAACAAGGAATAAATAACTCTCATTTGATTTTTAATAAGTGGTGAAAATACAATAAATGCCTAAATAAAAATGTACACATGATTAAGCATGATTTAAGGCATTTACAGAAATTACCCCAACATTTAACAAGCACATATGCTAATTATAGAATTTAGAAATGCATAAATAATAGCATAAGCCTAGAATGGATATTTTTGCAATAAAATACAAATACAAGGTGTTGTGTATAAAAATCCCAAAACCTAAAATATTTAAAGACTAAAAATAAATAAAGAAAGCCGGAAGGGTCATAGGACCTAATTATAATATACAAGATGTTCGGAGTTCCTTGTTTAATTTATACACAATTCTTTATACTACATAAATATTTATAGGGTTTAATAGTAAATACAAAAAATAGAAGGGGCATATGATATTTACCCAATACTGCACCTCATCCAATGACGATGCACGCTTCACGTATCTGACTTGAATCAATCAGGGACCTCTCATTGTGCATCGATTCATTGCTAATAGATTGCCCGAATCAGATCTGGGTCATGGTTGTGATCTAACGGCAGTTGGGTGCAGATGAAGAACACTCAAGAATACTGGCTAGGTTCCTTCAATCGACGTTTTCTTCGTGCTTCGACCTCCTTCGTCTTCTCTACTGAGCGCTACAACTTCCTAGAGTCTCCTTGTATTTGCAGGAGGGCTTAAGCAGATCTGGGTCCAACGATAGGGACCTGAAGGTCAGAGGCACCTGGAGGTATATGATGAACTTCGACATCTTGCTCCGGCTATTTGAAAAGCTGTTGCTCCTGCACACAAGATAGAGGGACGGGAGAGGATCTCTTTTGACTCTCTCTTGAAGATGGAAGCACAATAAATGAGCAGGGCGGATGAGCTTCGTGGTAGGTGGTAGAGGGAGCTCGCATTCACTTTATTCATGCGGAATGAATGAAGCAATGATGGGGGGTTTTGCGAAGAAGGCGATGAGGTACGAAGGTGGGGTGAAAATACGAGTCGAACTTGAGTAGGTGATGATGAATTAGAACTGGTGCATAAAGCTCCAACAATAAAAGATTCCTAAATTACGCTAGCCTATTGGATAATTGATTGATCTAAAGCTAAAATATGCTACAGGAACTAAATGCGATAAATTGAACTTAGAGTTACCATTTCTTACCTAACGAACATGGAGCAAAGAGTCCCGGCAAAGGTGCTCCAACACTAGCCTGGATCACCTTCCTCTACATGTTATCCACGGTGGTAGGTGGCCTGGGATGGAGAGTTGTCCTAGGGTCAACGAAGGAAAGCACTGATTGGTCCATGTGGACCAATCGGGAGAATAAGGGAATTAAATCCCTTATAAATAAGATTAAAAATTATAAATGAATTAATCCATTAAATATCAAAATAGAAATTTTGTTTCTTATTTTATGCAGTATTTAATGTGTATTTTTATTTAATTTTAAAAGATATTTTATTAGATGTTAATTTTTACATGTATATATAGGTATATTTACATGTCTTTTAAATATTTGTATTTTTATTTTTTATTTTATATTTCAGGGTTGTATTTAAATTTTTTATAAATTTATGATATATTAAATACATATTTACATATTTTTATTATATTTTTTCTGATTTTATTTATATACATAAATAAATATGTATATTATAGGTATAATATACGTATATACTTTAATACGTTATTTATTTCTATGTAGTTTTAATGTTTTTATTTTAGGTTTATGTTTTTTATTTATTTTACAAGTATTTAAAAAATATAATAAGGCTAAAAAATTAAAGAATGAATGCATTAAATGTAATATACCGATATATAGTACAATAGGGACCCAAAAGCCAACTTTTGCATCTTAACTCCATTTTTAATGAAACTACTTTCAGTAAATAGATAATTAAATTTTATGAACAATAAAAGTGAGCTTAGTCAATTTTTAATATGTATGGAATTGATACAAGTGTGTGAAATTTTGTTTGTACTTTTTTCTTCTGTGTGTCTCGGGTGCACTATGCATTATTTTTATGTGAAATTAAAATTTTTCTTTATATTTTTATGTACAACTTTCATGTTGAGGGTTTTCTTATCGAGGTGTAAAAAGTAAAATAAAATAGGGACCAAAAGTTATTAATTTATGAATAAAAATTAGGAGTTTGTGTGTATTATCTATACAATTCATGTGCCCTATCTCCCCCTACTTTATTCCTTGTCAACCAAGTCAATATTGACATGGTCTCGAGGTCTAGGGTCATTTCGGTTTCTTTGAAATTTCATTTCCTTTTTCTTTTACTTTATTCTTTTATTTTGGAATTATATACATGTATTTATACAATTTTTTATGTCAAATAATGAATATCACTTGTTATTTATATGCATTTAATGATGGATTTAAAGCTAAAATAAAAGAATAAATGTGATGAAATGGAGATTCACACCCCCATACTTGCCTTTGTTAGTCCCAAGCAAACACTTATGATAATGAGTGCATAAAAAGAAAATAAATAAAAGTAAAATAAATGACTTGGAATGATTTTGATTCTTATACTAATCTTAATAAAATCAAACTTTGGAGCTTTGTTAAGACCTTTAGATTCTTAGTTTGTTCGGAATTACATTAAGGTTAGGAAGTGTGACACAAACAATCCTTAGGTTCCATGTTCCTCTATTCAGTTCAATACAACGATCGGGTCAGAACTATCCTTTCAGACGTATACTCTCATAACCTTGATATGATAGGTTCCATGTGTCTGAATTGTGTCAGCTCTTTCCAACAAGTGGTCTACTCCTCTGGCTTCTCGTCCTCGGGGAGATGGATATTTCGTTCTAAGTTCATGTACGTGCTAGTTCACAATGAAGGGGGGAAGCTACAAAAAAGGGAAAAGAAGTGGAAATGGATCGGTGTAGTTGTATTTCCTTGTGAAGCTCGACCAGTGTGATCAAGTCTCCACCAAGAAGCATGTCTTTTCTAGAAGCTCAAAGTTTTTGGATTTTTTGTTGTAGGCTTCTGTTTGGATATATGCTTTATATGGAATTGCTCTTCATACATGTTATGCCTTGACAGATATAGAATCTTTTGTTCCACACATGTTTTAGGGTCTTGGAAAATTTGTGCTAGTAGACCATTCCTCATCTGAAGCTTTTTTTAAATCCAATCTCAAGTTGTTAGATGTCCATGCCACCAGAGGAAGTGGGTTGAAGTACAGATTTTGGTAGTCCACAAGAATGGTTTCTGAGACACCATTAACGAAACGGCCTAGTATCATCCCGACTTAGACTCCAAGATCTTTCAGCAATCCATATGGGGTGAATTAAGTGTTAAGTGCGAGGTCTTAAGTCAAGATACTGTCTCAAGAGTCATACGGATGACATGTAAGATTCTATTTATATGCATCGAATTGACTCATGAACAAATTCTCATGGACCGTAAATAATTAAGCCACATGTCTTGAAGCATCTCAATTCCAGTCCTTAATGGATTCCTTTGAAAGTAAGTGGATTAAGGTCTAGACCAAGCTCCAATCTTTAGACTTTATTTAGACTTGTTCAATTGTCTACGTCATTATGAAAAATGCATATACTATGCAATAACGAAAATCTTTTTGTAAAGCATTTTCTGGTGTTGAATTTATTACGGATTTTTCAATTTTTTTTGCAATTTTTTATGCAATTTTTGAAAACATTTTGCATTTTTTATAAGTTTTGAAAATTTTGTTTTTTTATGGGTTTTTTTATAAAGATTAGTGAACAGTATATGTGCAAATATTCACATGGAAGTGCGTGCAAATTTACAAGGTGTAGAATTTACACTGAGAATATGTACAGAAGTTAGTTGTTACTTACATATTTTATGTATAAGGGTTATATATATTTATATAAAGAATTTTATTTGTCTCAATTATGTACAGGGTTCTCAAAATAATTTGAAAGTACTTTTACAAATGCTTTGAAAACTTTATTTTGCAAATTATTTTTACAAAAAATTATACAAAGTTTGAAAATTTTGAAAATCATCTTGCAAAGATTTTTCAAAGGTATAAATAGTTTTTCAAAATATTTTTGCAACCATTTTCCCGATCATTTGCAAACTGAATTTTCAAAACATTTTATTCAAACAAATAAAATATTTACAAAGGTTTGGTAACATTTTACAAAAGTTTTCCAGATCGTTTTCAAAAGATTTTTCAAGTCATTTTACAATAATTGTTCAAATCATTTTGCATAATATTTTTAAATCAGTTTATTAATTATATATATAAAGATTTTTTGATAAATTCTGTACATTCTTATAGTATATTCTTTATAACTATTTTATCGTATACCCTTACCAAATATAGTATTTTGGTTATATTATTGAAAAATACAAAAGTACGAGTTATGGATAAAGTATATACATCATATATATGACCCCCTATACTTAAAGCAAACTATGTTCTCATAGTGATCAAATAGAAAAATGGAAGACACAACTTGCGATGAGTATAGGAAAATCTATATTACAATGACTAAAAAAAGAATGAGAAGTCTATGGTCCCCCCCTCTACTTAGGATCAACTAATCCTAAGTATAACAGGTTGTATACAAAATGGGAATGATCAAGGGTGAGGATGAACATATCAACAACTCCGTATGTCTTCTGCTATACATAGGGTAAAATATCCCCAAGTATAGAACAGAAATATTAACAAGTAAGGAGACAAGAGAGGGGATCGAAAGAATTAAAAAATAAATAAAGAAAATAACAGTAAGAAAACGATAACATCAGTCCCCTTTATACTTATGGTAAGAGATCACTAGGCATAAGCAACAACATGAATGATGAAACAGAATGAAAAAAGAACACTGGACTCGTCCACCTCCTCTATACTTTGGATAAAGCACACCCTAAGCAAGGTAAACACATGGATTAAGGTGGGTGAGAGAAACAATAGATGGATGGAAAGAAATGAAAGCAAGAATATACAAGATAATAAATGTACATTGATCAAGAAGGTAGAAACCATACCTTCTTACGTGGACATTGAGGAATGGATTTGACAAGGTGCAAGTCGATATTAGAATCAATAACTGGCGAGGCCCGATCAGGATCGACATGGAGGAGATCCTTAGTGGTCATAAAAGAAAAGGCACGAACTCATCAATGGAAGTAGTATGGTCATGTCCAGCCTTGGAAGTCTGAGATTTTTCTACCCTCTATGGTACGATATCTATAGTGTAAATGTTGTGGATCTCATCAAAGCATCACCATATAAGAAGAAGGAACACATCGGTCTACACTTTCTAAGTTGTACCCTTAGAAGAGGAATTCTTGGGTCTCGGTATCATCAACATACATCTCTGATCTCATCTATAAGGTTATCGTCCTTTGAATTGGCTGACACATGTACACTCTCATCATGTGGGGATTTTTTAGTATCAGTGGGTGCAGTGATCGTCTCAATCAAAATGCTATCATTTGCGGGAACGAAAGCATATCTCTCTAGATCCATAATCAATAACATCCTTCACCGTAACAAGAAAAGGATGACCCAAGATGATTGAAATGCGCTCCACAGAGGTGTATGACTCCATGGGCAATACTACAAAGTCCACAATATAGCTCATGCCTTGGTTCTAAATGATAATGTTTTCAAGAATAGCCTTCGACCTCTTTATTGTCGGTCAACGAATTGATAAGTCATCCTGATTTCTCTTGAGGGGCTCGGGATTGAGTGTCTCAACAAGTGAAAAGGGTATTTATATTAATCGATGCACCGATGTCAAGGAGAGTGTGATCAAAGTGATGGTGAGAAATGACACATCTAACAAAAGGGTGTACTGGTGTCTCTTTTCTTGTTAGGAAGATGGTAAGTGATTGCATGGTGATAACTCCAGAAATCGATCGGTCTTGTGTTCCACACAAGGCGGGAACACAGTCGAAGTGTCAACCAATCAAACTCTGGAATTAATCAGCAATTAACCCACACTATAGATCAAGCAATAAGAAATAAATGTGGAGTTAAAATTTATTTTTAACTCTGCACAAGATTTATAGCAAGCAAGTATGCAGAGAGTTCGAACACAGGGAGCAAACAAGGTAGATCAAGTAAAGATGTGTGTGTGAGTGTGAAGTGTGTCTACACTATGCAAGCAAATATTTTTGTGGGTTTTTATTTTTTTTATTTTTTTTTGATTTTGTATTTTGGTTTTTAATTTTCTGATTTTTATAATTTTATATTTTATATTTTTTTCTTTTTCAATATTGGAATATAAAAACAATGTAATAGAAGGGATAACAAACTATTTATAAAAATATGTAAAAATAGCCAAAAATTCAGAAATAAATCTTTTGGTATTTTTATAATTTTTTACTTTTTTGTGATTTTTGGGTATTTTTCAAAGTGTTTTTGGTATTTTTTTTAAACACTGAAATAAAGCAAAATAGTGAACTAGCTACTGGCTGGGGGTAAAATGGGAATTAAAAATATCAAACAGCCACAAAATTTTTCCAAACTATTTTTCAAATAAAAACAATAAAAGCAAGAGACTACAGAACATGAGTTTACAATTTTTGGGATTTTCTATAATTTTTTAGATTTTTTGAAGTTTTTGAGTATTTTCTAATTTTTAAGGTTTTTCTTTTGCAATTTTTAGTAATTTTTTTGGAAATTAAAATAGGTTAAAATAGAGAGTGGGGAATGTTTTTGGAGTTTTTCGAAGTATTTTAATATTTTTTGGCATTTTCTAAGCTAGACAGTAGGCAAAAAGCAAGTTTTTGATTTTTAATAAATATGAAAATGCAATAAAATTAAAAACTAAAAATATGACGTTAAAATACAAGCACACAGGAGCTTAAGTTTAATTTTTGAGAATTTCTCGATCTAAAATTACGCCCTAATTAAATAGATCAAGCAAGCAAAAATATGCACCCTAGCAGGGGTATAACTGCAAATTTTAAAACATTCAGGTGTACAACTGGAATTTTCACAAAGTTTTTGAACTTAAACAAACAATCTCTGGACTAAACGTCAAAACTAAAAGCCGCAAGGCTTGATTGCAAAAATCCCCAAGCCCACGTGAGTCACATGCGCCTGGTAGGGGCACGATTGTATTATCACCAAAGCTTGGGGGTGCAGATACAAAATGGCTACAAAGTTTTAAACTGATAAAAGTTTGCTGGACTGAACGTTGATACAAAAAAGTCGGAGGGTTTAACCGCAAAAATGCCAAGTCACGTGCGCCGACGCACGTGACCTGGCGGGGGCCAATATGCAATACTACAAAATGCAGGGGGGCTTATAGTAAATTCTACAAAATTATTAAGGCGCAGATGAAAGTTTAAAAGTGTTCTGGAAATTACACAAAAACGCGGGGGCATGCGCGCAAAATTCCCCACTAATCCACGTGGCACACGTGGATGCACTTCAATGAGGGCGGATCGGACGGTGAATATTCCCTCAGCCGTGGACGGTCCTGATCAAAGGGGAGGGGGAAGATGGACGGAAACTGTAGCTTGCCCCCCTCCCCCTCGTTCTGTTCTTCACAGGCGCGACGCGGGCAGCCAAGGCGCGCGGGCGGCGACGTCCTTCTTCTCCGACGAGCTCGAGGTACCCCCCAACCCCAGGTGGTTAGGCGTGGATGCTCGGTACCTGCGAGATGAAATGGGCTCGAGAGCAACGTCTCGACCGGCTTGTTAAGTGCGGTGGGTGAGTACACGGAAGGTGGTGGCTCGCCGGAGCAAGCTCCGACGAGAGGTATGCGGATGGTTACGGAGTGTTTCTTAAGCAAAATAAACGGCAGAGAAGGGAAGCTAAGGCTACAGGAATGAAATCGCACAAGAAAAATGAAGGAAAAACACAGAACCTCAGAGCAAAATGCTCGAGATGGACCTCGACGGCCAAGTCGCCGGAGGTGGCTTGGAACGCGACCCCTAGCCTTCACCGCACCTCGACGAGGGAGCTGGGTCGACCCTCCGTCACATAGGACTCACAACACGGGCTCGGAGGTCTTGGCTTCGGCCAAAATAAGGTTCAAAGTCAAATGGAAGTCTGGGAGTTGGTCGGAGGGGCTCGCACATCGAGTTGCACAACTCGATACAGTGGTCCACACCCCAAGGAGAACCTTGGGCGTGTATGATCAATGATCGAGGAAAAAATTTCATGAAGAAAGCTACCCGAAATGGTGAAAGACGAAGCCCCAAAAAACCTTGAATATGGGTCGAAACCGGTTCTGACATCCTACAGGACCTAGGGTCAGAGAGTTGACCCGAGGTCAACTGTTCTGGCCCCCTAGTTGGTCCACGTGGACCAACCAGGAAAAAGGTCCTAAAAAAGATAAAAAGCATTTTAAAATAGTAAATAATATTATTTTATTTAGGTTACAAAATAAAAAATGCTTATAATTTTATAAATTATTTTATGATAATTTCTATTTATTTTTATTAGGTATATTTTTACAAGTTTACTTTTATACCCCTATATAGGTATATTATCTATATACTTTAATCTTTTATTTTTATTTTGGTGTTTTTAATTTCTTTAATTTTTTATTATTTTATAAAATTATAAAATACTTTTATACACATAAATATATTTTTATTTTATTTTATTGATGTGTTTTGTATATTTAATAAAATAGAAGTATGTATCATATAGGTATATTTATAGGTATAATACCTATGTATTTTATATAGGTATTTTTATTTTATATTTATTTTGGGTTCTTCTTCTAATTTTAATGTACACATATATTATAAATAATATTTACAACATAATCAAAATATAAAATTATAAAAATAATGAATAAATAATAAAATGAATATTTTAATCTGTACAAGTATACTACATGGGTCCAAAACTCAACTTTCAAACCGTAACTCCGAAAAATACGAAACTACCTCCATTAAATAGATTATTTTATGCTATATACAATTAAAGTGAGTTTGGTACATTTCGAGTTTTTATTTGCAAGATACAGGTCTGGGAAGTTAGAGTTCTGGAATCTTATTCAGACCATAACTTTTTATCTGTACATTATTTTTCCGTGAAATCAATTTTGTATTTTTACTTATGTAATTATCTACAACTTTCATGTACAAAGTTTCTTTATTTGATATATAAAATGTGGAACCAAAAATAGGTCCCAAAATGAATAAAGAATGAATAGGATAATATAGGTATTTGACCCTTATCTCCCCCTACTTTATTCCTGGTCGACCTATTCATCAAGATGTCTAGGTCTCGGGGTTTCGGGTCATAAAATATTTACAATATTTTATTCTTTTTTCTTTTATTTATTCTATAATTTTGGCTTTAATTACAGTATTTAATGCACTAATGAGATGCACATGCGTGAATGCTAAGATGCTATATTTAAAGCTATTTACAGGCATTTACTAGGGTTTTTGGTGCCAAAATGATAGAATAAAGATGATGAAATGTGGATTCATCATCCCCCTATACTTTACCTTTGCTAGTCCCTAGCAAACACTTATGCAATAAGTGCAAAAAGAAAAGAAAGAAAAGAAAAGAAAAGAAAAGAAAAAGAAGAACTTGGATTTTATTTGATTATCAAACTTGTCTTCACAAAATCAAAGTTTGGGGCTTAAGTCGGACCTTTGTAATTTTAGTGCGGTCGGAACCTTAATGAGAACCGAATTTGAAATCCAACAGTCCCTGAGAATCCCAAAACTCTGTCCAAGTCTCCTCAATAGCCAGGTCAGAAATACTTCAACTCATACGCAAACCCTTATGACTATGAATCTGACTCGTACAGTGTAAGTGATGGTGGCTCTCCTCAACTGAAATGACAAAGAGACTGACTTCTCCAATATGACAACCCAATGATTCCCCAATCCAACAACTCATCCCTCAAGGAGCAGGGTATTCCCTTCTAAGTTCAAGTGGCATCCAGCCCAAGAGGAGGGGGTGGAGAGAAGAATGGACGGTAGCCAGTGTAGCTACCTATCCTAGGATGCAAGACCAGTGTAGTCAAGTCATCCAGTTGCAGGCTCACATGATTTGACTTTGAAGCTCAAGCTTGCTTATTTGACTTTATAACATATGTACACTCCGGTAGGCATTTTTATTTTTGTATAGACCTGTCCACTTTTTGGGAGTTTTTGCTTTTGCATTTTTTTGTAATACTATGCACAACAACATTTACATAGGGAGTTTTTCCTCTTGAGCCAGTAGACTATCCCTCTTTTGAAGCTTTATTGCAACCCAAGATCTCCTATCCTCGAAACTCGTCATTACTGGACGGGTTGGGGCGCACTTCCCTCCCTAGAGGAGGACAAGTGTTTCCACCTGTGTGTGTCTCATGCTGGCAAATCCAACCCCCTCACCACTCCAATTGAGTTGAGACATGTGAAAGGTGCAGGTATCCAAGTTAGGTCATTATCAACAAGAGTCATGCGTGTACTCCGAAATACTCTACTTAGGCAGTCAAGAATCCATTGAACCAAGTCCCGTGATCCTCAAAGAATTAAGTCAACTAGACCTGAAGTACCTCAAACCCCATCCCTATAAGGTTCTTGTTATTTAGGTAGATTTAAGGTCCAATCAAGCTCCAATCTCCGGATTTTATTTAGACTCGTTCAGCTATCAAACTCAATCCGAAAAATGCTCATGCTATGCAATGCAGAAAATATTGTTGTGATGCAATTTTCAAAGATTTTGAACTTTTTATGGATTTTTGAAAAGATGATGATGACGCATATGCGGATGCAATTTTTTTGTCTTTTTCAAAAAGATTTTTCAAATGTTTTTGGATTTTAATTTTGCAAATGTTTTTGGGATTTTTGAAAACAAAAAGTTTTTGGCTAAAAATTAGGTGAAAACTATGTACACGGGAGTGCTTCTTATATTTACAAGAAGTGGATTTTAAGAATTTACAAGGGTAAGTGGTCAATTTTATAGATATATATATATATATATATATAGTGGATTTTGGTGTGATGTGTATATTCTTCAAACTTATTTGACACAAGCTTTTCACACAATTTTTGAAAACTATAGTCCAAAATAATTTTTACAAACATTTTACAAACATGTACACACATTTGAAAATCATTTTTGCAAAGGTTTTCAAAACAGTATATATAGGTTTTTCAAAACATTTTTGCAACCATTTTTCAAACCATTTGCAAATCATTTTTCAAACATTTTATTTCACACAAAGAAAATAAATTTTTACAAACCACACATTTTTACACAGGTTGAAAACATGTAACAAAACATTTTCAAAATAGTTTTCAATAGATGTTCACAAAGATTTTCAAACTATTTTTCAAACATTTTGCAAAAAAAAAAACATTTTCACCTGATCTATTAATCAGTAAATACAAAAAGAATTTGAGGAACAAAACACCTTTTTATTAAGGATTTTTAATGAATTTTAAAGAATTATTAGCCATATTATTAAGAAAATACGAAAGTACGAGTTATGGTTAAAGTATATACGTAGTATATACGACCCCCCTATACTTAGCTTGAGCTATGTCCTCATAGATCGGAGAGAAAAGAGAAGACATAACTCGTACTAAGTATAGACAAGTCTAAAGAATAAATGAATGAATCAACGAATGAGAAGTTGACCGACCCCCCTATACTTAGGATCAAATAATCCTAAGTATAGCAGATTGTACACAAAGCAGGGAGGGTCAAGGGTGGGAATGAACAGATCGTACTCAGATTGTCTCTCCCTATACTTAGGGTAAAATATTCCTAAGTATAGACAAGAAGAGGAAACAATGGAGAGGATCAAAGAATAGAACAACTCGGGGTGCACACCCCCCTATACTTAGGACAAAGTACGTCCTTAGTATGGAAAACTGTCTGCAAGGGCGGCACCTTTTTGATAGATGAAGAAGATAGAAATGGAAAAGAAGAAAAGAAGAAAAGAAGAAAAGAAATCTGAAGATGGAAGGATAGATCAGAGGTTATACACATCACTCCCCCTATACTTAGGGTAAAAGAAGCCCTAAGTATAGGCAACGACAGGAGTGAGGACACAAAACGATGAAAGAACACTCGGCTCGTCCACCCCCCTATACTTAGGACAAAGTACATCCTAAGCAAGGCAAACACGAGACTGGGTGGACGAGCAATACGGAAGATAGACAGAGAGTGACGGGAGAGAATCTACAACATAAATGGATGATCATAAGAAGGTGGAAAGCAAACCTTCTTGCGGGACTGCTGAGGGATAGATCTGATATGGTGTATGTCGACATTGGGGTCCACAGTGGACGGAGGCCGATCAGGGTCGACACGGTGAAGGCCCTCAGTGGAATCGAATCGGAAAGGGACGAACTGATCAATGGAAGCAGTATGGCTAGGTTCTCCCTTGGTTGTCCTATGGTGTGAAGGCACAGACTGGTGAGTGGAAGAAGTACGACTAGGTTCGGCCTTGGAAGTCTCGCAGATGTCAAAGTGGAATGGAACAAACTCATCATCCTCGGAAGAAGTGTAATCGGAGTCGTCCTGCGAGGGCTCGTCCAGGTCAAAGTCAAAAGGAACGAAATCATTAGTGGAAGTATACGAACTCTGTTCGTCCTCAAGAGTTTCACCCAAATCATCTTTTTCATCAAGGGGCCAAAAATTGTGAAGGTTCGCATCATAACCGACCTCAATCATCTTTACCTTTGAAGGACCAGGGACGGAAATATCAGTGGAAGTAGTCAAACCAGGTCCGTCCCGTCTAGTCTTACCCAAGTCATTTGTTTCCTTACGAGGTCTCTCAAAATAATGGGCAACATCATAAACGTCCTCAATCATCTTTACTTGTGAGTGACCAGGAACGGACTTATCAGTGGAAGTGTTCAAACCAGATCCGTCTTGTCTAGTCTTGGTATCTGTCCTCCGCTCAAATGGATCAATCACATAAATGCTTTGGATTTCATCAACACATCACCACACACCAGGAGGAGGAACTGCGAGGTCCATGCTTTATGATTTCCTCCCCTTTCGGGGGATCCGTCGGGTCTCATTAGCGATCGCTAAGGAAGCATCTCTAGTATCATCAGATCGGTCACAAGCCTCGGAGTCAGCTAAAATCGGTGAAGGTGCATGAGGTGCAGGTCTCTGATCAACTGTGGGTGCGGTGATCGCCACTTCGCTCTCGTCAACAGGACGGGAGCGAATCTCTCCTGATCTGTAATCAATAACGACCCTCGCAGAGGCGAGGAATGGTCGTCCCAGGATGATTGGAGATGGCTCCCCTGTGGAGGTCTCCATGGGAAACACGACAAAATCAACATGGTGGCTCGTGCCCTGAATAGTAATGACGGCGTTTTCAAGGATACCCTTCGGCCTCTTGATGGATCCATCAGCGAACTGAATGATCATCCCGGTCTTCTTGAGAGGCTCTAAGTGAAGAGACTATACCAACGAGAAGGGTAGTATGCTAATCGAAGCACTGCCGTCTAGGAGAGTGCGATCACAAGTGTAGTCAGAGATGGTGCAAGTGACGAAAGGTGTAGCTGTGTTCTTCTTATTGGGAATGGAACGGTGTGTGATGGCGTGGGCAGTGGCCATGGTCAAAATGTGACGCTCAGATCTGCTCCTCCGCTTTCTCTTCTTGGGAAGAGGAGCAGATAATTGGGTCATGGCCTGCTGAAGTGGGGCTTGGATGATCTCATGAATAGTGGCCACCACTTCGGGTTCAGACAACATTTTTTTGAATTTTTGGACCTCCTCCATACAAGGGAGGAAGTCGGAATCATCATGTACATGAGGAGTGCCCAGAGCAGTCTGTACATAGGCACCCTCAGAGTTGGAGATGGGACAAGAAGTGAGTGGATGTGTGGTCAAATGATTGGGCAATTGGCCCCTCTCCTCACAACGTGGCTCGATCGTGTGACTCCCAAAATCTTTTTGTGTTTTTAATTTTTTCTCATTTTTTTTGTATTTTTGGCGATTGCAAGCTCCCATGATCACCTACAAGTGAAGCCGTATCCCCGACGAAAGGAGCATTAATCTAATTCTTCCTCAAGAAAGCAATATCATCATACATCAAATCAATGCGCTTTGTCATCCGATTCAAGATATCACTCATAAAGATCAAGGGAGGTGACTCCAACAGTTCAGGCTCGGGTGGATGTGAAAGTGGAGGTGGATAATATACGGATGGAGGTGGAGGTGGGTAGAAGTCCGAGTCGTGATACTGTGGCTGAGGCGGATATGTACCAAAGTCAGAAAAAGTAGGAGGAGGATCAACCTGATAAAAGGGAGGTGGACCGGCTGGAGGGTACGAGGAATCCGCAAAATCCGGATAAAAATCGCTCCAGGGATCCATCTCGAAACAAGAGAAAAATGATCGGGAGAGCACGAAGGTCAAGTCAAGAGAGGTGTGAAGAAAGGCGCAAATGCGCGGAGTGATCGAGTATGCACACAAAACAATCACAAGCAAAAATGAATCAATCAAACCCTCAATTCACCTACTCAACTCGGTAGAGACTGAAAAATCGGTCTTTTTATCTTGTCTATTTTAGAGTTAGGTGAAAAGTCAAAATATTACACAAACACTTAGGGGGCTGAAAATGGGATTTGGGCACTAACCTTAGTGTGTGCGTGAGCAATGTAAAACGAAGACAATGAGGGGATTACTCGCCCCAATACAAGTTTTTTTCTTTTTGGTGGTTTTTAGGGTCAAGTAATGTTAACAGTCCCAATTTTATTGATTATCACTTTTTTTGTATTTTTAATAAAAAATGCACGAACCTATCGAGGAGTCAATTTTACTTAGCACCTAGGTGATCAAAATCAGAGGTAGAGAGTCGGAAAAACAATGCAAGCGGCAAAACGATGATGTATGCTAAAGCGCAAATGCTCACCTTGCCTCCATCACTCTACATGCAGGGATGCTCAGCAGAATTGAAATCTAATCTATATGCAAATGCAAAGCCGATGAAATCGCCCTAAGTTTCAGAAATTGCTATTATCGTGAAGAACCACAAGTCGGTCATCAATCCTCAATCCAAAAAGTCCGGTCTAGACTCACCCCTCCTCCTCTCGACAAATCGAGTTCAGGAGTAACGCTTGACAGGGTGGGCTCGCGGCACAGCGGATCTAAGAAGATGAAACGACTGTTTAAAATTTTACTAAGTCCAAACGCAGCTATAGGTACATACAAGATATATTAGGTGTTTGGCCTTAATCTATCGCAAGAAATCCTAGAACTAAGGACTCAATCACACAAAGGAAGAAAACAAAACCAGAAAACAAAGTAAGAAAAGGCGATGAAAATCGTAAAAATCCGCGGTGAGCCCCCAAGTGAACAGTCACTTGGAAATTGGGCCCGAAAGTCCAAAGTCCTATGTACCAGTATTATTACAATAATAGAGTCTCTCTCTCACTTAATTACACAAGTAAATGCAATGAAATAAAATGCTCAAAATTTGTCTTCGGACACTCCAAGTCTTCCTTTGTGCTAGGTCAACGCCGCCTCACGTGGGTGCGCTGGTGCTCTAAAGAGGAGCTCCTCCCTCGATCCGCATACCTCGCACAAAATCCAAACAAGGAGGGGGGTTAGACAAGTCAAACAATGATATCAAATAACTGAGCAAATAAAGAAGGCAAAAATATAGACAAGTATCACAATCACAAAGCAAGAAAATGATCTACGCGTTGTTGCTCCCCGGCAACGGCGCCATTTGATAACTCCAGAAATCGATCGGTCTTGTGTTCCACACAAGGCGGGAACACAGTCGAAGTGTCAACCAATCAAACTCTGGAATTGATCAACAATTAACCCACACTATAGATCAAGCAATAAGAAATAAATGTGGAGTTAAAATTTATTTTTAACTCTGCACAAGATGTATAGCAAGCAAGTATGCAGAGAGTTCGAACACAGGGAGCAAACAAGGTAGATCAAGTAAAGATGTGTGTGTGAGTGTGAAGTGTGTCTACACTATGCAAGCAAATATTTTTGTGGGTTTTTAATTTTTAATTTTTTTAATTTTATTATTTTTTTTGATTTTGTATTTTGGTTTTTAATTTTCTGATTTTTATAATTTTATATTTTATATATTTTTCTTTTTCAATATTGGAATATAAAAACAATGTAATAGAAGGGATAACAAACTATTTATAAAATATGTAAAAATAGCCAAAAATTCAGAAATAAAATCTTTTGGTATTTTTATAATTTTTACTGTTTTTGTGATTTTTGGGTATTTTTCAAAGTGTTTTTGGTATTTTTTTAAACACTGAAATAAAGCAAAACAGTGAACTAGCTACTGGCTGGGGGTAAAATGGGAATTAAAAATATCAAACAGCCACAAAAATTTTCCAAACTATTTTTCAATAAAAGCAAGAGACTACAGAACCTGAGTTTACAATTTTTGGGATTTTCTATAATTTTTTAGATTTTTTGAAGTTTTTGTGTATTTTCTAATTTTTAAGGTTTTTCTTTTGTAATTTTTAGTAATTTTTGGACTGACATTAAAATAGGTTAAAATAGAGAGTGGGGAATTTTTTTGGAGTTTTTCGAGGTATTTTAATATTTTTTGGCATTTTCTAAGATAGACAGTAGGCAAAAAGAAAGTTTTTGATTTTTAATAAATATGAAAATGCAATAAAATTAAAAACTAAAAATATGGTGTTAAAGTACAAGCACACATGAGCTTAAGTTTAATTTTTGAGAATTTCTCGATCTAAAATTATGCCCGAATTAAATAGATCAAGCAAGCAAAAATATGTACCCTGGCAGGGGTATAACTGCAAATTTTAAAACATTCAGGGGTACGACTGAAATTTTCACAAAGGTTTTGAACTTAAACAAACAATCTCTGGACTAAACGTCGAAACCAAAAGCCGCAAGGGCTTGATTGCAAAAATCCCCAAGCCCACGTGAGTCACACGTACATGGCAGGGGCACGATTGTATTATCACCAAAGCTTGGGGGCGCAGATACAAAATGGCCACAAAGTTTTAAACTGATAAAAGTTTGCTGGACTGAACGTTGATACAAAAAAGTCGGAGGGTTTAACCGCAAAAATGCCAAGTCACGTGCGCCGACGCACGTGACCTGGCGGGGGCCAATATGCAATACTACAAAAATGCAGGGGGCTTATAGTAAATTCTACAAAATTATTAAGGCACAGATGAAAGTTTAAAAGTGTTCTGGAAATTACACAAAAACGCGGGGGCATGCACGCAAAATTCCCCACTAATCCACGTGGCACGCGTGGATGCACTTCAATGAGGGCGCATCGGACGGTGAATATTCCCTCAGCCGTGGACGGTCCTGATCAACGGGGAGGGGGAAGATGGACGGCAACTGTAGCTTGCCCCCTCCCCCTCGTTCTGTTCTGCACAGGCGCGACGCGGGCAGCCAAGGCGCACGGGCGGCGGCGTCCTTCTTCTCCGGCGAGCTCGAGGTACCCCCCAGGTGGTTAGGCGTGGATGCTCGGTACCTGTGAGATGAAATGGGCTCGAGAGCAACGTCTCGGCCGGCTTGTTAAGTGCGGTGGGTGAGTACACGGAAGGTGGTGGCTCGCCGGAGCAAGCTCCGGCGAGAGGTATGCGGATGGTTACGGAGTGTTTCTTAAGCAAAATAAACGACAGAGAAGGGAAGCTAAGGCTACAGGAATGAAATCGCACAAGAAAAATGAAGGAAAAACACAGAACCTCAGAGCAAAATGCTCGAGATGGACCTCGACGGCCAAGTGGCCGGAGGTGGCTTGGAACGCGACCCCTAGCCTTCACCGCACCTCGACAAGGGAGCTGGGTCGACCCTCTGTCACAGGGGACTCACAACACGGGCTCGGAGGTCTTGGCTTCGGCCAAAAGAAGGTTCAAAGTCAAATGGAAGTCTGGGAGGTGTTTTTGAAAGATGGTTGGAGGGGATCGCACATCGAATTGCACAGCTCAATACAGTGGTCTACACCCCAAGGAGAACCTTGGGCGTGTATGATCAATGATCGAGGAAAAATTTTCATGAAGAAAGCTACCCAAAATGGTGAAAGACGAAGCCCCCAAAAAACCTTGAATATGGGTCGAAACCGGTTCTGACATCCTACAGGACCTAGGGTCAGAGAGTTGACCCGAGGTCAACTCTTCTGGCCCCCTGGTTGGTCCACGTGGACCAACCACGAAAAAGGTCCTAAAAAAGATAAAAAAACATTTTAAAATGGTAAATAATATTATTTTATTTAGGTTACAAAATAAAAAATGCTTATAATTTTATAAATTATTTTATGGTAATTTTTATTTATTTTTATTAGGTATATTTTTACAAGTTTACTTTTATACCCCTATATAGGTATATTATCTATATACTTTAATCTTTTATTTTTATTTTGGTGTTTTTAATTTCTTTAATTTTGTTTATTATTTTCTAAAATTATAAAATACTTTTATACACATAAATATATTTTTTTTGTTTTATTTTATTGATGTGTTTTGTATATTTAATAAAATAGAAGTATGTATCATATAGGTATATTTATAGGTATAATACCTATGTATTTTATATAGGTATTTTTATTTTATGTTTCTTTTGGGTTCTTCTTCTGATTTTAATGTACACATATATTATAAATAATATTTAAAACATAATCAAAATATAAAATTATAAAAATAATGAATAAATAATAAAATGAATATTTTAATCTGTACAAGTATACTACAAGGGTCCAAAACTCAACTTTCAAACCGCAACTCTGAAAAATACGAAACCACCTCCATTAAATAGATTATTTTATGCTATATACAATTAAAGCTGAATTTGGTACATTTTGAGTTTTTATTTGCAAGATATAGGTCTGGGAAGTTAGAGTTCTGGAATCTTATTCAGACCATAACTTTTTATCTGTACATTATATTTCTGTGAAATCAATTTTGTATTTTTACTTATGTAATTATCTACAACTTTCATGTACAAAGTTTCTTTATTTGATGTATAAATGTGAAACCAAAAATAGGTCCCAAAATGAATAAAGAATGAATAGGATAATATAGGTATTTGACCCTTATCTCCCCCTACTTTATTCCTGGTCGACCTATTCATCAAGATGTCTAGGTCTCGGGGTTTCGGGTCATAAAATATTTACAATATTTTATTCTTTTTTTCTTTTCTTTTATTTATTCTATAATTTTGGCTTTAATTATAGTATTTTATGCACTAATGAGATGCACATGCGTGAATGCTAAGATGTTATATTTAAAGCTATTTACAGGCATTTACTAGGGTTTTTGGTGCCAAAATGATAGAATAAAGATGATGAAATGTGGATTCATCACATGGGTAGTGGCCATGGTCAGAATGTGATGATCAATCCTGGGGCATCTCTTTCTCTTCTTGGATGTAGGTGATGGGAAAAGTTGCATGATCGTTCAAAGAGAGGCATCAAAAATATCCTGAATAGCCACCCCACTTCAGGATTAGCCGACATTTCTTTAAAAAAATTTATTTCTTCCTTAGTATAGAAGAAGTCAGAATAAACGTATAAATAAGGATATGACCAAAATCTGCATGTACAATGTCATCCTTGGGAGCAGGGATGGAGCCAGAACATTTTTGAGGAGGGGGCACACGATTTTAAAAAAATTATGTCTATCAATTACAGTACAATCATATTCATTATATAACAATAATTGTTAGGGACAAACTATATCTATAGTTTTCACGTATATTTTTCATCAATTTTGAACTTATTCATTATATAAGAATAATCAATTTTGAACTTATTGTTTAATCAACTATATCTTTTTGTTCAATTTACATAAATTGGTATCATATATGTTCCACAATGTTGGATTTTTTGTGAATGATATTTATACTTTTTTAAAAAGTAAGCTATATTCAAGTATTTTATTTATTTTGAATTCATTATATATATTTATTAATTACAATATAAACCACACTTGTTCTGAATTTGTATCAAATCAAAAATATAAAATACCTAATTCTATACTTTTTTTATCAATAACAAGAAATAATAATATTTATGAAAAAATACACTGATCAAGAATATATGTGCATTTGATCACTTTACTTGATAATAAATAGGACCAATGAATAATATATGAAACTTGACAATAAATGAATTTTTCTAAAATTTTATTTTTTTAGATTGCGAATTAAACCCCGTATATGTATAAGTGATAATGAGATTGGATGAAAGATCGCTTCATTCTATAGTCTGATTCTAAAAAAATGGATAACCAATAAGATTAGGGTAGGCATTTATTATAAGTTGATCGATTGAAGAAATTATCCAATATAGGTTGATTTGAGGTAAAATTTTATATCGAAAGGTATATTATCTATTGGTAAAAGTTATTGAATATTTTCTAAAGAAATGAGGGAGGCACATGCGAGTCTTACCCTCAAAAAATCCAAAGATGCACTGTAATTATGAAATATTATGATTATTTTTAGCTTGAAAAATCCATAGGAAAAAAAATTACATATGTAATCTCAATTTTTTTTTGGGGAGGGGGGGGCACTTGCCCCTCCTTGCCCCCCCTTAGATACGTCCTTGCTTGGGAGGTAGGGTGGTGGGAACTATTGTGTGTGTACGCGTGAACAAGTTGGGTGGCTATGGTTCCTTCTCATAATCTGCCTTGGCTAAGTGTCTCCAGTTATTTTCTTTTTGGAAAGAAATGATTGACCAAATCAATGGGACCTCAAAGACGGGCTCGAGGGATCAAAAGAAGAATGGAAGAATGTCAAAAAAACGTTGCAACGACACCATCCTTCCCCTCTTAAGAATCATATAATAGGCAATTGAGAGTCTGTCCTGTACTGCCGAATCTTTGTTACAAACTTTCCTCCTTTAATTAGATATTGCAGGCGTTTTCAAAACAAAAAAAAAAAAATAAAACTAATATCCAAAAGTTTCTCAGGGGCATAAAAGTAAACACGACTTCAAATAGAAAAAAAAGCATCCATCGGGAGAGTAGGAGCCCTTCGTTCCCTTGTGGGAATATAAAGAGGAGCTCTTTAGCTTTCCGGGCGGTAGCTTTTCTCACTCTCACTACTGCTGCGTAACCCCGTTAGTGGCAACAGCGTCTCTGACAGTTCCGATGGCCCTATCGTCATCATCCCTCCAGCTGAAACTCGACCACGCTCCTATCTCCGCCGCCCGCCGCTCCCGATGTCTCCCGCGCAAGTCCCTTTTCCTCAAGGCGAAGGCGATGATGAGGCCCCGTTGCTCCTCGTTCTCGCCCGCGGTGGAGGCGCCTGAGGCCGAGGGAGGGCTCGGCAGGATAGGGTCCCTGAGCCAAGTGTCCGGGGTGTTGGGTTGCCAGTGGGGCGACGAAGGCAAGGGCAAGCTCGTCGACATCCTCGCTCAGCACTTCGATGTCGTCGCCCGATGCCAGGTTATTTAATCATTCTTCGTCGTAGTGAGAGCATTGATTCTGGTTGTTTTTTTTGCTAGCCTTTAGTCGTATTTGCTGTGACCAATCATTTATCATTTTCTTTGTCAATGTTTGCTGGATTTTAAAGATCCTTAAAAAATGATTGCAGAGAATTTGATCCTAAGATTTTTAAGGGATTTTACATAAATACACTTATAAAATTGTGATTATACATCATCATCCTTGAAAAAATTGTATAAAATAATATCACTACAAAATTCATTTTATAGGAACGCCTTTCGGAAAGTGCTTCATCAAGTAACATCATCAAATCTAACTTTTTAAAATATAAAAATTTACTTTTCCATAGTTACACTCTTTCTTTAAATACTTTATTTTCAACATACATCCCAATAATTTTTTCCTTACGCTACGTCACTGTCATTAGCCTGATGCTAGAGCTTCATGCAATTATTGCAAGCTTGTCTTAAGATGCCTTCTCTTTTCCTCCGTATTAAGCTTGAGAACTCATCGTCGATTTTCTCCCTATCATCTTGTCATATGAGCTCATCATGTAAGCTCTCCGTGAACTTGTTGTTAGATTACCCTCTCACCATCCACAACAATATTTGGGTCATAACCCTCACATATATGTTAAAACATTCTTGAATAATCAACAAATCTAATCACTATTTCAGGTAGTTCTAGATCTAAAATCTTATCTCTAAATGCCACAAAATTAAAGTAAAATTAGAAGGTATCAAATTAAATTCAAATTAAATTTTAACCATCTGTTCTGTTCTTTGAGGTGAAAATTTTAATATATTTTCTCGTTACATCTTCCTTATGTGTATTAAATTAGTTGAATGTGATGCAAACAGAGTTTGGCGTGGAGACAAAAAATAATTTTGACGGTGGAATTTTCGGTAGAGAAGAAAATGGAGGGGTTGAGAAGAGAAAGCTCGTCGGGAATACGAGGGGATGGAGAAGAAAATCGTGAAGACCACGACAAGGGAGAAGGAGAAGGGAGAGAGATAAATCTCAAATTTAATTATCAACTGAACTGTCTAACACAATAGCCAATCATCCCTTTATATAGGAGGGATGGGGTTACAAAAATAGAAACTCGAATTCAAATTGAAACTAATTATCCTAATTTGACTATAACTGACTAACCGACTAATTTGAAATTCAAATCTTCAACTAATTAATTGAGATCACATGCGATCTCGTTTATTTAATTAAAAATACGACAACTCAAATAAATGTAAATAAAATTAACGGATAAAATTTAAATAAATGCAGCCCTATATTTCCATCTCACGCTGCATCAACTCTCCTCCGCTTGAAAAATTCATCTCCCGACGAATTGCTGGATCTGCAGGCTTGGAGGTTGAATCCGCGTTCTTGGTCATCCCATGGAAGAACTGGTGCGGAGCAAATGGTGGAATCTATGCGTGCGTGGCACGAATGTTGGAGACGTTGGCTTCGTGATGGAAGAGCATGTGTGGCGCGAATGCGGGTGCCCATCCGGGTTTCGTCCCCTTGATATGGTGCTTGAAGAACTGGTGTGGCATCTTCATTTCGTGCTTCATCGTCGTTGGAGACTCCATAGCAAAGCAATAGCACAAGTAGAGTAGAAGGGGAGATGTGGTCAATGAATTAAACCATGGGGCCTTTAAATAGGTGAAACCCATGATCCTAATCCTAATTGGATAAGGAAGCCACCCAAGTTTCTTCCTTTCAGCCCTTATTTTTAAATATTCCTGCTCTAGGGTGGTGGAATGCAATTTTCGTACCTCTTCAATCACATTATCTCCTCTTAAAGGTCCACTATCTTTACCCTTTATGCAAAAGGCCTTAAAATTAGGTATGGCTTCGCATTTTTTCGAAATTTCTCCCAAATCCCTATTTCCACGGGATTGGTTCCTGGGGAAGGGTCTAAAAATTCGAAGGTTGCGTTCTTCCTTTCCCTGATGTGGGCGATGCCGAACCCTCAAATTAGGGTTCCGATGATGTTGGCGGCTCGAGGCTGCGTCAGGGAAGCATCGCGGAACCATGTATGGGTGGTGGCGCACGGCTCTCTGATGGTGGCGGCGCGCGGTGACGCAAAGATCGCGAAGGGGTGATCTGCGGAGGGTTGCGGGCGGCATAGGGTGGGATTGTGGGCTGCGGGGAAGGGTCTGCGGGGGGGCGATAGTGATGGGAAGAGGTGGAGTGGGGCGAGGAAAGGTGACAACGGGGCGGGGGTGGGTTGCTGGGGTTGGGGACTGTGTAACGGGGGGTGCAGGGCTGGGGAAGGGAGGGGATTTTGGTAGCGGTGCAGGAGGGGGCGCGGGGGTTGGGGGCTTTGCCGGGGTGTTGAGGGCAGCGGAAAAGGGTGCTGGGGGTGTGAGGGTTGTGGTGGGAGGGGTTGGCGATAGGGGTGGAGCTGACTGCGGCGGCTGTGGGTCGGTGGATGGTGCTGTGGGTATCGCTGGAGGGTGTAAGAGTGCAGCGATTGGGGCTGGTTGCGCGGGGTTGGTGCCGGGGGGTGGCGGAGGTGGGGGTGGGGCAGGGGGGGTTCGTGAGAGGGCAGCGGGCAGGTTGTAGAGCGATTTTTGCGGGGTTTTTGAGTCGGAAATCACCTGGACAGCAAGCAGGTCGGCACTTTTTTCTTCTGGAATGACCTGGACAGCGAACAAATCGTCATTGACGGCGAGATTTTCATGATTTTCTTCATCGTGGGTCTGGACAACGACTTCTACGTTCGAAGATTTTGATAGGACGGCACACATATCCTTGAATTCAGCCACTAAATCTCGACATTCGGACTGGAAAATTTGGAACTTACGCCGTGCATCCATGTCCTTGTTGTAGGCTTCTTCGGCTTGTCGTTTCCACTCCGACGAATAATAGTGTTTTGTCGCATGTCGGCGTGAATGTCTGGACGGATCGTCAGATCGTGAGGACGATCTTTAGGCCATGCTCTGATACCAGTTGATGCAAACGGAGTTTGGCGTGGCGACGAAAAATAATTTTGATGGTGGAATTTTCGGTAGAGAAGAAAATGGAGGGGTTGAGAAGAGAAAGCTCGTCGGGAATACGAGGGGATGGAGAAGAGAATCGTGAAGACCACGACAAGGGAGAAGGAGAAGGGAGAGAGAGATAAATCTCAAATTTAATTATCAACTGAACTGTCTAACACAATAGCCAATCATCCCTTTATATAGGAGGGATGATGTTACAAAAATAGAAACTCGAATTCAAATTGAAACTAATTATCCTAATTTGACTCTAACCGACTAACCGACTAATTTGAAATTCAAATCTTCAACTAATTAATTGAGATCACAGGCGATCTCGTTTATTTAATTAAAAACAAGATAACTCAAATAAACGTAAATAAAATTAACGGATAAAATTTAAATAAATGCAGCCCTATATTTCCATCTCACGCTGCATCAGAATGCCAACTAAATATGCTTAATAAAAAATACAATTATAAATATTTTTATAAACAACTCGCCTATAAGATTATATTATAAAAAAGATTAAAAGTCTAAGATATAATGAGAAGTACTATGCAATACTTTGTATGCATGGATGCGAAAAAAAATAATACATCTGTATATATTCCTTTACTATACTCGTATCTATTTTATATAGATTTTGACATATGTATTCTTATCCAATTTAAAAATGGATGTGGATACAACTATCATTTAGATATCTAATTATCTATATATATTTGTTTTAATATATAAATATAATTGTAGATTATATGTACTATATGTAACAAAGTTTTACGTCTTCTCACACTACATTGTATATATCTATTATAAAATATGTATATTTTAATTACTTGTATTATGTCTAAACCATACAATACATAAATATTTCAGCTAATATATAAAATATTTATTTTTTAGATATCTAATTATATATATATGTTTTAATGTATAAATATAATTGTAGATTATATGTACTATATTTAACAAAGTTTTACGTCTTCTCACACTACATTGTATATATCTATTATAAAATATGTAAATTTTAATTACTTGTATTATGTCTAAACCATCCAATACATAAATATTTCAGCTAATATGTAAAATATTTATTTCAGCTAATATATAAAATATGTGACGTAGCGTTTATTATATTATCCATTTTTGATCCGTAAGTTGTTTTATTCAGTATTATTTTTAAGGATATTGTAACATAACTTTCATATCTATCAACATTTATATCTGCATCTATGTTCACATTTTAAACATGACCAAGACATAATTATTATCTATATTTGTATCTAATCATCTGGCACTTGGTGGAGTGAGATTACTCTCTATATAATAAATTTTATTGATTATTTTAATAATCTTATTTTGTAGATATGTTTATGCATGTTGAAATTATTTTGTATTCAAAAATTAATAAGACTTGCTATATAATCTTAATGGTTATATTTTTTCTATTTAAAACATATAAAATAAAGGTATTCTATGAGACTTGGGAGGGCTAAGCTCCCACCACCCCCCCGGTCTCCGTCACTAGCTGTGACGGCCTCAAATGGTTCCGAATGCTATGAACTTCGATTTCAGTCCTTGGTTTGTTATGAGTGAATGTGATTATCTTTTTTCTTCCACTGATTGGTACCATACTAGCGTGGCCTCATGTTATGGGACTTTTTGAGCTACGTGTCGAATTGAATTATAGATTACGAGTTTGTAAGTGAATAATGTTGAAGTGGGAGTTTTCAATTTATTATTGGCTCTATCGCTAATGAGTAGGTTTTGTTTTAGACGTATAGACGGTTGTTTTAATATAGTCAGGTTCTCTATATATCTCGCATCTTTTGCAATTGCATACATGTCCTAATTAAAATTTGCTTTGTTTTTCTAGCCACAAATGTTTGAATTGTGCAGTTTTTATATAACAAAAATAAAACTCAAATTGTTCTTTTTTGCTAAGATTGAAATTTTAATGTGGCATTTTTTTTCTATTTCCTTGATCCTATTTTCTCTCTTCCTTACTGGTAGTACCATGTGAAGCACGTCTTTCAGAGGCTAATGAGAAGGTTGCAAGGGTGGGGATACGTAAGTTGTTGAGAGATATTTTGTGTTCCATCTATTCAAGGGTACACTTGTCTATCCTTTGTTCGATGACTCTCTCATGTAACTGTGATCCTCAGACTCCACCTATATAAGGAGTCTTAGGGTAGAATATTCTACAAAGACATTCTCTCACAATTCTATACGTCATCCGCCACGTCCTCCCACCTCTTAACACTACCTATGCCTCCTAGCATTGCCTCTCCACGTTGCCTGCACCTCCGACCCCTCAACCGTCGCGCATCACAGATATGCCCCCACCGGTGCTGTCAGTTGCTCGGGCCCTGTAACCGTCACACCTACCCATGCTTTTCAAGTGCTCCTCTAACCCCCATGGGTTCTAGCCGATTTCATTCAACTTACGTTGTACTGTTCAAAGCAACTCGATTGAGGTTTGGCACACGACTCAGTACGATATGATCTACATTAAGTCCATGTACATTTTTACAATATTTGAACATGCACCAATTGTACGGGAGATATGCCATTCATCCACATGACATATATGGAGAGTGATAGATGAAGCATGGAGTTTCACACTTCGGCTCGATCCACAAGATGGACTAGATCCATTATCGCAAGTGGTTACATATGCTCCCTTACAATTCCATCAAGGAGTACACTCTTTCAAAATCGGAGCCTGCCATTTCTTATGCTTCAGACTGTAGAGGCCAGACAATATATATCTAGGGAGTTTTGCTCACTCTGTTAAGCATGGTGCCCATGGTGATTGGTCGATAGGCATCGATGCTTTCCCTCGTTTGTGTGGAGAAAAGAGTCTCACTAGACAATTACAGTCAATATATCCAGGCATGGAAGGCCGTATCGATATCGATATCGTTTCGATATCGTATCGAAATACGAGATTTCGACGATATATCGATGATATATCACCGAAATATCGCCCATATCGACGAGCCTTTGTGAAGAAAATGCCTGGAAATCGGGATATATTGCCATATCGGTGCCCATATCGGTCCCATGTTGATATCGATATATCACCGATATATCGTCGATATTTCCTTCCATGCATCCAGGCAGAAAGTACAAGTTACCGATGGTAGATTATCCTCAGTTAAGTGGATGGAGGAGGCTACCCTTACCCCAAGTATTAGATTCACTGATGTTCTTTTTGTTCCTTAGTTCCCTATTAGCTTACTATCACCCATTCAAATTTACATAGAGTTCCATTGTCGAACTATATTTGACGCAACCTCCTCCATTTTTTGAGACATTATGACCAGAAGAACAATTAGTGCAAGTCATGAAGAAGAGTGTGTTTATCATTTGGTTTAACCCCCTATCGTTAATGCTTGTTCTACGGCCCAACACACCCAATCTTCAGGTGCTTTCTAGCATCACTTGCTGAAACTTCGTTGAGTACTTCCTCATCTTTCTCCCACTACTCAGAAAGAGTGTGAGGCCTGCCAATTGGAGAAATATCATCGAAGTTCCTTTATGGTATTTGTTAATACTCATTTTACTACTATATTCGATTCGATTCATCTTGATGTTTGGGGACAAGTAGACACCCTCATCGATTGGGGAATCGTTACAGTCTTGTTCTTAATAACGATTTCTCATGTATCTCTTGGGTATTTCTGATGAAACATACATCTAATGTCTACTCTATTATCGATGTCTTCATCTATGAGATTAGATTCAGTTTGGTGCCACTGTGGAGACTATATGCTCCGGCAACACCAATAAGTTCCTATCTCATGATTGGTTGACTTTTTTATCTTCCCATGGGATTCTTTGTCAAACAACATTACCCATACTTGTATGAGATTGAAGTTCCTGGACGCACGTACTGTCACGTTCTTGACATTGCACGTACATTGATCTCCCATTATAACATTCCAAGCTCACATTGGGGAGATGCAATGCTTACAGTTGTGTTTTCAATTGAATGCATGCCTTTCATTTCTATTAATGAGCATGTAGTTATTGACATTCTCTATTTAGGGAAGGAGTGTTTGTTGTTCCTTGAGGGAATTTGGGTGCGTTGCTTTTGCTCGCCTCCTTGGTCCTAGAAGGGATAAGGTTGTTGTTACGACAATCAAATGTATACTTTAGGATATACCAAGAATCATAAGGATATCGATGTTATGACCCGAGGTCACGAAAGGTACTACATTAGTGCATACGTCACTTTTTCAAGTCTATTCTTTTTTTTCCAGTACAAGTACCCATTCTCCACCTTCAGCTATTTTGGAGATTGTTCCATTACATAATCCTATATTGCTCCTTGCGTCCCATGTATTCCAGTTCAAGTTTCAGTAGTATCAACATCCTCCTTAGCCAGCAACCACTACTTTTACCGAGGTAAAGTCTTCTTCAGAACCTTTACAAACTGATAATCTTGCTACCTCAAGTGAGGCCACTGCATGTATATGCACTTCTACCAGTACTATGAGCAATGGTGTAGAAGATAGTATACCTAACGATCGAGCAGATGTTCCCGTCACCTTCAGAAAATGCAAATCGTAGTGTACTGTGCATTTTATTTCTGCATTAGTTTCCTTCTCCAAAATTGGATCAACCCACATTTTATTTTCAAAAACATTGTTAGTGACAGAGATTCCCAGTAGTCATGCTGAGGTACTAGGTGACTACAAATGGTGACTTGTCATGAAGGAGGAGATGTATGCTCTCATCTCTTATGGGACATGGCATCTTGTAGATGCTCCTACACTTGTTGGATCAAGATGAGTTTTCATTATAAAGTATAACTCAGATGGTTCCATTGTAAGCCAGACTAGTAGCCAAAGGCTTTACACATGCATATGAGGACGACTTTTTCGATACCTTTTCCCCTATAGCATGCCATTCTACAGTACATATTTTTCTATCTGGAGAGGCACAACTTAATTGGCCCTTTTGTCAACTTGACACGAAGCACGCCTTCTCTATGAAGATACACATGAGGTCATATATATGTATCAACCTGCTAGATTTGAGGCTCATGAGGAGTGTTAGAGGATATGTTTGTTGAAGGAAGCTATTCATGACCTTAAACAATGTTCTTGAGCACACTTTAGAAACTATCAAAAGTTCTCGAGAACATGAAACTTTCCCGATCATCATCAGGTCAGTCCTTGTTTGTACGAAAACAAGGAATGGCAATGTGGCCATGTTGATATAAAAAATGTACTAAGCCTTCTCCCACTATAAGTAGGGTCAGCTACATGGATTCTTGCCCAAATCCATGTTGAAAGATTCGACTGTTTTTTACGCTAGCCGTCGACTACCTAACACAACCCCTGCAAGAGTGGCCATGTTGATATATGTGGATAAATTCGTTATTACTTTTGATGACTTGGGAGGCATTGTGGAAGTAAAAGCATGACTAGAAGAGTAACTTGTAATCAAAGATCTTGGACCACCATAGTGCTTTCTTTGGTTTAAGATTTCTCGTTCAATACGATGCCTTGATATGTACCAAAGGAAGTATGTTGCCAACCTACACAAGGGGCTGTGATGCTAGTCGAATTGAATACCTTCGAATCCATCGAGATCCAGATTTCATTCATTTTAAAAGTTGCGAATCTGAACTCGAATTGAATTTTAAATGAATTTCCTATATTAAATTTGGATTCAGTTCATTTTGTGTTCTGGATATTTAAATTCGATTCATTTATTTAGAATTTGAAATTTTAATTGATATTTTAAAGTTCTTATAAATAGTTTGTATGAAGAATACTACAATTTAAAGATTATTTTATATAATTCTAATTTGAATATATATCACTAAGATAAGGTGAAAAATCTGTATAATCAAGGAAAATATCAAATGGATTAACAACATAAGAGCAACCATTGTACTTATTGCAAGACCCCTCCTCGTCTAGTGCACGATCGACCTTGCTTAAGAGCACCTAACCACATCAGTGCTCTAATGAAAATGATGCAAGACCTCAAATAGAACATGGAGAAGAGTAATTGGGAGAATGCTATGCAGTTTGCAGACATCCAATCTGACTTGCTTACGCTGTCGCCATAAGCCCACTAGAACTCGAATTCTGCAAAAAACTGATATTCCTCAAGGGACCTTGCAAGACACGCAAACATGTCTAGTGACATTCAAGAATCATGGTAGTTTCGGTAAAGAGTCTACATATGCGGTCTAGGCCAGACACGAAAGGTCTGGGACCGACCGTTTCCATCCGTACCTACTTGTAGACCTCAATCAAATGATTTGGAGATATCATGATGAAAGTCAACCTAAAGAGACTGATTTCCACTACCCATTATCTATAATACAACTTCCACCAATCACAAACTAGTCCAATCTTCTCTCCAACCTCCTCCCACTATCATATTTATCCCCTTTTCGGAGGCTCTTCGCTTATGGAAAGATGCTAGATTGCTCACTAGATCACCACTGACCTTGAATTTGAGAAGTTGTTCTCGAATAACATGATTGAGATCCCGTTTCAGAAGGCGCTTGTCTAGGTTCTAGCCTACTCTTGAAAGAAAATGTGCGCTCTGGAGGAGATCTAAGAAAAAGAAGCACAATAAGCAAGAAGAGGAGAGCCATATACTCCCAAGAGCCACATCCAACCCAAAAATGAAAGACCCTGGGGTGCATTTGGTGCGATGTACCATTGGAAACATGACCTTTGAACATCAATCTCCTTGATAAGGGTGCATCAATCAACGTCCTCCCAACTGCCATTCAACAACAGTTTGATTGCAAATTTCATCGAAATTTGGCCGAATTTCGGTTGAATGGGACCAATATTGATCATGCCAGAAATGGCTTAGGGAAGGGGATACCAACACTCGCTTCTTTCACGCCATGGCAAGTGGAAGATGAAGGCAAAATTTCATCATCCTACCCTAGTTATCAACATGCGGCAAGTTAAAGAAACTACTAGTGGAGCGCTTTAAGTCCTTGACCAGAAAGGTCCCTAGGGAAGAATGGGGATGGCGTGAGAGGCGTGTACCTTGATTGTCACAAATGCAAGCTGATAGGTTGGTGGTTGATTTTGAGTTGCAGGAGGTCAAGGATGTTGTTTTCCAACTTAATGTAGATGTGGCACCAAGTCCAAATGGATTTCCTATCTTTTTCTACAAGGAATTTTGGGATCTACCAAAGGATGACACAATGGAGATGATTCAGGAATTTTAATTGGGGACTTGGCTTCGAGCGACTTAATAAGGAACTCCTGTTCTTATTGCCCAAAACCATGTAAGGAAATTTCATAATATATCGACGATATATCACCGATATATTGATATCGAGATGCGACCGATATGGGTTCCGATATGGCGATATATACCAGTTTTCAGGCATTTCCTTCACAAAAGATTGTCGACATGGGCGATATTTCGACGATATATATTCGAAATATCGTATCGTATCGCAGTCCGCAGCCAACACCACTGAAAGAGAGGGAGGGGGCCTGCAGATCGTCGAGTAAGCCTTTTTCACGGAGAAGGAACCTCCGCGCCAAATCCAGTGGTCACGACCCATGGAGGGCCCCGAAGCATCCCGAAGCGCGTCGAGCAACTGCAAGAACTCCTCCAGGCGCTGATCGGAGAAGTTCGAACGGAAAGCCGGCATCCAGTTCCCATCCACCCAGCATGACACAACCCTAACATACTGGTCTGCCGCTAAAGCAAAGAGGCGAGGGAAGCGTAAGGATAGCGCTCCCCCGTCTGTCCAGTCGTCTCTCTAGAAAGCGAATTGATGCCCATCCCCTAGCACCGGCCTGAACATCGTCCGGAAGTTGTGAGAGAACGATTGGACGACTTTCTAGAAGGGAGAGGGTCCCCGCCCGCTCACACCAACCACCGCTACCCCCTCAGGCACCGCCTCCTCGACCCTGTAGATCTGTCTGAGGAGAGCGCAACAAAGGTCCTCCCCACTTCCCCAAATTCTGGCCACCCACTTCATCAACAATGCCTCATTCAGCTCGCCCAACCGATAGATCCTGAGCCCGCCCTCTCCCTTCGACAAAGTGACTTCGTCCCAGTTCACGAGGTGCATCCCCGGGCCCTGCCCGTTCCTGCCCCACAAGAACCGCCTCATCAACCCCTGCAGTCTCCTCCTGATCCTCGCTGGCATGAGCCTCGTGGAGGACTAGTACACAGACATGGCAGAAAGCACCGCCCTCAAGAGCACCAAGCGACCCCCTTGGAAAGGATCGCCGCCTTCCACCCCGGAAGCCTGCCGTCCACCTTCTTGACCAGTGGTAGCCAATCCGCCACCTTCGATCTCCCGGGGTTCAGCGATAAGCCCAGGTAGTGAATGGGGAACCCAACCCTCTTGGTACCCAACGCTGAACCGCAGAGACCCGCCAACTCCTCAGTCATACCGAACGTTATCATCTTCGACTTGCTGCTATTCTGTACCAGCCCGGACATCTCACTGAAAAGCTCCAGCGTAGCTGCCATGCCCTTAGCCTCCTCGAGGCTAGGAATGAGCATTGGGCTGGGCCAACCCGACCCGACCCGAAATCCGGCCCGCTTAGCCCGACCCAAGCCCGAGCCCGAACTTGAAATGGGCCGGGCTCGGGCTTTTTTTAGGGCCAATTGCATTTTCGGGCTGGGCTCGGGCCCTATAGGGCCCAAACCCGTAAAACCCGATAGCCCGAACCCTATATATATAGTAAGATTGGTAGCATGCAACACTAACAAAGATAAATTATATACCATTTAAAATTATGAAATATATATGTCTCATATTGCATTTATTTGTTACCTTTGTATTGATATCATCTGCTAAGACTAGAAGGTTATTGTTGCTTATCTTTGCCACAAGGTTCTAATCAAGAAGAACATTCGTCGTCTTAATGTTATTTCCAAACAATCCAGGAACTATTCCAATATGCATTCGCTATGAAACTGGATGTTATGCTTCATTACCATAGGTTTTACAAACTCATATCAAATACATATATTGCTATTTCATATGCAAAATATGCATATATTTTTAAATGCATTTGAGATTAATGTTGGGGCATCTAAATGGGTCGGCCCGATTCGAGCCCGACCCAATAATCTTCGGGTCGGGTTCGGATTTGGGCCTATATTTTTAAAAATAAACGGGCCTAAGGCCTGACCCGTTAGCCCATATACCAAAATGGGTTTGGGCCGGGCTAAGGCAAACCCGACCTGAACCCGACCCATGCTCAACCCTACTCGAGGCCCCCCTTCTATGAAAAAAATGGTATCGTCCGCTTACTGAAGAAGCGGGATCCTCAGGTCTTCCCTCGAGTAGCCACACGTTAGCCCAGCCTCCTGCACCCTATCGGCCATACAAGCAAGGACGTCCGCCGCGATGATGAAGAGCAAAGGGCGAAAGGGCAGCCCTGTCTCACCCCCCTCTGAGGCTGAAAAAAATCCCCCTCCGGGCGGCCATTCACCAGGACCGTCATGGAAGCCGTGGTCACGCATCGCTTCATCCATGTGATCCAGAGCTCAGGAAAGCCCTTCCTGTGCAAAGCCGCCCATAAAAAGCGCCAGTCCAGCGTGTCGAAGGCCTTTGTGAAGTCCACTTTCCACAGCACGGCCTGCCTGCCGCTTCTTCTCTAATCCACAACAAGCTCAGACACCACAACTAAGCTGTCTGATATCTGCCTCCCTGGAACGAAAGCCGTCTGAGTCAGGTCAATAATGTGCTCCAGTATCCTACTCAGTCTGGTCGCGAACACTTTAGCAACAATAAGACACAACGCATTGGAGATCGCAATAGGCAGAGAGTCTTCGATTCTCTCCGCTCCTGCCCTCTTCGGTAACCGCACAATCAATGCCTTGTTTACCCGCTCGAAGCCTGCATTGCCGCCGCAGCACTCCAGAACTACCTCATGTACCTCCCTGTAACCAAGTCCCAAAAATCCTTGTAAAAGGAGACAAGGAAACCATCTGGGCTTGGCACCCCATCACCGTTGAGATTCCAGACCGCCGCCTTCAGCTCTTCCATCGTAACCGATAGGATCAGACTAGAAGCATGAGCGCCCGACAAGCGCATTGCTCCCAAGCCTGACCACCTCCAACGCCTGCCAGTACCCCTGGCAGAGAACCTGTAGAAGTGATCCGCAATTGCCCTCCCAAGCTCCCTGTTCCCTTCCACCGTATCCCCTCCAATGAGCAATGATCTGATGTAGTTCTCTCTCCGCCTCCCACTGGCCACCCTGTGGAAGAAGGCCGTATTCGCGTCTCCCTCTCTAAGCCACATGTGCCTGGCCCTTTGCCTCCACTCGGTGACCCTCTTCCTGTCTTCGTCAAAGATTAGCTTCTACGCATCCGACCGCCACCTCAGCTCATCCCCATCCAAGGGATGTTCGTTCTCCAAAGCGTCGAGCATGTTCACCATGCCCTCCGCCGCCGTCCTGGTCGCACGGCGAGCCTCCCTCGACTCGCGCTTGAAAACACATACCTTGGACCACAGAGAGTCCAGTTTCTTAACGAATCTAGCTGTAGCAGATCCCGCCACAACGATCGAACTCCAGTGCGACACTAGCAAGTCTCTGAAACCATCCTTGAGAAGCCACACCTTCTCGTAGCGGAAGAAGCCACGAGTAGGCACGTGATCGCCCGAGTCCCATAGGATAGGCATGTGATCCGACCAAGAACGGGGCCGGGCATCCACGAACGAGAGCAGGAAGAGCTCCAGAAGCTCAGACGATGCGAGGAACCGATCGATGCGCGACCTGTAGTTGGCGTTACGCCAGGTGTACCTGATGCCCACCGCATCCATAACCTCCAACTCCAGCGACTCCACCACCTCCACGAAGGCCTCAGAGCCGAGGTCCTGACCCCCGCGCAGCCTCGACCTATCAGAAGAAAGCAAGGTGACATTGAAATCCCCCCCACCAACCAGGGGATGCCCGGGAATGCCTCCCTGACACCTCTCAGATCTGCCCAAAGGTGCTGCCTCTCAGAACTCTGGCACAGATCATAAAGGTAGGAGAGCACAAGCATCATCTCCGAGCGAAGGCACTCCAGCAGAACCGTCAGGACATGCGCTCCCCTCAGCTCCCCACGTCGAGCGATAGCCGAGCCCTTCCACGCAACGAGAACCCCGCCCACGACCCCAATCAAGTCGAAGTCAGTAATCGAGCCCGCACTGAAAGAACGCCACTCCAAGCTCGTGATCGCTCCCAGCTTGGTTTCTTGCAACAACACATCACAGCCCCACTCCACAAACCTCGAGCCCAATACCCTTCTCTTTTCCGGGTCGCCCAGACCCCTTACGTTCCACGAGAGAATCTTCATCTGGGACTTGCTGCGACCCCCACACGCAAATCCACCACCCCTGCTGCCCGAGCCACCTCGAGCTTCAGCCCGGAGACCTGAACCGCCGCTTGCCCTGCCGCGGCTCCGGCCTTGGGCCGAGACCTCCTCCGATACCTCTTCCCGACCCTTCGATCACTCCCGCCCCCACCAGGTGCCGAAGCCATGACATCCCCAACCCCCAAGGCTAGTCCAGAGACCATCGAAGCCGCCGACATGCCCAAGGAGGGGCAGCCATCCTCCGCGGCAGAGCCAGAAGGGGCCTCCCCCCCGCCTAGAGAAACCACGCCTGAGAGGTCCAAAACATTAGCCACCAAGCTGCTAGGGCGGGAGCTGGTCGCCCCCCCCGCCCGGACAGCCACCGAATGTACCGTGCAACACAACAGGAAAATCCTGCCCCGAGGGACCCATAAGTAGTGAAGGACATCCACCCGCAACTCCAAGGAAATCCGCCACCAAAACAAAGGGAGTCGAGTGAGACGCCCCCGAGGGTGCAACCCGAGTCGAGTTAAAAGCCTCCCGCGGTGCAACCTGAAAGGCCGCATTCATGACACTTAAAGTCTTAAACTTCGGACCCAATGCACCCCTAGCGGGGCCCACCGAGGAAACTGAACAGCCAAATCTCCCGTCGCCTTCAATGGTTGGCTAAATGAAACGTGGGGACCGCCATCCCGCGAAGAATCATGAGGCGCTCCCGCCTTGGAATCTGAAGCTCCCGAACAAGGCGACTGTTCGCCTCCAACCGCAGAAACCGAATCGTCAATCCACCACTCCTCCGGAGTAGGCAAAGCATCTTCGGCTCCGACTGATTGAGAAGGCCAAGCGCTGCCCTCCTCGATCGCCCCCCGACGGTGGCGGAGGCGAGTCGAGCAGCCGGATTTTCAGCCCGAAAGCAAACCTACCAACATGCAACAGTACCCCCGACTCCTGGGGGGCCCCCCTGGTGACACTCCATAAGAATCGCAGCCACCTTCGGGTCGTTACCCGGCGAAGTGCCATCTTTGAGCACCTCCAAGATGTCTCCTAAATGCCCGAGCACCGGCCGCAATCCTTGGATGGTGCGAGCCAAGTAGGGCGCCCCCGAACGTGAGCCACCTGAACGACCGGGCATAACAATGCCCCATCTGCGAACCTTGGTGGCCTCCATAGGAAAGGACCATCCGCTCCAGATGCCAGAAGCATCTCTCTTTGTGCGTCAGAGAGGCCCCACACGCATAGCTGACCCGCGCCGAGAGAGATGACATCGCCGCGAAATTCTCCGCCAAAGTTACGGGAGAGCTCCCACAGAAGCGCCTCCCTGGATACGACGTAGCCGCCTCGGCCACCAACAGGAACCCCCACCAGCATGCCGCCGTCCCCCTTACTGTCGCCCGACAACCCGCCTGCACCCCTCCCGGCACTCTTCTCAGGCGAGCTCCCTGCTGGACCTTCTGTCGCCCCCAGAGCCGCAACACCTCCAGAGCCCCCCCCCCCCCCGCTAGCATCCGTCGCCCCTCGAAGAGCCGCCAGGCACTGGACACGTCGGTGGCCCGACGCACCACAAGAGAAGCACCGGGGTGGAAGCGCACAGACCGAAGCAACGTGGCTCCGCTCCTCGCAACGAAAGCAAGGTGGAGTGGGTTATTCAACTTTCCTTTTAACTTTGAGTCAATGGCATCAACAAAATGTTTGTGACATGCGTTGACATCTTTGAAAATGCTCATGATCTCTTTTCTTGAATCTTGCAACTCATCGTATACAAACCCCATAGCCGGCTTCCTATCGCCATCAACAATCCGTCGAATATGTACCCACAGAGAAAAGACCTTCAAGGTCAAAGACACTTGAGTCTAAAATAAAGGTCTCAAAACTATGGCTGAAGCCATTTCACCCTTCTTCGTCTTCTACCATTTACACGCTCTTCATTCATCAGAAGAAAATATAAGTCTCAACTTGTTTTTCTCCATTACAGACTGTAAGGTGAGATATGTGGTAGCAAATCTTATTGTTCCCAGCCTCACTATCTCACCCTTTTGTGTAAATTATCTCATCAAGCTCAGTATTTTTGTATAAATGTATATGAAGACAGTTAATGTCCTTGCCTTTGTGATTACAGTTTTCACCTTTGACTCTTTACCGATCTCTTCTAGCATAAAATAGATGCAATGTGCTGCATACAAACTCCGGAAGATCTGTGGGTACTTGGTTCTCAGGATTCTGCTAGCAACTATATTGGCAGATGCATTGTCCGTCACTACTTGTTCTACATTGTCGGGCTCGACTTCTTCAATGGACTTATCCACTAAGGAAGCAATGTAGTCGGCGGTATGAGAATCCACAGACGAGTCATTAGAAGTCAGAAAACTAGTCCCAAGCTCACAGTTGATGCAAATATTCATGATGCTCCTTCCTCAGTTCATGCATCTGGCATAATGGAACATCTAGAAGTCTTCCAACAAATTCGATGCCCTTGCAAGAACTATTGTGTTTCGTTAACATGTTCCTTCAAAAGGTTTTTGTAAGCTGATAATACGTTGGAGGCTTGCACGACCTTCCATACTGCCCAATTGCTTCGCACATTTAAAGAAATGAGTCGCTTTTGACAACATTGAAAGTGGTGTCATTATTATAGAAATACTTTATCATAAATGAGTTCATACGTGCACGTTCCTCGGCAAATGTACCATTGATTGTGGATTGGCGGAGACTCTTCGCTAGCGCATCTTCTATAGAAGTTCGAGGCCTTTTCTCCCCTCTCTCCTTTAATCAAGGGCTGATTAATCTTGATGGAGACTTCTCGTTGAATGTCTTTCATCCTCGCAGACTTCTCAATCCTTTTCACTTTAGGTTCCTCCATGTTGTCCTTGATTTCTTTTGTCTCCTCAGGAGTCACCTTGGGACAAGATGACGTATTGCCTTTAATATGAGCCAAATGTTGCTTCATGCGATTGATTCCTTTAATCACAACATTCTTACATAAATGACAAATAACCATGCTAGGGGTACTCGGATTTGCTAGAATAACATATTTCCATCCCGGATCATTGGATCTAAAAGGATCAAAAAACTATGTTGTATTGCTCTTCTGTCTAGGAGGCTCACTTCCAGTTCCAGGTGTAGGAGAAGAACCACTGTTAGATGGTACTCTGTATTGGAGCATGGAAGGAAATATCACGATATCGGCGATATATCGTCAATATATCGATATCGAGATGAGATCAATATCGGTATCGATATGGCGATATACCCTCCTTTTTCAAGTATTTCGTTCACAAAATTGCATCAATATGGGCGATATTTCAGTGATATATCACCGATATATCATCGAAATATCGTATCAACACGATATCGAAATGGTATCGATATCGATATGGCCTTCAACGGTCTGGAGGTCATAGTTGCCTTACATTCGATCATAGAACATCATAAAAAAGTACCATATGATCTGAATTAATATATATATATATATATGTCCTAAGCATTAACAATTAATACACATTTTATATTTTCAGTAAACAATAACATGAAATGAGTGACTAAAAATCACACAAAAAAATAACAAGAAATAAGTGAAAAACATGGTTCGAGGGTTACCTGGCGGAGATTAGCACAACCATGATGGAGCTGGGAGGCAAAGGAGCTTTGCACGAAGGAGCTGTGAGCCTGGGAGACGGATGGGATTCATATAGAGATGCTGGGAGGCAGATGAGCTTTGAGCTGGGAGGCGGAGGAGCTTAGCTCGACCTTAGAGGCGGAGCAATGTCACTCGGACGTAGAGACGTGTGTCTCAGAGATGGAGATGCTTCCGGGCGGTGGTGAAGGCGGAGGTTGGAGGAGGAATTGTGCCATATCAGAGTTCTCTTCTCGTTGGAGAGACCTCATGTGGATTGGAATCGGGTTACCTATAAACCCAATGATATGCGGATACTAAGATCCGGATTCGATTAACCTTGCTGCTACTTAAGTGTATGCACAGAGGGCATATGCGGTGGCACAACCCCCATATGCGGCTCGTAAACGCGCAGTAGGCGCATACGTGAGGGCTTCAGGAAAGCAATGCGCTGAAGGGGGTAGCAATGTATATTTCAGATGCGATTGTCCTCTAAATCGAGACCACTAATTCCACTGAAAATGTTATATTTCATAATTTAGGTTGAAAGTAGATAGTAATCAATTGAGAAATGAGATAATAAAACAAATTAAATAATAACAAGGACTCATCTTCTTGCGCGTACTTATCGTGCCGTCCCATCCAAAGAAGTCTTTTGCATACTTAAAGGCATCAATTTGCAAATCAAATCCTCCCTTGAAGTTCGATCATCTATCATCCTCCGTATGGAATCCGTTGAGAAAAAGATCAAAATCTATATCATTCCAAAGACCACCGGGGCTATCTTGTATAGAGGAGAAGCCCATGGGTAAATTACGTAAAATGAAAGAAATAAATATAAACTCTGCAAACAATACATCGACATAATAATATCTCTACACATACCCTCAAGATGGAGTATAGATGTCAACCATGCTCAGCTTGGATGTACACTTCTGAAAGAGTCCTCTGAGTAAGGCCTAGGTGAAAATCTGTGTAGTTTGTTCCCATGAGCTTACATTGGACGTAGAAATAAAGTCTTTTCTAATCATGTCTCGTGTATAGTGGAAATCTACTAATTCTGTTTAGTTCTCTCATGAAAAGCAAGATTAGTTGTAATGAATAAGGCTGCCTGATTATCACAATGCAATTGCATAGGAAGCGACCCATCAATATATAAGCTAGCTAAAATAGCTCGAACCCACATCATTTATGTGGTCCCTTGTGGCATAGCTCTATATTCTGATTCGTCACTAGACCTGGCAACTGCGATATGTTTCTTGCTCTTCTAGGGTACTAAAGATCCGCCAACAAATACAATAAAGCTTGAGGTAGACGTCCAATCCTTAGGACATCTTGCATGGTTTGCATCTGAGCAAGCTGTTATAGTGAGAGAAGTCCCTTTTTTGAACAACAATCCTTTACCTAAGGATGACTTCAAGTGCTTCAAGATCATATGGACTGCATACATATGTACCTGTCTGGACTGCTCTATAACTGAGCTGACCCGACTGACATCAAGGAGATGTTTGGCCTATTGATGATAACATAAAGTAGCTTTCCCACCAATTCTCTGTATCTTCTCATGTCAACCTCTTCTGTTTTATCATCGTATAGCCTCATGCTCGAATCAATATGAGTAGCGGCAAGTTGGCATCCAATCATGCATGTTTCAACTAGCATATCTGTAACATATTTTTGGATAATCACAAGGCCCTACTGATTTCTGGCAAACTCCAACCCAGAAAGTACTGTAGGGTGCCAAGATCCTTGGTGACAAACCGTTGACCAAGAAATTCTTTTTCCTTTTTGATCCCATGCACATCATGTTCTGTAATAAAGATATCATCAACATAGACCATAATAGAGACCATACCTCTGTGGGTCCTCTGAACAAATAACGAATGGTCTGCATATGATCTATTGAATCCTTGCTTATCAATCAAGTCTGAGAGCTTTTGGAACCAAGCCCTTGGACTCATGCTTATGAAGCCAATAAACCTGCTGACACCCCCCAGCAACAAACCCCAGATGTTGCTACGTGTAGACTTCTTCATGAAGATCTCCATATAGAAATGCGTTTTTGGCATCAAGTTGAAATAAAGACCAATCACGTACCACAACTGCAACAAGGAGAACTGAAGTGTGGAGTGGCGAGCAACGTGTGAGAATGTGTGCAGATAGTCCACACCATAAGTCCGAGTAAACCTACGTGCTATTAATATGGTCTTGTAACGATCAAGACTTCCATTTGCGTGGTGGTTTGACAATAAACACCCACTTGCAACTGATAATAGACGCTCCAGAAGGAGCATGAACCAAACTCCAGGTGCCACACGATTGTAGAATGATCATCTCCTCTTCCATGGCAAGACGCTACGTCGTTACCGACTATTTCTTAAGGCTTCCTGGTAAGTTCGTGGAATCTCCACGATAGAGAGACCAACTGCAAAAACCTCCTTAAATCTCTGCCAGACGATCAAAAGAAACGTGGAAAGTCAGAAGATATGATGCACACGTACACTTCTGCTTCCGAAGTGCAATAGGTATATCCAGGTGATGGATCTCCTCAACTGTATGCCAGCCTCCTACAAAGGTTCCTTCTCATCCACATCTCCAGATCCATCGGTAGAAACAATGTATTCAAAACAAACCTGAGGCATGCTGGATGACGGGCTAGGACCATGAGCAGAAACCGACCGATGAGTATAGTAACGTGGCAAGGGTAGATCAAGGGTAGTGGGTGGTGGTAGTACATGAGGACGTGGTGGAGGTGGAGCAACATGCGCAACAGGAGGTGGTGAGGGCTTGTAGGAGGTGGTGGCATGTAAACCTCATCATTTAAATCAGATGGAGTCAATCTATCTCTTGTAGGAGAAAAATGCATCACTGACTCAAAAAATGAGACATCAACACTAACATAATACTTCATACGCAATGGATCATAGCATCTATATACCTTTTGTGTCCTGGAGTGCCCAACAAAAACACATTTGACAGCTTTAGGAGAGCTTGTCAAGACCATGAAACAACTGATGTACAAAGGCAACTAAGCCAAAAACACGAGGAGGGAGTGAGAATAAATCATTCTTAAGAAAAGCAAGTGAGAACGGAACTTTTTCACCCAGTACAGATGAGGACATGCGATTCTCAAGATAACAAGCAATAAGAACCGCATCATCCCACAACGAATGTGGAGCGCGACCCTAAATGAGAAGGGTTTGAGTAACATCAAGTAAGTGGTGATGCTTATGTTCTGCAACACCATTTTGTTGAGACATGTATGTAGAGACTTATGTTATGATATTATTTACCTTTTCTTATTTTCTGTTTATTTTCTGGACTCTTGTGTATTTTACCCATGAGGTCTCTTTATATAAGAGAGCCTAGGTTCTATGGAATAACAACTTACTCATTTCCACCAACATGGTATCAGAGCCAAAACCCTAACCCTACCCTCCTAAGCCCGCCGCCCCTCTCTCTCTCTCTCATCTCTCTTCTTGACGGCGCCACCCCGCTACTGCCGGGCCCTAGCCAACCCTCCGCCGAGCCCAGCCAGGCCCCCAACGGGCCCCGCAACCCTCCGCCAAGCCTCCTCCAAGCCCTCTGCCGAGCCCAACCAGGCCCCAGGGGCCCCACAACCCTCTGCTTGGCCCTGTCGGGCCCCACTAGGTCAACCTAGGCCTCGTCGGACACTCCTCCAGCCCTCCGCCAATCGCCAGCTCACTGTCGGATTCCCTTCTTTGGCCCCGTCGGCCGCATGAGTCCCTGCCAGCCGCATCAACACTCGTCGGCCGATATCGTGACATGGATTTGAGTGCATAAAGTCTACATATGCACTCAAATCCTATCCGGTTGATGTAGACATCGTATCTTGTCTACAACCCCTAGTAATCATCTCCGGCTAAATGTCAGAAAGTAAAGTCGATATGCCCTCCATAGGCGCGTTCAAAGGTCCTGCGCCAATAGTCAAAATGGATGGGACGAACTATGAGCTCTGGGCGATACAGTTCACGAGTCTCATGAAGTCGAACGGTAAGAAGCATATACTTACCGAGGATGAGCCGACAGAGAAGACTGGGATCTTTGCCTCTTGGGAGGCCGATGACTCTTATGCCAAGGTTTGGTTATCAGGCACACTGTCGATGGAGATTGCCAATGATGTTCTCCATCAACCCACTGCCAAGGCAATGTGGGATATTCTGGCTGCTACATATTCCCAAGTTCGGAACGAGACCAAGATGTTAAGCTCCAGCGTGATATATTCACGATGAAGCAGAACGGGCGGCCACTTCACTCCTTGTACACATCCCTGAGGGGGATGTTCGAGAAACTATATAGCACCATACCACTCACGGCGACACCAGAGCAACAGAAGACCTTTCGGAATGCTACCATGGTGGGCATACTACTTGCAACGCTTGATCTTGAGTACGAGGCATCCCGCTCTCAGATACTTGCCGATACCATTATTCCTCCTATGGAGGACGTTTACCGGAGGCTCAGTCGCATATCGGTTTCTTCCAGCACACCTACTCCACCCCATCGGCGATGGCGGGATGGGAGAGGTGGTCAGTCTTCTGGTCGTGGACCTCGGGGTCGGGGAGGTCGCTTTCGCCAGCTGTGTTCATTCTGTCATCGCACAGGTCACTCAGAAGATACATGCTACTCTAAGCATGGGTTCCCTGCATCGGCGCGTGTAGCCGAGCATGTCACGTCTCAGTCGGCATCCACTACAGATAATCGGTTCGAAGAGCTTGTGGCACGTCTACGAGATATTATGCCTCAATCGTCTAGTGATTCTCCAGGTGGATCTTCAGATGTTGCTGCTACAACTTCTGCTAATTCGTCTGCCGCTGCCAGTACCTCAGGTAGTGTCACTACCCTTACATCTTGTCATGATCTCTCCGATTGGATTATAGATTCTACTCATCATCTCTGTCGTGTCAGAGAAAGACTTGAGTCATACAGTGACATCCCACCTGGCCGCTCAGTGCTGATTGCAGATGGGACTCATTCCCCCATCGTTGGACAGGGGGAGATCACCTTATCACCTTCTATGCATCTGCAAAATATTTTACATGCTCCTGAGTTCTCCATTAATTTATTATCTATTAGTCATATTACGATAGATTTGCACTGTTGTGCTATATTTGACCCATCATCAATCATTTTTCAGGACATACTAACGGGCAGAGTGATTGGCTGTGGCTCTGAGCAGAATGGTCTCTATCGTCTGGTCCGTAATTCTTATGCTGGTGCCTCTTCACATTCACCAGGATCAGTCTCTCCGTACACCTGGCATCTTCGATTTGGTCATCTCCTGCTCCAGAAAATGCGACATCTCTTGCCTCAGATCTCTCCTAGTTCGTCATTTCGTTGTGAAGCATGTCAGTTGGGAAACATCATCGGTCTAACTTCCCTAGTCGTCAGAGTCGGAGCAGTAGCTCCCCATTTGAGTTGTTTCATATTGATATTTGGGGTCCGAGTCGTGTACCTGATCATCAGGGACACATGTTTTATCTAGTTGTGGTTGATGATTTTTCTCGTGTATCTTGGGTCTTTCTTTTAAAGAATAAATCTGAAGCAGGGGATGCTATTAAAAACCTGATCATCAGGGACACATGTTTTATCTAGTTGTGGTTGATGATTTTTCTCGTGTGTCTTGGGTCTTTCTTTTAAAGAATAAATCTGAAGCAGAGGATGCTATTAAAAATCTGATTAATGAAGTGCATAATGTTTTCTCTTCTACTGTCAAATATGTGCGTACAGATAATGCGTTGGAATTCTGCACCCATTCTCTCTCTCAGTTTCTTTCGTCTAAGGGTATTATCCACCAAACCACCTGTGCTTACACATCTCAACAAAATGGCGTGGCAGAGAGAAAGCATCGTCATCTTCTTGACATCACTAGTACCCTACTTATCCAGAGTTGTGCGCCTATCACTTTCTGGGGAGATGCTGTCCTTACAGCCTGGTACCTGGTCAATCGCATGCTATCATCTGTTCTTGGTGAGAAAATTCCTCTTTCCCTTGTTTTCCCTGATAAGGAATTATTCTCACTTACTCTTCGTGTCTTTGGTACTGTTGCATTTGTTCATCAACTATCTCCTGGGATTGACAAACTCTCTCCTAGAGCTGTCAAGTGTGTCTTTGTAGGTTACTCTCGGACTTAGAAGGGTTATTGTTGTTATGATCCCATAAACAAGAAATATTTCGTCAATGCTGATGTTACATTTTTTGAGTCTGTTATGTACTTCTCCCCTGCAAGTGACAGGTTGGTCTTGTCCACTTCCAATGATGATGTCTATGTTCCTCCTCCTCCTAGTCTGAGTCCACCCGAGTCCAATCTACCTCCTGTTGCTACGCCGCCACCACCACTACCACCTCCACGACCACCTGTCCCACCTTTACCTAAATTCTATACATGTCGGTCAGGTCCTGCGCAGACTACACGTCAAGCATTCATCGCGTCTCAGGTATGTTCAGATGGCATTACTAATGATGGGTCAGATATTGGACATGTGCAGGATTCTTCATTACAGGAGGAAGCTGCACCATCCAGTACACCGGATGACGATCTTGATGTTCCCATTGCTATTCGGAAGCAGAAACATACGTGCGCGTCTTATCCTTTTGCTTCCCAGGTGTCCTTTCATCGGCTTACAGTTGACTTTCTCATATTTGCTGCGGCTTTGTCTTCTGTGGATATACCACGGACCTATCAAGACGCTATGAAGATTGATTGCTGGCGATTGACTATGGAAGAAGAGATGCATGCTTTACAGTCTCGTGTTACATGGAGCTTGGTTAATGCTCCATCTGGTGCATCCATTGTTAGCTGCAAGTGGGTTTTCATAGTTAAATACCATGTAGATGGCAGTCTTGATCGATACAAAGCGCGACTTGTTGCGAGAGGTTTCATAAAAACTTAGTGTGGATTATATGGATACATTTTCTCCTGTAGCTCGTCACTCTACTCTTCGCATTCTTTTATTGGTTGCTGTGGTACATGATTGGTATATATCTCAACTTGATGTCAAGAATGCCTTTTTGTATGGAGATCTGCAGGAGGAAGTCTACATGCTGCAACCACCAGGGTTCACTGCTGAGGGGGAGAGTCATATGGTGTGTAGACTTCACAAGGCAATTTATGACCTTAAACAAAGTCCAAGAGCATGGTTCCAGAAGCTTTCCCACCTAATTGAACGATAATGATTCAAAAGATCCAATGCGGATCACTTGCTGTTCATTCATAAGACTTCTACAGGTACAGTTGTCATCATGGTCTATGTTGATGATATTCTGGTTATAGGAGATGACATTCAGGGAGTAGAGAGGGCAAAAGCATTCTTGGGCCATCAGTTTGTCACGAAGGATCTGGGTACTCTAAGATACTTTATTGGGTTGGAATTTGCCAGGAATGCACATGGTCTGGTGATGACCCAAAGGAAATACATTACAGATTTTCTGATTGAAACATGCATGGTTGGATGTAGACCATCAAGTACTCCTATGGATCTGAGCATGAAACTGTATGACAATGATACTGAAGAAGTGGACAAGAGAAGATATAGAGAGATGGTGGGTAAGCTTCTTTATATCACTATAACTCGACCTGATATTGCCTTTGTAGTAAGCCGTGTGAGTCAATTTATGGAGCAGCCAAGACAAGTTCATATGGATGCCATACACATGATACTAAGGTATCTAAAGTCTTCTCCAGGCTCAGGATTGCTATTTCGAAAGAGAACAGATTTATCTATTTCAATGTGTACAGACGCAGATTATGTAGGGTGTCCTAAGGACCGAAAGTCCACTTCGGGATTCACCGTTTTGTTGGGAGCTCTCTGATTTCTTGGAAAAGCAAGAAACATACTGTTGTGGCAAGGTCTAGTGCTGAGTTTGAATATAGGGCTATGGCGCAAGCAAGCACTGAGATGATGTGGGTTCGAGCTGTGCTAGAAGATCTACATATAGTTGTACCTTTACCCTTGCAGCTTCAGTGTGACAATCAGGCAGCATTGTTTATTGCCAACAATCCAGCATTTCATGAACGAACAAAGCATATCGAAGTAGACTGCCACTACACTAGAGATATGATCCAGAGAGGCTTGATATCTACGTCTCACGTTAGCTCAGAGGATCAGGCTGCCGACATATTTACCAAGTCACTGCTTAGAGGACCCTTTCAGAGATGTTCTTCCAAGCTGAGCATGATAGACATCTATGCTCCACCTTGTGGGGGAGTGTAGAGACTTATGTTATGATATTATGTACCTTTTCTTATTTTCTGTTTATTTTCTGGACTCTTATGTATTTTACCCATGAGGTCTCTCTATATAAGAGAGCCTAGGGTTCTATGGAATAACAACTTACTCATTTCCACCAACAATGTAGGCACATGATACCCCGAGATGAGAAGAATTGTGAGAGGGAAAGAGTATAAAATTCCATTGCATTGTCAGTTTACACAAATTTGGCTGTAGAGGAAAAGATATTCTTTACTTCATTGATAAAAGAATTTATCACATTTCCATCTTCAAATTTATTCTTTAATAAGAAAACACAGGACAAAAGGGAGAAATTATCTACAACCACTAAATAAAATCTGTCTCTGGTGATCAAGTACACGACTCAGATCCAAATGTCTACATGAATTAAATCAAAAAGGGAGCTACTACTCCGACACTAACGACTAGGAAAAGCAGATCGGTGATACTTTCCTAACTGACACGCCTTGCACTGGCAGGATGATGGTGGTGAGATCTGGCACATCTTCTGAAGAGGAAGGTGACCAAAGCGCATGTGCCACATAAATGGACAGACTGATCTTGTAAGGTGAGAAGATAGACCAACATATGGAGTACGAACCAATCGATAGAGGGCTCACTGCCACAACCAATCACCCTGCTCGTAAGAATGTCCTGAAATACAAGGGAAGATAGATAAAAAATAGCACGATAACGTAAAATCCTTCGTTATCTGTCTAATAGACAAAAATCCGGAGCATGCAACACATTCTGTAGATGCATTGAAGGAGTCAAACTGATCTCCTCCCTGTCCCGCAACTGGAGAATGAGTCCCATCAGCCATGATAACTTATCTGCCAGGGGACTTGTCTGTATTTAACAAACTGACTGCTGTCTCCACATATGTGATGGGACGCTCCGAAATCCATTATCCATTTTATAATACCGATTCTATGACAATTGGTAAGAGCGTAGATGCTACCTGAGGTACTGGCAGAAACAGAGGCTGCAACACTAAATGACCTCCCGAAGCAGTCGGGGAAACATGAGAACCAACAGGGGACACAATCTCCTGTAATCGATCCACAATGTCATCAATCCTCTGATCAGATGTAGGAGCAACATGGGGATCAGCCTGCTCAGCTAAAGCCATGCTTGGAGTAGCATGTATCCTTTGAGTGTCTTGGACGATGACAATATGTGCGTGGTTGACGAATATGACCTCCTTTACCACAAGGTCCACGACCATGAAAGAGAAGAGCCTCCCCTATTGCGGGAGGCACCCATCACAGAAGAGGTCTGTCTAGAGACAAATGATGGGACAATGATCTTGCTGAGTCTGCGATAGGCCTCCTCCATGGGGGTAATAGTAGCATCCCTAATTGTCTATGATCAGGAAGCATCATACTATGGATAAAGTGCTAGTAGAAATACGCCAACCATGGTGGCATTCCTGTATGCCTTATATTCCTCAGTTGTAGCAGCAAGATGCATAAAACTGTGGAGCTTCTCGAACATGCTACGAAGAGACGTGTGTATAAAGAATGAAGAGGGCGCCCATTCTGTTTGATTGTGGAAATGTCACACTGTAGTTGTAGGATTTTCGTCTTACTCCTTGCTTGGGAATATGTGACCATAAGAATGTTCTGCATCATCTTAACGGTGGGCTGATGTAAAACATCATTGGCGATCTTTACCGTCAATGTACCAGATAACCAAACACGCGCATAGACATCGTCCGCCTCCCATAAGGCATTCACCCTAGTTTTCTCAATCGACCCCTCTTCGATAAGAATATATTTCTTATCGGTAGACTGCATAAGGCTAATGAGTTGCATGACCCATAATTCATAATTTGTCCCGTCCATCTTGACTGTCGGTGTTGGACTTCGAAAAGCGCCTTCGGCGAGGATGTCAACCTTGTTTCTGACATACTGCCGAATTGAGAAAAATTAGGATTTGTAGATCAAAAGAAGTTTCGTCTATACATACATACGGAAAAGTGGTTGCATGTGTAGACTTAGGATGTGATCAATCCCATCAACGACCTCTGCTGCAAAATGCAACCGCTACTGGAAGAAGATGCGACAAGAGGCAGCAGAAGCAGTCATCGAACGATGGTGGCGGGTGCTGCAGGTGGCGCTCCAGGAGGAGTTGCAACGGGTTGGGTGCTAAGGTTTTTCATGGGTACAAGAGCTTCGATATAGGAGTATAGGACCACCACTCCTATATCATGTTGGGAAAAGGTCAAAATCTATATTCCAAAGAACCTTAGGATTCTCTTATATAGAGCAGAATCCTATGTGTAAATTACATAAGATGTAGAAATGAATATAAACCATGAAAATAGTACATAAACATAATAATATCTTTACACAATCAAACAAGTATCTTTTAATCTCAAAATTTTTGAAGAATGACGGATCGTATTGATATTAGGGATTTAGAAAGTATGTTGCCGCATGCAAATCGGTATGGAGTTGGCAATCCCATATGTTATCTACAATACACCACAATGTTTGGTATATTGTTTCATCATTGCCCAATGCTTTCGCTATTTCTTCCTTAGCTCTATCCATGGCCTCCTAGATGAAAGTCGTGAAACCCATTGGTGGATATTTTTCAGAATCCACCATCCACAAAAACACAACCAACGGCTTCGTTGTTTATATCACGTAGGAAACACCGAGCCAAAAAGTTTTGCTCCTCAAAATTGATTAACATACACTTTTCCTTTGAGGCTTAGAAGCATATGGACTTTTCTTCCATTGCTAGAATTCGAAAAAACTTTAGAGGATCCCTCATGCTCATCAACTACTGTAGCACGAGAAAAGCCGTAGCAAAACATGTGACTGATGGTCGTACAAAATCTTATCCTATTTGCTTCCTTACCATAGCCAAAATCCAATAATGGGTATACATGTAATCAATAATCCTTTTTGCTTTCTTGAACACGGATGAAGGTAGAGGCAATTTCAAGATGTCTTCCAATATTAAGTCTATGCAGTGGGCTACACATGGAGTCCAGCAATGGTGCTTCCTTTTCTCCATCAACATTTGTCCCGTTGTCTTGTAATTGGAGGCATTGTCCGTAATAACCTGCATAGCATTGCCTTCGCCGACCTCCTACACAATCTCATCCAACAAGTTAAATAGCAAGGTTGCATTCTTCACTTTTTAGATGCATCTACCGACTTCAAGAACCAAGTGCCTTTCAGACTGTTCACAAAAAAGTTGATTAAAGAACGACCCTTTAGATCTGTCCAACCATATGACATTATGTTGCAGCCAGTTTTTACCCAACTAGGTTGCATTCTTCACTTCTTTCAAAATCCAACTTCGTAGTTCATAAGCAGATTGGAGGATTCAATCCCCGTTCAAAGGAGCTAACAACATGAAGCATGGTTGAAAAGAAAGGGCTACTTGCACACTGAAATGCCAACCCATTCTCAAAGAAGAATTTGTCAATGGTACAATAGACACGATTTCTCTCCGTTTTCCTTATTGACTCATTCAATGCAGTTTGACGACCACTCATCCCTATCATAGTCGTAGGACTTGGAAATTTGGAATTCACAATGTCAATGGGCCTGCAACAAAGAAGTCCATGGGACCTCCTACCCTCTTCATGTCGCCACATCTAAATGGAGCGACTGCTTGATTTTCATCACCAAATGGACTTCGCATCTCAAAGCTACCCACTCTAAATAGTTCTTCCATCTCCATTATTGCTCTTCTATTTTTCTCTTCGTTGGATAATAATACAACCTTCATTTCATTCAACACTTCAATAGGAACTTGTGTGCAACCTTTCACATTATTTCTGATTTTCGCGAGATGATACTTGAGTCTAACGATTCTACCTACAATCCTCTTACCACAAAAATTGCATTGGACATATACATATCCTTTAGCTGTTTGAGCCGTATCCATCTCAAGTTGAACACAATATTTCCATACGGGATCATTTTAGCCTCCTTCGGAATTCTTTGAGCCTTTGCTTGGCTTTGACATCTCTATACTTTTGAGTAACAATAATAAACGACCATCATACAGTTAAACAACCATCATACTTCAATCAATCCTCAACCTTCATAGTCAATTATAATTTATTGTTATATAATAAAATATATGAAATGCTAGTTGAAGGTGAACATATTGGTGAATTTAATATATTTTAATGGCACATCCAACCTATTATAATAATAATAATAAGTTGTTAAGTTGGTCCACAACCTAATAAAACTGCAGCAAGTTACCTATTTTTTTTTGGATTCAATAATCACTAAAGCATTTTTTTACAAATACAATCGGTTTCGGCTGAATAAATTTTTGGATTCAAATATGCATATATTCGTGGATGTTCTTTCTTTAGATGTCATTCAACCTAAAAAAAATTAAGTTACCTAAAAAGTTAAGTTACCAAAAAAAGTTACATAAACACAATTAATCCATACTATTTTACCATTGTAAATAAAGTAAATTACAATCGCTGAAGTTACTAAAAAATAAAAAATGCTTACTGGTGCAAAGGCGGAGCAACTGCACGAGTGCTTCTCCAAGCAGCTGAAATTGGAAGAGGAGGCTGCTGTGTGCAGCACGATGTCGAAGAAGACATGTGAGGCTTTGTGGCGAGTCGGCGACGTGCTTCTAGCAGCTGGAGGCGACGAGGTTTGAGAGGGGGTTAGGGTTTTTCGCCGTATAAGCGGGAGGCGAGGAGTTGGTATCGTAAGGATGAAATGGGTTATAAGTACACACATGGCCCACTAATCCCAAGCACGCCTCACCTCAACGCCTCGTCTTGTGCCTCACCTCACAATGCCTCGCCTGTTGAGGCGCTCGCCTCACAACTGCTGGCTGAGGCGTATGTCTCAAAACGGTTTTGGGCGCCTTGCCTCGAGGCGTACTCCTCGAGTGCCTCGAGGCATGTTGTTTCAAGCCATGCTCTGTAGTAGGGAAACATAATAAATTCATGAGCAAGTTTAAGTATGCCTACTATGATGCTACCAAGATGATCTTGAGGTACATCAAGGCCATCCCTATTGGGCTATTCTTCATAACTGGGGTACTGCTCCTTATTGCAATGTATTGTTATGCAGATTATCTAAGGTGCCTCGCAAATATGAAATCAACCACTAGCTTTACACTTACCTATGTGATAGCCTTGTCACATGAAGGAGCAAGCAATGTTATCTCGTTCAAATGTAGACGGAATACACAAAGTGATGACATAAGTAGCATTAGAGATGCATTGGATTCCTATTGTGCTTATAAGCCAACACCTTCCACCGAACATAGGGTTGGAAGCCTTGTCACATGGAGGAGCAAGCGGTGTTATCTCGTTCAAATGTAGAGGGAATACACAAAGTGATGACATAAGTAGCATTAGAGATGCATTGGATTCCTATTGTGCTTATAAGCCAACACCTTCCACCGAACATAGGGATGGAACTCAGATGCCTCAACACTGCTACCATGCACATAGCAAATATCTCCATGTTTTATGAGAGCCCAAAAAATGTTGAGGTTGATTGCCATTTTACAAGGGGTCGAGGACACCTGCGGACTTATAATGTTTTTTTTTGGCGAAACTGACCACATATGTTTACCAAGGCACTCTTCAAAGCTTTTTTGGGCAGTGCTGTCACAAGCTGAGCATATTCGATATCTATACACTATTAGCTTGAGGGAGAGTGCCAATAATAGTTATAACTCTTTAGGGGTTCTCACGCAAGAGATAGAGATATGGCTGGGGATGGCGGGGCGTGGGGGCGAGATCCTTGGCCAGGGGACAGACGGACGGTCTTGTAGCGGCTTTTTACAGAGGAGGAGGTGAGGAGAGCTGTGTGGGGACTGAATGCATATGGGGTGCATGAGCCTGATGGGTTCTCAGTTTTCTTCTACCATGAATTTTGGGACCTCCCGAAGGAGGAAGTCTTGGAGGTCCTTTTTGAGTTCAGTATGGCTAACAAAGGCCTTCGACAGGGTGACCAAGGCGCTGATCTTCCTTTTGCCGAAGAAGGAGAATCCGATGCGTGTTAATGATTACATGCCAATCACGATCTCCAACGCCATTTATCTGATCGTGGCGAAGGTACTTGCGAACATGCTGAGGCTAGTCATGGATTCGATTGTGCTTCAGGGTCAGTCCACGTTTATCCCAGGGTGCCAGATGGCGGAGGGATTGGTTGCGGCATCAGAGATTGTCTTGAAGGGAAAAGATCAAGGAAGACAGGCACGGTGTGGAATATTGACTACGCCAAAGCTTATGACTGTGCCGATTGGTGTTTCTTGTGGACCTCGCCGAGGAGGAGGGGTTTCCCGGAGATTTGGATCCAATGGATGAAGAGGTGTGTCACGACTTCCTCGTTCTCCATCTTAGTGAATGGCAAGACGGAGGGGGGGTCTGGTGCAACCGTAGTGTGGAGTCCGCCAGGGGTGTCTGCTTGCTCCAATGCTATTTATTTTGGTCGCAGATTGTCTAGAGATTCTACTCAGCCGTGCGGTGGAGATTCAATGGTACGAGGGCTTCCGAATGGGGAGCCTCTCGATTCCGTTGCTACAATATGCAGATGGTTGATCCTTTTCCTTGGTGGCTCGGAGGAGCAAAGCTGGAAAGCAGCACGCATCGTCGATATCTTTTCCAGTCTCTCGGGTCTTAAGATTAATATGTAGAAGTCGGTGGTCGTGGGCTTTAATTTAGATGGGAATGAGCGTGGCAGGCTGGCAGATGTAGTGGGCTGCAGTTTGGGGAACCTGCCTTTACAGTTTATAGTATCTGGGGCTACTGTTGGTGGACAACAAGCTAAGGAGATCGGATTGGGACAACATAGTGCGTAGAATGGAGGAGAGGTTGGCGGGATGAAAATCAATCACTCTTTCTAAAGGAGGGAAGTTAACTCTCCTCAAGCATGTTCTGGCTGCCATCCCTATCTTTTTCTACTCGACTCGGTTAATGCTGAGTGGGGTTCGGAGGAAGGTGGAATCTATGATGAAGGCTTTCTTCTGGTCGGACGGAAGGCAACAACGATCCGTGCTACTTCTCGTGAGTTGGGACGATGTTACGAAGGGTTTGTGCGACGACGGTCTTGGTGTCCGTGATGTTGATTCTATGAACAAGGCCCTACTTGCGAAGTGGGTATTCCAGATTTGGGGATCCTCGTCATCCCAAGCTGTCAGTTTGCTGAGGTGCATTTATGAAGTCAATGGGGAGTTGAATCCCGTCAGGAAAAGATTTGAGTCGCCGCTATGGGATGGAATCCGCAGTATTCTGCCAACCATCACATTGCTTCTATGGCCATGCGTGGGGAATGTGTAGCTGTTCAGATTCTGGAGGGATGACTGGCCGGGAGATGGTGTCCTTCGTAGGAGATTTCCTCGCTTGGAGGCGTTAGCGATGTCGAAGGATGCCACATTGGCTCAGGTGGCGGATCATGGGGCTTGGGCGCCACTTTTTGTTACGGAACTCTCGGACCAACGCATGAAGGAGTTCATTAGGCTGCTTGCGGAGGTGCCTCCACTGGGGGAAATGACCCAGGGGGTTGACCATTTCGAGTGGAAAGGGGGGAGGTTCTCGATGAAGAAGGCATACGACGTGCTGAGGGGGACACCCGCGGTTCCTGAGCAGAATGTCGATCTTTGTCAAGATATGAAGATCGTGTGGGTGGCCAGAATCCCGCAAAGGGTGAAGATTTTCTTATGGTGTCTTAGGAGAAATCGGGTTTGTGATAAGGCGAGGAGAAGATTTTTTGGATTGGAGGACGCATACTGCGACAAGTGTGGGGAGTCCGATGAAGATGCTGATCATCTGTTCTTTGGGTGCGCTTCTTCGAGGCAGATTTGGAAGGACTTCGGGGTGGCTTGGGTGGACACTAGTGGATTAGAAGTATTCTGGAGATCTGTGTGTGGTGTGGGCATGGGCCCTTCCAACGATTGTTCCAAGCCTTTTGTGGTGATCTGGGCCATCTGGCTTGGGAGAAATGATTTAATTTTCAAGAATCACCTGAGAATGTTGTTTCACATTGTACGACCCTCTATGATTTCTGGGCCTATCGCTAATGTAACACATCTTTCTTTTTCTTAATACAATCTGGGGTGACTCCCGACTTGGGAGCACACCCTCTTTTCAGTAAAAAAAACTCTTTAGGGGTTCATATTTTCTATTCATGTGTATTTTCCGTATCCGTGGCCTCTTCTTATGTATAGGGCTGGGGTTCGTTATCAATATATTAATCCACATGGTCTACTTCTGGTTATAAGTGGCTTGCCTGATCTTTAGGGATGAAAAAGAATACTTCTTCCCTCTTTTCTTCTGCTGCAACTTCAAAAAGATCTGGAGGGGGTATGGTTGGTGTGAGAGATATTTCTAACTTATATGATTTTTGACCAAAAAATTGAGTTTGCGACCAAGTAACCCAATGCGGAGAAAGCAAAGCTTTCTGATGTCATTTGGGATATTTGTTCATATGTAATTAATGGATTTTTCTTTGGGTGGTCCTACCATCGGCGACCAACCTTATATTCAATGTTTTTTTTTCAAACTAATGTTGTTTCTCCTTCTATTCACCTCACCCCCCTTTCACAATTCCTCTAAAGGTGCCTCGACAGGATGTCATATGTAAAAAGCCGAAACTACTTGTGACACCCTATATGATATCCTAGACAAAGTGACAAAGTCTTCTCCCACTATAAGTAGGGTCGTCTATATGGATTCTTTCTCAAATCCATGTTGAAAGGTTCGACTATTTTTACGCTGGCTGTCGAGTACATAATGCAACCCCCGCAAGGGGGGGGGGGGGTTGAACCCTGGTCTTTTGGGTGGTAGGACACTGCACTACCACCAGAGCATTCAAGTGGGTACAAAATAATTTAGGACCTTTTCTTTTTGGTGTCGTTTCTTGAGAGGATCAAAACAATGCGAAACCCTCTGTGTGCAGTGTTATTGCTTAACTTCAAATACGCAAGTCACTGTTTTATTTGCCTATGAAATTGGGTTTGAGGAAATTTTTAAAGACACTTTTTATTTAAAGTTGATCCACAGGTATTTAGATAATGTAAGTATGCTAAGAATGCCAGTGTTGAGTTATTTCGATATTTAATTCCGTGCATTCTTACATTCACTTTGTTTTCCTTGTCTGTATCAGGGTGGAGCAAACGCTGGGCACACCATATATAATGCTGAGGGAAAAAAATTTGCTCTCCATCTTGTCCCATCTGGCATTCTTAATGAAGACACTCTCTGTGTGATTGGTAATGGTGTCGTCGTGCATCTTCCTGGTTTATTCAAGGAAATAGACAACTTGGAGGCTAATGGTGTCTCCTGTGACGGAAGAATATTGGTGTCTGATCGTGCACATTTGTTATTTGATCTTCATCAAGAAGTAGACGGACTCAGAGAAGCTGAACTTGCAAATTCCTTGATTGGCACAACCAAGAGAGGAATTGGACCTTGCTATTCAAGTAAAGTCATCAGAAATGGAATCAGAGTTGGTGATTTGAGGCACATTGATGTTTTCAGTTCAAAGCTCGATATATTGATGAAAGATGCTGCATCTCGATTCCCTGGATTTAGCTACAGTGCTGATGCGCTAAACAATGAAGTTAACAGGTATAAACGATTTGCTGAACGTTTGGAACCCTTTGTTACTGATACAGTGCATTTCTTGAATGATGCTATATCGGAAAACAAGAAAATACTTGTTGAAGGCGGCCAGGCGACCATGCTGGATATCGATTTTGGAACCTATCCTTTTGTTACCTCATCTAGTCCATCTGCTGGTGGAATCTGTACTGGACTTGGAATTGCTCCAAGACGTGTAGGGGACCTTATTGGGGTGGTACGTAACAAATTCATGTTTTAACACGCTTATCTTTATTCTGAAATGCCGACTATGAACCTTTCCATTTGCAGGTGAAAGCCTACACTACCAGAGTGGGTTCTGGTCCTTTCCCTACAGAGCTTCTGGGTAATGACGGTGATCGCCTCAGAACTTCTGGCATGGAGTTTGGTACGACCACTGGTCGTCCTAGGCGATGTGGCTGGCTTGACATAGTTGCATTGAGATATTCGTGTCTGATCAATGGGTTTTCGTCACTAAACCTCACGAAGCTTGATGTCCTCTCAGATCTCCCAGAAATCAAATTGGGCGTAGGCTACAAAACCTCTAACGGAAAAAAGATTGATTCATTTCCTGCAGATCTTCATGTTCTTGAGCAAGTTCAGGTAGTTTAACTTTCCACTGTGTTGAAAATTGCACCTTTTGAAAAAAGCGATGTTTTTCGTTTTTAGACATGAAATCGGTAAGATATTACCTCAATTTCTTGGTTTGTCAAGACCTGGAACTATACCGTGGATTTTACTTTTCACATTCTACCGAAAACAATCTATTGGAAGTATTAGGATCTATATCTGGAGTCAATACATGTTAGTCATGCAATCCATATTGATTTCTTTTATTCCCCTTACATTTACAAGTAACACGACATTGATTGAACTATGATTTTTTTGAAAAAGACGATTAGATGTGATCACACTGTTACATTAAATATAACTGATATAGAAATCATGTTTCAAAGCTTGAAAACCTTACAAGTATGCTAATCTTTCTCAGGTTGACTATGAAACATTGCCAGGATGGCAATGTGACATTTCTTCCATCAGAAACTACAAGGACCTGCCTCTGGCTGCTCACCGCTACGTCGAGAAAATAGAACAGCTTATTGGCGTGCCTGTTCATTACATTGGTGTGGGGCCTGGTCGTGATGCACTTATATATAAATGATTGCTGCAGCTTTCAACATATTTTTAGGGCAAACCAGCAAAAGAAGCCCATAGGGGAGTGCCCTTGGTTAACTACCAGCAAAAGAAGCCAATAGAGGAGTGCCCTTGTTAACTATCTGCAGTGAAATACTTATTATTTTTTTCCTGTGAGGATTTACAGGCATTTCGCATATTATATCAGATCAACAGTTTCGATGAAAGTGCGCCGTTTTTGCGCAGAATTGGATTACTGGAGCCTTACTGGCATCTTGATTGTAACTCTATAATATACATATCTGCGGTGCAGAATTGTGGATGTCTTATAGCTCATTGGATTCAGTTGTAAACCTGCAGTAGATTGTGACTATATGTTGCATTTTTTGGGTGGGAACGGGCTTTGGGGGGGGGGGGGGGGTGGATGTACAAATCCAACCTGCACTTCCAGGGGAATTGTGATGCGGGAAGCTACTTTTAATAAGGTGAGGAAGAAGAGCCGCTCATCTCATGTTTTTTTGATTCATCTTAGCCAGAGTAAGTATTTAAATCATACACATGCCTCCGGTTGTTACTGGAAGGCATGAACTGGTGTAAGGAGCATGCATGGATGTTTTTTCTGTTAATTGAACTGCTTGGAATTAACCTTGTACGATATATTTTTAATCCAGCTGGTTAAGGAGCAAAGGACCAATGATCTTATGCAAGTTAGGTGTTTCAAGGATGATGATGTAAGAGTACCGACAGCTAGTGATGATATGAAGTCAAAGGTAAATTAATTATTTTGAATTGGATTTTTTTAATGAGAATGATATTGAGATCAGTTTTGGGGAGCTTGTAAATTTTGATCCCATTTGAATTGTGTTTTTATTAGTGAATTCAAAGGAATTAAGTTTGCAAAATGTGAAAAGGGTATCACTGAGTTTATAATATTATTTGATGAAGCAAGAAAATGCTAATTTATTTTAGAAATCTGTTTATTCAAGAATAAAAGGAACATGTAAATTGTGCAGAATTTAGGGGTATTAAGTTGATGCATCATACAATAAAGTTGTGGGAGAGGATCATTGCAAGGAGGTTGAGATAAGTATTAGTATAATCAGAAGACTCATTTTACTTTTGCGCTCGGTGGATCTATAATTGAGATCATACATCTGCCAAGGCATTTAATGAATGTTTTTAGAATAAAACAGAGTTTTCTATCGGTCTTTATTGATTTAAAGGAGGCTTATGATATTGTGTTTAAGAATCATATAGGGAATTCTTTAGAAAAGAGAGTTACAAATATGTACATCGTCGTGATAAGACATGCATAGCACCAATGATTCTCAAATGGTAACGTCGACGACGGATTTGAGTGGTGATGGAGGTCGATCGGTTGTGCTTGGGTGATGCGACGAAGTGAGTCACGCTCGAAGCTCTGATACCAATGATGGATTTCAACGAGATACGCCTTTCTCTTTGGTTGCGAGAGACAACAAGATAAAGAGAAGGGGATGTAATATGTAATGGGAGAGGGCTCCCTATGGTGAGGTGGGTTCTCGGATGATCTTCCCCTCTCGGTGGAGGTAGATATATAGGGGCGTGAACGTCCCCTTATCAATCCGCTCCCTCCCCCACGCCTGGAGGTTATGGTCTTCCCCAAGACCAGATCTTGTCACAATCGTCGTAGGCGGATATTTGATCGCGCCGGTCACGTGGGCTTTCTAGATCTCCCACTTGATCGAAGTGGTAAAAAACATATATACTCCCACTATTTGTGTAATATATATACGGAGATTTAACGTGTGAGGATCATCATCTATGAAACCTCTTCCTTGACTCAAACATTCCTGAATCCTATTAAACCAACATGTTTAATGTATGTTCCTGCAGCTATTCCCTTGGTTGGGGAATTAGCCAACATGTCACTATAGGTATGTAAGTTATTGTGATTTCTCACTTTCCTACTATATCTTGTATATTGATATTGGATCTTAGTGTGTTTTTCTTTAGAACTATTAGCCCCACTATTGATCAAGCTTATCGCAGCTTGACTGTCACAATACATTTCAATTGGTCCTTTGACCAATTCGAGGCTTAAATTCTCTAGAAAATGCCTGATCTATACAACACAAGTGGTGGTCATGCTATATGCAATGTATTCTGCTTCTTGTGTATGTCTAGATATACATCCTTGTTTCTTACTCCCCCAAGAAACGACTGCACCACCAAACATGAAGAGGTAACCCAATGTGGATTTTCTATCATCAACATTCCCTCCGAAATCTGCATCGAAGTATCCTACCACTTTAAGCGATTCTGCTTGATACACAAGTTTCATATGTACAATCCCTTTCAGATATCGAAGAATCCTTTTTATAGCTTCCCAATGTGATGGATTGATATTGCTTTGATATCTACCGACTAAGCTTCAGGTTGAGTACACATCATTGCATACATTAGACTTTCCACCGCTTTTGCATATGGTATATCTAATGGTTTTTCCCTTTCCGGGACACTGACTCTTTGATGAACCTCGAAATCGACCCTTTAAGAGTGTTGTTTTAACACTTGAAATTGTCATCGCAGTTGGGCCGAATCGGGTCATTAAAGACCATCTCATTAAAATATAGCAAATGAAAATAAGATGGTCGTATTATTAGTTTTTACTTGGCAAGAAACCAAGGTCAAACTCAGGGACACGAGCCCTCTCTCGTATTATCCGGATTTTAGTCTATCTAATTAAGTGTTGAGTTAATGACATGTAGGTCAAAGTATGCACGAGGACAAGACAATGCAACAAGCAAACATGCATATTTTTATTTTTAATCACGTAACTAAATGCGATGAAAATGCAAAGCAGACAGTATGCCCTAAATCGGAATGATGAGCAAATTTAACATGAATCAATTTCAGATTTACTTAAAGTATCAAACTTGATCGACAAGGTGAACAAGCATAAGTGAATAATAAGAGACACTTAGCTAACATAATATTACAATAAAATTCATGTCTCTAAGATGAAAGATTAAATATGCCATTTAAAAGTACATCAAACAAGCTTTCAAATGAGACTGAAATCAACTGAAACGGAAACATGATGCTCAAGTTATGCAAAAATGAAGATAAGGGCATAAATGCAAGAAAACATGAAAAGATAACTACAAACAGATCCATGGAAGGGACTAAAATGCAATAAAAATAAATGCGAGGCCTTCCCTGGGATTTCCTTCCCTGTAAAAATCCCACACGCGCGGGGGTAAATTTGCAATTATTAAAACCTGCAGGGGCCAATGTGCAAATATCCCCAGGCGCGCATGAGTTGCACGTGTAGCAGGACATGTCTGCAATTTAGGAAACTTCAGAGGACGTCTGAGTAAATTCTACAGAAAGCACGTGCAAGGCACGCGCTACTCCAGGTTCGGCAGAAGGCTCGGATGCGGCAGAGGCTCAACGCTGCTTCGGAAGCTTTGGCTAGGCTCGGATGGTAGGCTCAGAGTCGATGCATGGTCGGCATAGGTTCGGGGCTTCAGACCTCATGGCTCGGATGCTAGGGCCCTGGGATGCCCAATTGATGACGCGTGGACGATTGCAGGCCATCCGATCTCGGAGATCGGGTGGCTCCTGGGAGATGAAGCCGTGGCGCTCTTGCACCGTCGGATCTTCGAAGATCCAACGGCATCTGACGTCATGGCGTGGCTCTATCTGGTCCGTCAGATGGTCACTGGACGAGGACCATCCAACGACCGCTGTGCTTCCTCCTCCATCTTCGGCTGGCGGCGAGTTTGGAGCTCCGGCGAAGGAGCTCCTCCTCCGCCGCTCCATCTCGAGCACTGGGGACCTCCCTGGAGTTCCATGAACGTTCGTCGAGGAAGATGGGAACTCGGGGGAGGTGTTGGACCTTCCTGACCAATCCATCGGGAGCGTTGATGATGACGGCGAGGTTGACGAAGTAGGCTCCGGCGGGTCTCCGACCATTGAAGAGACATCGACCTGCAGAGTTAGGTACATAGCCGAAGCAAGCAAGTGCTTTGTGCATGCGGAGTGGAGTGGAATGGGAGCTATGGAGTGTGAAGAAGATGGGAGCTCGGAGCTCCTCCGCCGCGAGGGCGGAGGAGATGGTCGACAGTGTTCTGGGGCTGCGAAGGACGGAGAAGGATGGCCGGATGGAGCGCGTGAAAGGGGGATGTGAGTCGGGGCTCAGAAGGTGAACAATGGAGCGGGAAAAGGGGTATAACGTCCTACATAATTAGGATAAGTTAAATGAAAATACAGAAGGGGATCGGAAGGCTTACCTGGCCGGAGATGGAGGTAGAGCTGTGTGCGAGCTCCAAGGCAGAGCTCTGGTCTTCGCTGGACCTCCGCAGCAACTGGAGGCAGCTCAAGCGGCTGAGCGCAGTGCATCTCCGCCGTGATCGGTGGAGGGTCATCTCCAAAAGGGTAGGTCGTCATTGCTCGATCCTTCCGCCTCCCCCTGTCACAGGTAGGCGGAGGAGGGCTGGGCCTCCCTCCGTATAAAGGTGGACGAAGCTGATCGAGGGAGAACACGAACGTATTTAAGGATTGAAAGTGGCAGTTCCAGGTGGTGATCGCCGTGGGATTCGTGGGCGAGCATGATGCGAAGGAGGGGGTTTCGTGGGTAATGGAAGTATGCGCGGGGATGAGGGATGACTGGTGATGGTCGTAGGGTGGTGAGATCGTGGAGAGGGCGGCTGGAGATGGCGAGATAATAGGAAGGGCGAGCTGGGTTTGCAAGGTGGGAATCGTGTGAGAGAGAGGGGTTGCGAGGTAGACGACGACCTGAGGCCGGTTGGATTTAGAGATCCAACGGCTGGAATTTAGGCGCTAAATAGCGATCGGGATGTAATCAAGGGCGACATGATCGAAGGCCAAGATGTCGCCATGTGTCGTGATCTGGAGTGAGCGCTGGCGGTCGGTCCAGATTAGATTAGGACCTGCGATCGGGTGGTTGTTAGTATCGCGGCAGCGGACGGTAACGATGAATGGATGCAGGCATGATCGAGTGGCGATTAACGCACCACGTGGCGGGCGTATATCAAAGCGTCGTCGAGCGGTAGAGATCAAGGCAGGAGTCGTGATCGGACGATAGCTCTTAAATGAAAGATGGGCGGTAGTGATTAAATGAACAGGGAAAGCATCGGGTGGCGCACAAAGCTCCACGTGGCGTGAGGAGGGAAGGGCGCTGATGGAGGGGTGATGATGAGAGGCGGGAAATGATCGGATGGTGGTAGACTAAGAGCGGACGTGGATGTTCTCTGGCCGTTGGATCAAGAAGAGATCCAACGGCTGGAGATGGAGGCGGAAAAGACAAGGGGAGCGGGCCACGTGGCTCACCCAGAACGGGCCACGTGGCCCAATCAGATTATTCCGAGGATAAATGTGGGATATGAGGGTGGAGATGGGCGAATTTGAGAAAATTCAAAACATGAAAGTTGTAGATCTCGATGAGATCTACAAGTTTCATGTTGACCAAAAGTGGAGAGGAGGTCATATGTAGGTACAAAATATTTTTGAGGGTATTTTTAGGGCTAAAAATATCATGGATTTTAGTTTTGCCCTTTTTTTGTGGTTTTTAATTTTATTCAAGACTCTGATAATTACAGGATATTATCTGTATTTTATTGACACAAAGCTAAGCAAGAGGGTTAATAATTGGAAATTAAGATGATGAAATTAGGTTTCATCACCCCCTATACTTAAACTATGCTCGTCCTCGAGCATCAAAGAAATGAAAAAGCTGGACTAACCCCTTGTGCATGTGAGTACAGGATCCAATCTGTTCAAGTCCACTTAACTTTTAGAGGTCCAAAATTCTAGAGTTCAACCCAGCCTTAATCAAGAGGCACCCAATTCCTCTAATTATCCAAAACTCTCTCTAATGTGCATATATATCTAAAGGATATGAAATTTAGTGTTGACTGCAATTCCAAGAGTAGAGTCAAATCGTCACCCAAAGTTTTGGTCTGAAAAATTCTCCTAAGGACTCAATCCTCAACACTAGGGAATAAATCAAATCTTGCATCCAGGTCCACCGTCTCTTTAGTTGTCAGACTTAGAAAATGTAGATGGCAGGCCAGTAATGGAGGGCATGGGATTGTGTCATTTCTTCTCTCCCTCTCATTGGAACAAGGATTCTCTCTAGTGCCTTTTTATGCAACACATTTTTTTGGTGTCGATCAGTGCGTCCGTCAAGAGAAGTGGAGCCGTCTGCACTTGTTTTCCTGGGAATACACCGGGGAGTGTCTCTTTTGAGTACCTATCGTACCTTCGACACCCAGACTTGTAGCGTTTACGATGCAGAGCCCTTTTTTGGTGCAAGCCCGACTCCTGGTCCTAATAGCGGTGGTCCAAGTGGACACTTTGAAAAGTTTGGGAGCGCTTGCCTTTGGTGGAATCTCTTTGATATTTGACTTTGTGGAATGAGCTTCTCTTTGGAATTTCATTGCTTTGTAATATTTTGGCTAGCTCCACTGCTTTTACCAAGAGTTGGCGTACACTTATCAACATTTTTTTATAATATCACACCCTGGCACTTAGGTCAATATCAAGAGATTAGTATAAGACCAAGTTCTCATACTGGCTAATATTGTTGACACTCAGGTTTCATGAAGCCTTCAAAGATTTTATCCCATCCTCGAGCATCATTAGATCAAATCCAAACTCGAATTCCTCATCCCAATCCCTCAGGTGAAAAGTCAACTCATCTCATTGAAACCGCAGTCGTGCATGTGATGTGCTATCATATCTTTATGTCTGAGACTAAGCATGGAATATAGCATGCAAATCCAGAAACCTAGAGAAATGTGGATGATTAAGTCTAAGACCCTGATGGCTAAGGCTGTTAACCTAAAATCTCAAAGACCTCATAAAACTAAGTTTCCTTGATCATTTCAGATCCTGGGTGAAAGTGTAAAGTGGAGGATTAATCCAACTCCTTCATTCAAGAACAATATATATTTTTTGAGACTTCAAGAGATATTAGGACTGCCTAATCTCAATTAAATAGTTGCATTTGCATTCAGCCAATATGGATGTAAGTACAGGCCAGAGCCTGTTGCTTGAGGACGGGGCCTTACGCGATGTCCTCTAAACCATCCAATCTGCTAAGGAGAACCCTCACTGAACATGGCTATTAATTGGGCCTAGTAGTCACTTAATGGCTCCTAAGGAGTTTTGGATTTTTCTCATTTTTTGGATTTTAATTTAAAGGTTAAAACACAGGTTAGACTCAACTTTCCTTTGAAAAGAGATAGATGATTTTCAAAACCATGTCACATAAATAAAAATTTTCAAAACATTTTCAAAAGATATTTTCAAGACAAGAAAAATCTTATTTTTCAAATCATTTTTGAAAATATTTTTATCGAAATAGTGTAACATAGTATAGAAAAGCCATGAAAACATTTGAGTCACTTTAGCCATTTTTTTTTCAAATTTTCAGATTCAAATTTTTCAGATATAGCTAAAGTAAGTTGTATATACGGTATACCCTCCTATCCCTTAAACTTTGCTATGTTCTCGTAGCACTAGATGATACAAGTCCATAGGTCCATTTAAGTATAGAGAAATATACGACAACTAAGAGGGGCTCCACCTATACTTAGGTTAGAAATAACCTAAGTATAAAGGCAAGGAGAGATGAGTAGAGAAATCACAGGGACTCGGGTCCCCTATACTTAGGCTGAGAGTAGCCTAAGTATAAAGATGGAATTTGGTGTTGGGAGGAACCCAAGGTAAACGAAGAAGAAGGATTGATTTACAAGTGAGCGGATGAATCTACGGAGATGGATGGAGTGACTAAGGCTTTGGGGAGAGTATCGTAGCAAACATGGATCAATCAAGCAAGCAAGACCCTCAATTTCACCAACTCACACATGAAAACAACCGAGGTTGGTTTATTATCTTGTCGCTTTTATTGGTGATAAAACATTTGATGTTTACACAGAGAAAAATGTTAAGTAAAAAAAATCAATGCATAAACGAGGGTGTTGCTCTCCCAAAACCAAATTTTACTCCATTTTTGGTTGACTTGCAATTAACAGTCCCAATTATTATTTAAGGTTGCCACTGAATTAAGGTCAGCACATAAACCAATAAATCATCGGTTACCGTTCATTCCTATTTTCCATTAACCTAGGTGATCAAGATAGGAAAGAGAAATCGAGAAAAAAATCATGTATTCGATAAAAACCACGATCTAGGCTAAGCGAGAAATCATGCAGTGACTTGGCGAAAATACGTAAAAATTTTGGGGTTGTTTGAAAAACAAGATAATATGTATGCAAGTCGATAAAAGCCGTACCTAACATGCTTCTATTAGCGGTGAAGAATTTCTTTGAAATTTGGCTAAGTGATGCGAGGCTAGGTGCATCTTTGATTAATGTGTGTCCTACCTACGAGCAAGCACATGAAAATAAGAATTTTAAACTAAGCTCGAAGAGCCGCGTGCCTGGTCCTAGGTCGACACTCAAGCGCGGACGATCCCAGACAACCACAATCGTTCGATTACAATA